>VXBI01008137.1:1226732-1333033 GCA_013397375.1 Toxostoma redivivum | reverse complement strand
TTTTTTTTTTTTTTGAGCAGCTTAATTTTTTTTGATGGTTGCTAATATGAGCTTACATTTTGGAAATATGCTGAAAACAGGGTTGATAATTCAGTGATGTTTCAGTTATTTCTAAACAGCACTTGCACAGAGTCAAGGTCTTTTCTCCTCTGATTCCAACTGTCCCAAGACCCCATGGCATCATGCTCAGCATGTAAACTAGCTGGAATTTTGGCCAGGGATGGCTGCTTGGGGACTGGTTGGGCATTGCTTGGTCGGTGGTGAAAAATTGTTTTTCATTTGCATAATTTGTTTTTCTGCAAGTTTATTGTGCTCTGTCTCTCTTTTAAAAATTATTTCCCTTTTCATTATGTTATATTAAGGGTAGCATTACAGTTATTGTTGCTACGGTTATTGTTATTATTGCTGTTGTTTTTGTCACAATTATTATTTTGTTTCAATTATTAAACTTTTCTTATCTCACCTTGTGAGTTTTTTTACTTTTACCCTCCCATTTATTTTCCCTACATCCTGCTGGGAGCAGAGAGTAAGTGAGCAGCTGTGTGGTGTTGAGCTCCTGGCTGGGTTTAAACCACAACACTCCTGTGGGTCTGGATAATTCCAGAAAACTAAAAACCCACTCAACGAATCGGAATTCCAAGCACAAACACTCAGGATATTCCTTGAGATAAAAATAAAGGAAATTTAGGAGTGAACAAGGGAGCCAAGGCCTCAACTGTGCAGGTGATTACTGGGAAAGAATCCCCCAATCAGTGTCAGCAGAGCTGCAGAACTGTCACAAGAACTCATTGAAAGGGATCTTGGAAAAAAGCGAAAAAGAAAAGAAAAAAACTTTGCTGGAGTTTTTAGGACTGAATTCTTCATATCTTGAGGGAAGACAAGTGAGAAGGCAAACAATCACCAAAAGTCTGTAGTCATGGAGGAAACATGGACAAGAGACAAGACTTTTCTTTCTGTCAAAGTCAAGGTTTGAAGTGCATCATCAAATCTCTTTGAGGAACACTTAGAATGCACTGAAATTCTGGACTTGGGAAGCCATCACTAAAATTTAGTTTGACTTTAATAGAAGAGGGTCCACTTTCAGCATATTTAATTTGAGGGCTTGTTCAAGGACTTTTGAGTGCCGAGAGTCATCAATCTGCCAACACTACAATCCAATTTTATTTTTAAAAAATTCCAGTCATTTTAATTTTGTTCTCTCACTGCAAGCAAAGACAATAAAGTAATAGAATATTAGAACATCAGTGGATGCTCGACTCTTGACCTCTAACTTCCTTTTTTTATTAGCAATTTGAAAAATTGGTTTATTTTCTGAAGAATATGAATACTCAAGAGACTGCCCTGAAGAGTTATTACCTTCCCAGAGCAAAGAGTACTATTTGTTGCTTTCCTTAAAGACAAAAGAACAAAGCAAAGAAGTAAAAAAAAAAAAAAAACTTGTGTTCTTTTGGAACAAAAAAAAGGTGGTGAAGGGTATGAGAAGTCATGTGTGAGATACCTGTTTCACCATGGTGGGTGCACCTTGTGCTCATAAATCAAGATGAATTTCAGGCAAACAAGGTGAGTCTCATGAGCTTCAAAATTAAAGCTCCTGAGTGCAAAATTTATTTTATGCCTTTGGATGGATAATAACTATTCCTTATTTTGCATTCGGGGAGATGATAGTGCTGTTCCATATGCTGATGAGAATTTGAAAGGTTTTTTGGTGTTTATGGGTTGGGAACCTCAGGAAAGATAAAAGATAGGATGGGATGCAGAGAAAAGAATTTGCAGGGAAGTCAGCCTCAACAGATCCAGTGAAACAAAAGGAGAGGTCAGTGGAGTTAAGGGGAGAGAGAGAGAGAGCAAAATAATATTGGAGCTTCTAGAAAATAAGCCATTATCCTTAAAATTTTGAGGTGAGGGAAATGAGGATACAAATATGAAGAAAAGAAAGGAAAAAAAAAAAAGAAAAAGAAGCCTTTGGAAGAGGGCTTGGAGACCTGCTGAAGAATGTTCCCATAAAGACCATTCCCATCTGACATGGAAAATTTGGATTTTGAGGTGGGGAGAAGCACATGGAGGTAGATTTGGTTAAAACTCCCTTATCTTCTGTTTGCCCCTGAAGACCTCATGGATTTGAGCACTGACCAACTTATCCCACCATCCAATCCATGCTTCCATCACTTCCTTGGCACCAATCCATCTTCAGCAAGCCTGATGCCTCCTTTTGGAGGAAAATTTCTGGGCATTTCAGTCAAACTGGGGCTTGTGATCTCCTAGAGGAGGACCCTGAGCAGAATTAATTCATCTCAGATGATCCCAGCCACCTGGAACTCTCCCCTTCAGTCCAAACCACCTTTGCTTATGTTGTGGTAGAACTCTAATGCTCCAACCTGATGAAATGCAAATAGGTGTGTGCAGCTGAATTATTGTCTTTGCCTGGAGGCAGCTCCTCAGAGGTTAAATTTTCTATTTGTATTCTCGCTATTTAGCAGGTTGGATTTGCCTCGTTATAATTGCAGAGCCCCAGTAAATAAGCAGAAAGCAGAAGGCTTTGTTAAGTCCCTCTTCTTAAGAGACTATGAAGGGGAACTAATTTATTTCTAACACGGAGGCATCCAGACAATTTCATCGTGTCTTGTTCCAATTATGAAAGCAAAATGAGAACTAAAGCCACATTTACTCAGAAACTGGAGATAGCCACACTAATTTTGGTTAATTCTGTCAAGTGCCTTTTGACAGCTGGAGAAATTACTGCAGTTTGTTTGCTTTTTCTCTGGATGACTTTCAGCTTTATAAAGATGTTGTGCTGTTTATTTGGATCAAATTCTCAATTTGTTTGGATATGGAGCAGTTCCTAGCTCTTCATGCTGGGCCATTGCACAGGACCAAGACCCAGGTGTGATGATCCAAATAATTTAGTTGTTTTCATACTCCTTGGAAAGATTTATCTGCTGTGCCCACCAATGTCCCTCAGCAAAAAAGAGTTGGATATCACCATCCTGTTCCCAGGGAGAGGAAGGGGAATATTTAGTAGGAGGGAAAAAAAAAGAGCTGGAATGTACAGACAAATTGTTCTTTTATCCTCCCAGACTTCTCAAACACCTGAATCATTTTCCTGGGGAAGTGCATCTGGAATGTCCCCTTGTAGAGACCAAAGAATTTATTTTCTCTCTGAGATCAAGAGATAGGGAATAGGATATTGGTCCAATATATTATGGCCGTGTTTAATTGAAAAATGAAAGATTAGTAAGTAAATGTTATTAAGTTTGATCTTTCATAAGAGGCAAAATAGTCGATATATTTAGCACATTTAATTTTGTTAATTAATTTCTGTGTCTTATGAGGGTATTTGTTCATTGATTATCTTTGCAATACCTACAATTTGTTCCATCTTTTTAAACCAAGAATGCAACATTTACTAAAAAAACTGTTACTTCCATTGTTCAAACATTTTTGGATGGCAAAGAGACATCAACAATAAATAAATAGGGGGTTATACTGAGAGAAGTCCTGCACGATACTCTATGATCCCATGAGAAGGTTTTGCCACATTAAACAGGATAATGAATCCACAGGTAATTGAGAAGTGACTGCAGAATAATTTGGCTGAAATTGCAGGGCTTGTGGTTATAAACTTCTATTCATTTTCCTCTAATCAAGGGGATGATGTTTTTTATTAAAAAAATGAATAAAGCAAAATTAGAATCTGGTTGTCATCTTGAGCGAGAGGATATAAATATTAAAAACTGATCATATTAATTCCTAGTTTATTTTGCTTTATTTGAATAAGCACTTGCCTTTAGGTGGATCAAAGTTGAAATATATTATGAAGCAAAAAGGAAAATTCTGATTTATGTCGAATGAGAGATATCTTTGAAGAAGGGTTTGTAGCTGGCAGAGTTAAGTTAGTTAAACTTGCTGATGTTGCAATCTTCATCCATCTAAGTTCTGGGGGGGAAAAAAGGACAGATCAATGTTCTTTACAAGTGCTTTGTTTTGTTTAGAAGTGACAACATTCATTACTGCTCCCCTTATAAATCACTTCACACATTAACAGAGCACGACCAAATTGCTTCTCATTCTCTTGAGGATCATTAGTAACTCTCCAAATCTCAGATAATTACGTCTTAGTTTTTTTAAACAACACCTGTGTCACTATTAAAGCTTTATAGAAACTGGGTTTTGAAAAAAAAATTAAAAACACAACTTTTCAAGTGTCATTTGCATATAGCTCCCATAAATTTCTTCCCCAAGAATTCAATTGGAATACAAGAAAATGCCTTAAACTGCAAAATTTAATGGAACTCTCCTTCCAGCTGTCAGAGTAATAACCCCATCTACAGTGTTTTACATTCCTGAATAATAAAGATTTCCTCCAGCCTTCCTGCCTTTTGTTTTAAGTTTTGCAGTGGAGAGAAATTTTTCTGCCTTCAAGCTCTCTTAGCTTTTGTACTGCTCCCCCTAAATCGGGCTTCTGTTTTTAAAAAGGTGGGAAAATCCCTTTGGCTACTGAGCTCACACAACAGAATATAAATGTTCAGCTAATTTAGAAACCACACCAATCATGAGGTCACCCAAATTTTGGGTTGATTTGGACTGATTGAATTTTGATTTGTATTCTGCATTCTACTCATAGGCTACTCTGGGGAGAACCTCCACACCAGCAGTGTAAAATATTTGTGTCCTTATGTTCAACTTTCCAAACCCAAAAGGAATCTGGTTGGAAAAGGCATCTCGTGGAAAACATGAATGTTGTGGCACCAGCTGGAATAAAATTGGTTGAGGAAAAACCTGCCCAAGCAATGACAAGGGCAAAAAACTTTGGCCACAGGGTCTGAGTAACTGCTAGAGTCAGGATGAGGAAAGAACATGAACAAGTTTCATCATATCTGATTTCAGCATCATTTAATTTGCTATTCCAAGGGTCTATGAAATAAACTTGAAATAAAGTTTATTCATTTAAACCTCACCAATTTTATTTCAAAGGGATGACATAAAAAGGTGAATTCTGAATCCAGTAAATTTTTCTTTATGGATTTCTCACCAAACACCCCCTTAAACACACACATAAATATAAAAAACCGCATTATTACAAAAATAATTGAACTCTTATTTTGATTTCTCTTTCTCAGCTGTTAGAAGCAAACCACAGAATGCATTCTTTCCATTCTAGTGGCTTTTCACTCTTACATTGTGATGGGAAATTCAGACTGACGTGCTTGACCTATTAAAAATTCCTCAGAAAGTCTTGATCAATATCTGGAGGATGTTTTGAAACACTCAGATGAAAGGCACTATAAAATTAAAAGTGTTTTCCTTACTTGTACTCTGACACTAATATTTACTTTTGAACTTGGGCTTTGGCAGGGTTTTCAGTCTCTGTTTCCATTTAAGGAAGGTAATTCTGCACAACTTTCTAAGGAGGGAAGAAATAGAGGGAATATTCTGCATTTCCTGTCCTTGTGAGTTCCACTTTGCTCCCTTTTAGCATCTTAACCTACTCAAAGACACTCAAAGAGAAATGATGCAGCAGAATAAAATTTGGTATGATACCATATCATTAAACTCAGTGAAAAGGGGAATAAATAATAAATAATAATGTGGGGAGAGAAAAAGCAGGTGTTTAAGTGGTCTGAAGAACCTGCCGCTAAATATTTCTTTTCCCTTTCGACCCACCCACAATGAAAAAAAGAGATTTTACAGACATACACAGTGAACCAAATGCAACTAAGACCTGGAATATTTTACAATCTCAGCTCATTCTTGAGAATAAGGCAGAAATGGGTGTAGTGAGGAGAACAAATAGTTCAGCAAGGCTTTCTGATTTCTCCCAGTGCTTTCTTAGGAATTATTTCACTCCTCTGTGCTCCAGCTTTTCTGTCTCAACAGCAGAGAACTCAGTCTTCAGCCTCCTGGAGATGGTTTTAGGAGGCTGATTTAGCCCATATACAGGGATATTTATTAAAATAAAATTTTTAATTTTTTTTTCCTGGCTTGTTTTTTCAGCCTATTTTAATGTTTCACCTCTGAATGCTGTGTTTTAACTGGAATAACCTTGCACCAGTCTGCCATTCAGTATGGGTTTAGTTACGCTGGGTTTCAATCTGTTTGAAGTGTGCACATGGGTTTATCAGGATTCACAATTCGTCTGAGGGAGACAGGCTGAGCTCCTCGGTGGTTTAGGATGACTGGCACAGTCGAATATAATCTTGTCTAAGCTCTCTGGTTTTGTCCTCAACTTTGTCACACGGACTGTGTGAAGATCAACCTCTCCCCCATTAATCTTCCATTTCACAGGGATGCTTTGCCAAATCCTGTTGCTCTCCCACACCTCAAAAATCTCTGAATTCCATCCAGCTGTACAGCTTCACCATGGCCAGATGTAGATGTTTGCTGTCCCTCATCACTGCTGGTTCTGACTTTATTAATCTTTAATTTCTCAGCTCTCATAACCCCTTCAGAGAACTTTTCTTCTGATGAAACATTGCACATCCTTTCTCCTGATCTGGTTTGACAAGCCAGAGCTGATCAAGCCCCACTGAGCTGGGTTTGATTTCATTCAAGCCTCCTCTTCCACCTTTGGTTTGGAACTCAAATCACACCACATGAACCCCCTCTCCTCACAGCTTTTCTCTGACTCCATTCCCCCTATTTCTCCTTTTTCTCCCTCTGCCTACAGGCTTCCCAAGTCCTGGAATTAAATGGATCTCGGAGGGGAGAGAGAAGTGGTGAGGAAAGGGATTGAGCAATGAGCTACAGCTCCAGGGTATGAGTGTGCTGCACAATGAACGATGCCAACACCCTTAAATCCACCAGCAGAATAATGAACCACAGACTCACAGAATCCTGGAATGAGTTGGGTTGGAAGGGACATTAAAGGTCATCCAGTTTCAACCCCTGACATGGGCAGGGACACCTTCCACTGTCCCAGGGTGATCCAAACCCCATCCAGCCTGTCCTTGGGCACTTCCAGGGATCCAGGGGCAGCCACAGCTTCTCTGGGCACCCTGTGCCAGGGCTCACAACCTTCCCAGGGAACAACTTCTTCCTCATGTGTTACCTAAATTTTCCCTCTTTCAGTTTGAACTATGATTTTTTTCCCACGTAACTCCATTTTCCTCATTAAACCCACTATTAATAGACAAAAAGCCCCAATCAAATCCATCAATTTCTTGGTGTTTATCAGCCAGTTTTTAGCTGGCTCCAAACAAACACTGCCCAGTTCTGAACCACTTTATCTTCTCTGCCCAGAAAGGGAAAGGGAGTTTTACATGTAGCAAAGGAAGGCAGAGAGAGGAAGTTTGAATCCTGGCTGAAAGGAACTGATAAAGCATTCATTAAAAAATTCACTTTAATAATCTAACTCCATAGACATGGCAAATACCAAAGGAATTGCACTGATGTGGTCCATGGCAAACAGGGCAGACCAGCTGAATGTTCTGCCTCTTGGATGTCTCCCACAGCAGTAAGTTTTTCAACACTCCAAAGTGTGCAAGCAAATACGATTTTTCTTCTCTGACCGGAAGCCAGGAGTGAGAGATGTAGTAATGGGGATGATCAGAGCAGTTGCTGCTCTGAGGAAAACTTCTGAGGGATGGTGAACACATTTTTAGCTTTTTTAGGACATAATGCAGAGGGAGCATCTCTCTAAGCAGATGAATAGAAATATTTCTCTTGTGGCAGTCACTTTATTGGGGAGAGCTGCTGAGGAAGGGCTGGCTTTCAGTGAGAAACTCAAAATCATGAATTTAAAATTGCTCCTACTCTTGTTACCAACAATTTCCCTCTTCTGCATTTATTTTGTGGATTAAATGAGATGCTCTTCATGATGCTGGCAAAAGCCACAAACCAGGACACTGGACAGTGTGGGGCTTTGTAATTTTATCTGCTTCTGTTTGTGGTCTCAAAAGTCTGAGGCAAATGAGTTGTTCCACCACTTCCTGTCACACACACGCATCCTTTAGTTCAGGTCTCAAAACAGGGCCAGGTTTCTTGGTCACACACAGCAAATTAAGTTCTGAATGTCAAGCAGCCCACGGCTTGAATTGAGGTTAATAAATTTAGAGGAAAGGCAACAAAAATGTGATGAGGTTTAGGTTAGATAGCAACACCATGGCACTTTGCAATAACAAATCACCACTGGATGTGAGAAAAGGATCCACAGATGTAACCACAGGAGGAAATAATAAAATAGGCCAGAGAGCTTTAAAACGAGTTAGATGTCATTGCTAATGCACAGAGGACTGAATTAATTTCTTCCTCCCAAATGAATGTGGTCACTTCACCCTTCCAGCTCCAGGACTGGGCTGCTCCTTTGCTCATGAGTGGATATTCCTTGGGGTTGAGGTGTTTTGGATGAGACAGAGCCATCCCAGGAAGAGAGATGAGACATTAACACCTTTAACTATCATTGGCTTTGCTCAAGCCTGGAACCAAATTCTAAAATGTAACATCATTCAGTTTGCAGGTTTAGCATGAGTCAAACAAACAAATATCTTAATTCTCCCTCTATCCATGGGTAAACATGATCAGCCCAATCTTTCCCAGTGTGTCATACAGATGTTTCTGCTCTGCCTCCATCACTCATGTTACTTATAATTGATTCCCTAATTAGTCTATGCCAGCTCACAAGTGTTTCTGGGCTGCATTTCTCACCCATATTTGTTTTCACATGAAAGAGGAGACTAATTGTTTTCACCCCATGAGTTACTACACAAAACGTTTAACTTTGGGCTCAGTGTTTAGACCATATGATAAAAATGGTCCCTCATGGGAACAGCAGGAAAAAAAAAAATTCTTGATATGACCTTGTAGAGTTCTTTGGTTTTCAGGATACATTTCCTTTATAATTCTATATTTATAATATGGTATTTGTGAAGAACACCAGTGAATATGTCCTTGAGTTAAATGAGCACTTGATTTTTGTCACCCAATATGTTTTCTTTTGACGCATTAGGATGTGGAACAGAATGATTTATGGCACATCAATAAATAGATTACCTCGGCTTGGAAGAATAAGAAGAAAAAAATAATAAATGCATGCAATTTTTTTGCTGTATAATAAGAACCAGTATTTAAATAGCTGGGGATAATCAGGCACAAGCTCTCTTGCTTTCAGATGAACACTGTGTTCCTTCCTGTGGTGTGTAAAAAATAAAGTGGTAAAAGAAAACCTCTCACTTTCAAGATTTCTGGATGACTTGTAGTCTGTGTTATATTAAGAACGAAACTGAACTACTCTATTAAAAAATAATTTAAGTACAAAACTAAAATTATCAAATAAACATAGTTAGTTAATATGAACATTTTTTCCCCCCCAAAGATTCTACAAACAAGAACTTGGAAAATGTCACTTTCTGGAGCAGACTGGTGATGAGAAAAACTTACAACTATTATTCAGAAGGAAAGCTGTTTTCTACAGAATTAAACTTAAGAATATTTTACTTTATAGATGCAACAGACACAGAACAGCACCTGTAGAACCAGTCATGCACTCAACCTCTCTTGTATATTCCTTCTTGGATAACAGAAATTACACCTTGGAGGTGCTTTATTCTCTCCTTAAACAGCACAGGATGGCTGGGGGGACATAAAAAGCTGAACAAGTAATTTCAATCATCTATGCTATCAATCCAACAAAGTAAGAAGTGGCAAACCACACAGAGTTGTGAATTTAATGATTTTCCCTCCTTTTGTGCAGGATATTATTGGTGATGTAGTAAGAAAATAATACATGTGTGGGGATAAATTCTCTCATTCCAATGTTTTCCTGCTGTTGAGATGCATCTTCCAGCTCAAGCTCACCTGGAAAAAGCAGATTTCCACGTTTCCCTTTGCACATTTAAAACTAAACCACGAGCAAGCAGTAAAGCTTGCTGGAGGCAGCAGCTGAGGGTCTGTGCTGTGCTCTGTCTGAGATGATTTGAAGGCCAAGAGCAATCCATTTCAAAGTCAGCAGTAGGACAGCTCTGTTACATAAGGTGCAAAGTGCCTGGAATAGCACTGCCACGAGGGCTCTGAGACTGGGGTACAGAAAAGCTATATAAAGACAGGGCATTATTTATTCACTGTGTTGATTCCGTTTGATTTTGCCTCAATTCCTTTCCAAAATTAGGACACGAAGGTGAGTGCATGAACAAGGCAATCCCAGCCATCCACTCTGGAGTCTTTCAGAGGAAGCTGTTTTTGCTCTCTTGCCACTGATTTGTGTTCATTCTTCCCTCTGTGGACAATTTTAAGGAGACAGGACAAATCTGAGGTGTTAGACTGTAGTGGTGAGATGGTGTAGGTTTATTGAATGTCTTTGCAGGGGTATAATTTCCACTAAAAATCACAGATATTCTGTTCATAGGAAGCTAAAGATGATTAAACCTAATGAAGGTCTAATAAAAGTTTTCCCTGACTGTGTCTGATCTGCAATACAAGCCCAGGATACCTGCACAGGAAATAGCCAACAGGAGCATCACACCCAGCAACACCACAACAGTTTACTAAGCTCAGTAATATTAACCAACATTTCTGCAGGGAAGTGACCCCCTTATCCCCTCACTGAGAATTTTCCACTTTGTGCTCACCTTTATGCTGTCCTTTATCACACTCTCCTCACTCTTAGTGTGTTTTGGGCATCATCACAAATTCATGCTCACAATCAGTGCACCTATGGAAACCTCTCATCTTTAAGAGCCAGTTTGAGATAAAAGACATGGCAAACACAGCAGGATATTTCACAATACCTCGAAAGAAAAGAGAGCTGCATTTCCCCTCAGCTACAAACACTCTCATTCAGTCTGACTGAGATCCCTGATTCCTCACTCTCCTCTGCCTCAGCTGTGTGAGACCCATGAGAAAAACATCCCAAACACAAAATGATCCCACAAAAATAGGGTTTAGTTACAGGGCTCTGGAATCCACATTGTCTTTGTAAAAAGCAAATTTAAAGGCTTCATTTCTGCACAGCTGCTGGAAAGTAGAAACTTATGTGGGTAAATTGTTCTTAATGTCTTTCCAGTGGTCCCAGCAGAGTGTCAGAGAAATAGCACAAAAACAAGGTCAGTGCCTGTGGCTCACAAGATTCAAACCAAGAAAAAGACAGAAAATTAAAAAAATAAGGAGATAGAACTGGCTGAACATAGAGTTTGGTGTGGAACTCAGGAATAAAAGGAGAGTTTTCTGTAAATGCATCAGCAATAAAAGGAGGGTTGAGGATCTCTCCATCCTTTCCTGGATGTGGGGCTGAACACCAGCCCAGGCGTGCCCATCTGTCCAAGAAGGACAATGACACCTGGCCTGTGCCAGCAACATGTGGCCAGCAGGACCAGGGCACACCTCAAATCCTGGGGTCACTTTTGGGCCCTTCCCCACAAGAGAGACATTGAGAAAGAAAACTGCACCAAGAGATACTTGAGAGCAAGAGTTCAAGTAAATTGATAGCAATTAGGCTCCTTAGCCTAAATATTATTGGTTTTCTGCCTCCCACCATGGAAAAGGAAAAGAGTTGATGTGCATTTAAGGTTTCTCCAGCCAAAAAATCTCGACTTCAGGAGCATTCAAATGTGATGCAGACACTGAAGCAAAACACAACATAAATTGGAAGCTGGATTTCTGTGGACATCACTCAAAGATGGGGTTATGGTTTTTTGGTTGTTTTTTTTTCCCATTAATCTCATGTTTAGCCACTCCTTGATGAGATCATTTTGCTGAGCTGAAGAGCTCGCGTGTCAATTCCCCACATTTTGCTGCTGTGTCAGCCTGGCAGCTCAGGAATTCACCAGGCTGAGCAATGACTTTGACCTTACTGTGGTAATGGAAAATATGTCAAATGTATTGATCCAGCTGCTTCCCTATCCCAGTTCAAGGGGATGAGCCAACACTGGCAAGTGTTTCCAGCTGCACTAATTGACAGTACAGTGTGTTCTAGCACCAGACAAGAGCTTTACCTGAGGTGGTGCTCCAATGCCCATCCTGGGCAATCAATACTGGATTCATTCGTGTTTTAGCAGAGTCCACAGAGTTTTTAGCACGTTCTGAGTGGTTTAACCATGAGTTAACAAAGCCACAAAGCCCTTGAAGGGGAAGTGTGTGGTGGGAATGACCCTTGGAAAAAATCAGGGACAAGGAGCATGAAATCATAGATTTGTTTGGGTTGGAAGATTAAAACTCACCCTGTCCTGTCCCTTTTGTGGGCAGGGACACCTTCCACTGTCCCAGGGTGATCCAAGCCCTGGCCTTGGACACTTCCAGGGATCCAGGGGCAGCCACAGCTTCTCCGGGAAGCTGTTCCAGTCCCTCACCACCCTCACAGGGAAGAATTTCTCCCTAGCTTCTAGTCTACACCTCCTCTCTTTAAGTTTAAAGCCATTCCCCCTTGTCCTATCACCGCATTTAAGCTTTTAAATCCTAATTCTAAAATTTGAACTGAAAGTTATTCAAATCCCACCAGCAAGATAATTTACATTTACATGTCAAAATGAAAAGAAAGAGAGGATCTTGGAAGAATTAACTGACAGATAGAAAATCTTGTTGAGCTGCAGCAGAGTCAGAAAGGAATGAAAATGCAGAAGGAGCCTATTAGTGAAACAGATTGCTTAACCTGGGAGAGACTCCTTTACATCATAATAAAATATCACATATATTCTCCTTCAACTGACTTTAATTCTTGGGATTTCAGGGGTACCATTAAAACAAGTTTTCCAATAATACTTCTGGGACTCTGAGGTACTGTAAAATAAATTAAGATAAAGAGGAATGTCAGAGAAATATATATTGCTCCTTTGCTGTCAAGAATTAAGGGCTGTATCAGACCATCTGTCAAGAAGAAAAAAATGAACAGACATGAGCACGGCCTACAGTCATGTTATGTGGGAGACAAAACAGTAGATGAAAAGGTCAAAACTCCTCCTCAGCAGTGTTTGTTCAAGAGCAGGGCAGTCCCAGCAGCCAGCAGGGCTCTCAGGGGTGCCACAGCTCGAGTTACCCCCAGCCCCTCTGCCCCAGCAGCCAGGATCCCTCTGTGCCTGCTCACTGATGGCTTTGCCATCCATCTGGGATCCAGCTCTCTCTGCCACGCTCAGACAGTTCAGTCATTAGTGGCTCACCTTCCATGAGAGGCAGGAATGTCTTTCCATCGTTATGAGGCAGATAATAGATCTCATGTGGACATCAGCTGTCTCCTGTGGGAGGGACTCCACAGTGGCAGGGGAAGGACTCTGGCTCCTCTCCCTAAAAAAGGGACAAGGAAAACATGTGAATGACCAGAAACCCCCATTTCCATCTCCCTGCACCTCTGGTGGGATCCTCCAGAGAGCTGGGAAAGAGAGAGGGAGGGGGGGAGGTGCTTTTAAGATTTATATTACTTCTTACTATCCCTCTCTGAGTTTGTTGATAATAAATTCAATTAACATCCCTGACTTTGGGTCTGCTTTGCCTGTGACTGCATTTGGTGACTGATGTGTCTCTATTCTTATCCCAGCTCATGAAACTTTCCTCTCCCCTGCCCACTTGAAAAGGGGAGTCTCAGAATGGCTTGGCTGCCCACCCAGCCATTGTCAGCCCACCACAGTATTAACAACAAAGAAATAATTTAATAATAACAACAAACTGCATGTTTCAAGGCTCAGACTTATGCAGAGGCAATAGAAAGTCCTGTTTGTGGAGCTCTCCAAAAGATCTCATACAAGGGATAGAGCATCCCTCAGGGGCTGTTTGCTTTGTACAAGGAATGATCCAGGATGTATTTGCTGTTCTGGGAGGCACTGACAGGCTCTCAGACACTACTTCTTCCTGCAGAAATCCAGAATATTCTGCAGCAACCCAAAATGTTCTGCAGCAATCCAAAATGTTCTTCTACAGCAATCCAAAATATGTTTCTCCAACAATCCAAAATGTTCTTCTGCTTCAATCCAAAATGTTCTTCTGCTGCAATCCAAATATTCTTCTGCTGCAATCCAAAATGTCCTTCTGCAGCAAAGGTGGCAGGGCAAGTGTAGGAAGTTGCCTTTACCTCCTGCACATCTTTCTGCAGGGTTTGTATCTGCAAATGGGAAATTGATGCCAGCTCTTAGCAGGGGGATGCATATTCAGATCCTTTCCAGCAGGGAATTCCTGCTGTTCCTGCTCTTCCTCACCAGGAGTTCTTTTAATAGCTTATTAAAGTAATATTCAAAATCAGAAGACCCTGAAGTGCTAGTATACAAATTATAATGTCAGTTATTATCTGATGTGTCACCTCTAAGCAAGATGAATATTCTGAAGGAAAAAATCCTCAAAACCCCCATCCCAAAACTCAGAATTTACTGTAGGTCTTCTATCAGCAAGAACCTAGGATTGCATGGTCTGAGATAATTTTCTCCAGGCTTTATCAGCTTAAAAATGTTTTAATTCTTCCTGATGCTGATAGAAAGAGATTAATTGTGTCACTGAGGTTGAATTTCACAGCATGAGTAGCAGGGAGCAGGTTACACTGAGAAATCTCTCCCCTTCACAGGAGATAAATAAATAAGTAGCTTGCAGGTAATTTCATATTTAATTTGAAGGGATACCACTCAATACCTCTCTTGAAGTGATCCTGAGGAAATATGAATTTTTTTTCTACACCAAAGTTAGTGCCTGTTTAGTCAGACAAAAACCTCTTTGTGCCTGAGACCCCTTCTCCAGGGCTGCACATCCCACTCTCCTTTACCCTGGGACTTTAATCACAGACCTTTAGCCCAGCAGGGACTGGGGAATCACTGAGCTCCTCCAAGGGTGGAATATCAGCATCATGACAAGGACCAGACTGTAGGGGAGACAGGAATTGGACTTGAAACCTCAAAACCTCGAGCTGCCTCTTCACAGGCTGAATTTGGATGTCTTTGGGTATGTGTGAAATATTTTGACCCAAACATCTGAAATTTAACAGGGTATGGCATTGCAAAATAAAGATAAATGGAACTCTCACCAAACCGTTCTGGGGTTGATTTTATTTGTTTTTCTTTCACTAGATGATGTTCATGTCTGTCCAAACAAAATGCAGCCACTTCTTTCTCCCAACATCTATCAAACTCCTCAGGAACAGAAGGTGACATTTTATTTTGGATGAAAACACATCTTTGTGTAAGCTCAGAGGCTGCTGTTACAAAATGGAACTTAACTCTTTCTTTAAAAATATCTTAAATAAATAAAGTCTTCCAGCAGCACTAAAACAATGACATTTTGTTTGCTATTTCACTGCTAAGATTACTAATTTGTGTACTTTTAAGACAACTTTTCAGAGCTGGCACTGAGATCCCAAGGGATTCATGGAATTCATTTAAGATAATGAGAATGGGTTGCATTGAAAGTCCACCAAAATCAATGAAATGTCAGCTTTTAATCAAAAATAATGTGGCCAGCAGGAGCAGAGAAGGGATTGTCCCTGGTGGGGCCACACCTCCAATCCTGGGGTCATTTTGGGGCCCCTTGATCCAAGGAGGACATTGAGGGGCTGGAGCACCAACTCATGAGGCTGAGGGAGCTACCCAAGCAGGAGTTCTTTATCTACCACCTCAGGAAAGCATAAAATAGAAATCCTCTGTCCCTTGTGCATTGTTGTCACATAATTTTTGTGGGTCTGGGGTCCCTCCTAATTGTTACTGGTGGGTGAGCAGGAATCTCACTCTTCACTCTTGGGTTTAGGTTGTAAGAAATAAGAGATCCTATTTTCACTTCATCAATTGTAATGTTAAACTTTTATGAGTTTACAAATTGTGTTAAAAATCTATCCTATTCCTCTGGAAACCTGTGACCCGTGTCATGACAAAACTAACTAAATAAATTTGGGCAAGAAAGGAATTATTTGTTCTTTCAACAAGCAATTCTCAGTTGACAATAGTCTGTGATGTCACAATGTAATCCAGAGTGAGCAACCCTGCCATTAATATACAGCCAGCATAATAACCAAAAAAACAATTTGATCAAATATTTATAATAATATTCAAAAATTACACAGCAAAAAATGGACCTACAAAAGTAGTTAGAAAATAGATATAATTTTAAATGACTGGCGTATTCTCTAATGTGTTTATTTAAAAGCAAAATGGTGACAGATCAACTATCCTCCTTCTCTATGGATAATGCAAAAATTGCCTTGATTAGCAGTTATTTAATCAGAATAAAAGTGGAGGTTATAACCAAAATAATATCAAGAAGTAGAATATAAATTTGCTCTAAAATTGTTTTACAAAATCCATATTTTTGGATGAAAATGCCTTTTGAACAATGTGGATCTAGCTACCAGTTAGAACAACTACTTTTGGGATATGAGGGACTTCAGGCATGAAAAAAAATTACGTCTGGGGGTATTTGCATTAATTTGGTGTTTTTTTTCCCCTCATAAACAAGGAGTTTATGAGGAGTTTTCAACAGGAGTTAATTTAGGAAGCACCAATATCTTTTGCTATGCAGAAAATTAGATTAGATTACTTCATTTTTTTTTTTAATGTAATAGTTTGTAAAAAGATTGTGCTACACACACACACAGAGTGCTTGAAATTGCCAAGCACATGAGATAATTGCAATTCAATTCAAAGAAGCATTCCAGCACTTCCTGAGGCTGGGGAATGAGAGCTCAGAGTAACATGTGTTATCTGTCACACTCTCTGGTGTGTCAGATCCCTACACCCAGCACAAGATCCAGCACGTGTGTGTGCTTGGGAGCAGAGGAAAAATTCTGCTGTGACAGATTTACCAGCTGCTCCTCTTCCTCAACTGCATCCCTGGTGATCCAAAGCACTGGGAAGACAGTGAGAAATTATTGCCCAGCTCTGCTGAGATTGACACTAAGAGGAATATTGAGAAGAGATCCACTCTGCAGACCCTGCAACCAAACCCAAAAATAAATATAAAAATCTTGCTTGGATGAATTATGCTTTCCCTAGAGAGCAGCTGAGCATTCTCACCTCTTTTTTAACCTTGCAGAAAAGAGGAGCTCTACATTTTCACAGCACCTACCAATGTGCTACCAAAATATCCTGTAAAACCCATCAGGACAATGTGTTTCTTGCCCCAGAGTGGCCAGAGGAGAGAAGATGATGATCTTGCCCAACCTGCTTAATCACCCATCAGAACCTTCCCTCCAGTGGGAGGTGTCCCTTCCATGGCAGGGACTGGAACAAGATGATCTTTAAGGTCCCTTCCAAGCCAAAGCATTCTGGAATTCTGTGATTTCTGTTAAGAGTGATAGGGAAATTCCTGGTGCCCAGTCTGAATTTTTCTCATAACCTCTGCTTCACCAAAACCTTTTCTTCTGGGGCTGAGTCCAGGTGGAGCCCTGGTTGCATTCCCATCCTACCTTTGTTTGCCAAGTGGCAGTGCCTTGTTTCTCTTGCTTTATAATTAAATATAATTAAAGCCCCTTTGTTCTACTGCATACACTGAAGTTCTCCCAAAACTCAGAGCTCTTCTTCTCCCACTCAGCACCCTGACCACTCTCATGCACAGACAAATCCTGCTGATGGCAAATTGTCCCTGACATAAGTAAGAAAAACCATGGATATCTGTAATATTTCTTATTTAAGCTACTCCAGGCCCTGAAGCCACTCCACCTTAGCACTTCTGATTTAAATCCAGTTTTTTTATTCAAAGCCTGTTTAGATATTAGCTTTAAATCATATAAAAGGACAGACTTTGCACAGCCAGGTCATGTCCAAACTGAGGCCATCCAGACCTATTTTCCTGGGTTTGCAGCCCCTGTTTGCTCAGCCTGAGGCAATGCAGGGTATTTAATTCTCTGATAAAAAGCCTGCCACAGGTACTGGCAATAACAATTAGGGTGGAGGCCTAGCAGGGCTCACAGCAAGTTCCTATGTGCATGTTCTCTGTCAATATTTGTCCATGTGTGGAGTCATACTATAGCCCATTATCCCAGTTCTGGGAAAGTTTTAAGGTCATTAGGGTGATTTTAAGAAAAATGAAATCGCTCAAAGGTCGAGGGAAAAATAAGAGGAAATCGAACATTTCACAGAAACTGGAAATTTCATGGCTCCTGGTTGCTACTCAAGAGAGATATTTTCCCTTTTGAATCCCTAATGGGTCCCTTGTGTCCAGGGATGAATGTTACCAGGATGGGGAATGCTAACACCACCAATTCCAGCAGTTAATCCTCAAAATTGGCTCTTCCTGTTTGTGCACCAAGTGTTCAGTCCTTGACCTTTTTGTACAAAAGCAAATAAGAGCCATTATTTTCAAATTTATCAGTGTTGCCATAGTTACTAAACTGTGTATGTGCCAGCTAATATTTTAAAGATATGAATAACAAATATATATTGCATGTTTTGCAGAGTTTGCCATTATCATGACAGTAAATTCACATACCAGAGCAAATAGTCATGCTGCTAGTTGTAGACAGGAATGATTAAATTCATGGGTTTTTTTTTCCTTTTTGGGTGCAGAACAGCATTGGAAGAGGTAAAACAGAACTTTGTGTTTTCTGCAAGGCTGAGAGATGAACATCTCCAGGGAATGGTTCACAGAAGCTGAGCTGCTAACTGGGGAGAGAGGGACAAGGGGGATTATCCTCCAGAATGAAGTGTGAAAGCAGAGGAAAATGAGGGGTTCAAATAGAATTACACCTGTGGATATAGGGATGGGAAACCTCAGCAAAGTGCTTGAGAAACCCAAGTGGGCACCCTGGAGACTCTTTGAGAAACCTGGGTGGACAAAGGAAAAGGGATTTTCCATGTGGTGAAAGTGCAGATCTTTTAAAACATTTCAAGCAGCTGGGGACTTGCCTGTTCTTCTGAACTATGTCCTGCCTCCTGTTTCATGGTAGCTGCCCCCTTTCATGGCATCCCACTGTATTTATATGTATGGATATATCTCTGAATAATATATTTACCTCTTCTGTACACATAAGAAAATAAACAAATAAACATCTATCTCTGCTGGCTCAGACTATCACATTGTACCTGCCACTTTCTGATGGAATTCTTTGGAAATCAAACATTTTTCCAGGCTGGATTTTCCATTCTCCAGACTGCACATTGTACATTATAATTTTGGTTTAAAAGAGGCATTTTAACTTTTCATAACTTTGTGATTTCCTCCCAACATTCTGTCACAACCATCTCCACTTCTCCCAGGTAGCTGCTGGGGATTCCTCACACTCCAGCTGCTCTCTGGGTGCTAAAGCATTGCTGATTTCTTTGTAGTGTTGGCAAGGAGAACTCCATAGACTGTAACTCCATCATTTTCCAATAGTTCAACACAGGAGTATTTACTGTGTTGATTTCCTAGAACAGCACTTATGACTTGTGCAAACTCTGTGGAGCAAAGCATGCGTTGGTTCTTTGGCAGCTGAGGCATGGTAAGATAAAATTTGATCCTGTTGCTGGCTGGAGCTGTTCCTTTTCCACAAAATGTATTTTGAGACTGGGTGAAGTAAGAGATAACAAGTTTTGATTACAAAAAAAATACAGTCATCATGTGTGCATGTATGTAATTTTGATTGTATTTTATATATACACTATTGCATTGCTGAATGAATATAGTGATTTTTTAAAATAGTGTTTAAACTAAAGGCTAATGGCTAATATTTCTCTATTAGGAATTGAAATTAAATCAGAGTGCAGTTTTAGCTGTTGCCAGAGGTAATGGGAAGGCTAAATAAATTCCATGTTCCATTTCCATGCTGTACACCCAATCCATTGTGTAGAACATGGGAAACAACTTTCAGGGAAGGTTAAGCAGTCCTGAAAGCTGAAATTGTCCTGGCACAGAGGTCCTTGCAGCTGCCACCACCACCAGCATCCACTGCAGGGTGATTTGGGGAGGACTGGAGATGTGCTT
The DNA here is from genome assembly GCA_013397375.1 of Toxostoma redivivum. Lineage (NCBI taxonomy): Eukaryota > Metazoa > Chordata > Aves > Passeriformes > Mimidae > Toxostoma > Toxostoma redivivum. The sequence goes on along the minus strand of VXBI01008137.1, from coordinate 1,313,248 downwards.
CCACATGACCACGATGGCCAAGGGCAGAAGGGATGTATTCCAAAACTGCTTTCCAGCTTGCACAGGTACCATAATCAGATCAGAGCAGCAGAGAAATCGTTTATTCCATTTATAAACAGAGAAGAACACTCAGAGCTCCCCCAGCTAGAGGAAAATCACTCCAGTCCCACATAGCCAATCCCACAGCAGTCTATATGGAAAAGGCTGGACAAAGAAAAGCTGAGAGAGAACCTCAGTGAAAAGAAGGATTTGAAGATACTCTTTAAAAGTTGCCACATCATGATTTCAGTAGTTACACTTTATTGATTAGCAGTCAGGAATTTGTTTGCTCATTCCTCCCACATCTCACAGAGCTTCTGCACAGATGATCATTAAATGTGGTGTTTAATAGAATTAATGCCAGACCAATGCCTCCTCACAGAGCTCCTCCTGTTTGATTTTTTCACCCAGAGCACCAATAATCCATGCAGATCAAGGACAGCCATCACAGTGAAAAAAGGACAGGGGGACAGGCTTCAAAAGGAGATTTCATTTCTGTGCTTAATTATTAAAGTAGATTTAAGTTAATATTTGAAGAAATGGGACCTCATTCCATTTACAAACTTCAGTGTAACTCTTCTAGTTCTCAGATATTTTTGCTGTTTGGCTTTGGCAAAAATGCAAATAGCTGGGATTAATCACAATTGACTTCAAAAATCTTCAGTGATGGCATTTACACGGAGCTTGTCACACTGAGTTCCTCTGATAGAATTACCAGGAAGGTGCAAATCACCTGATGTGACATTTGCCATCTACATTTCTGTGAGGTGAACTCTGCTTTCCAAGCTCCTCCTGCTCTCTGCTCACAGAGAGGTGAACCAAGTAATAATCCCACAGGAGTTGTCACATCAATATCCTGTAAATATTTGCAGACTTCTCTATTTGGTCAGATTAACTTTTTTTCCTGTATCTTTAAGTTATGCCTCACCAAGTGAGGTTTAAAAAATATAACGACAATTAATTTATTATTCTGTCCACTCTTCTTTTTTTCCTATCATGCCACACTTTCTCTTAATTTCTTACTCTTTTACATGAATTTAAAAGTCACAGACATTTCCCTTTCAGTTGTTCCTTCTGGGATTTTGCCCTCAGGAAATGAACAAAATGGAGCTCTGAGTGTATAAAATATTTTACCATATATGTTGCATCCTTCTAGAGGAACCATCAAGGTTTCTCATTACCATCAAGGTAAATAAATTATCATTTATCATTCAAAGTGTATCATTACATTTCTGTAACTGAATCTTGAGAATATTACATTTCTATTTCTATTTCTATTCATATTGTTTTTTCTTTTTTATAAATATACATTGCAAAGAATGAGAACAATTTTCTGCACCTTGTTGTAGGCAAAATCCTGATCCTGCTGCTGGTTACACCTGTATTTAACTTCACAGTTAAATCTGTGCAGTCCAACAGCCAACAACCATTCTTTTTTTTTTTTGCTTCAGATTCCCCCTTCCAGCACACAGAACACAACCAGAGCCTTTCCATGTTTAAATTGGCAAGTGTTTTCCATTACTATCAAAAATAAAATATATTTTAGAGTGTCGTGTGCTGTCTGAACACAAGCAGAATTTCTGACTCAGGACAGGGTTGCAGGATGCTCAGGAAATCAGAGGAGTTGAACTTCTGAGAGACTTCAGATTTCTGCCTAAATGGGACACTGAGATGAGAAAAACAGCAATAATGTGCATTTCTAATGAAATAAAGACACATGAGGTACAAATTATGTGCCCCAATTTATTTATTTAATGTATCAGAAATGTGTCACATCTACACTGAGCTGCCCTTGGCCCAGGGAGGGGGTGAGAGGGTTTCAGAGAGTTTCCCAGTTTCAGAGAGTTTCCCAGTTTCAGAGGGATCATCAACAGCCTTCTATCCTGTAGACTTAATTTCCCCCAAATATTGTTTAGAGAAAATAACCTCCTGCAGTTTTCCCAGTCATTGTAGAGACATAAATCTCTTAAAATGTGAGTCATCTGCCTTTCTTCTTTAGGATGAGAGGATTTTAATCCTGGACTCTTGAATATATTAAGTAGAAATTGAGAAAAGATAAATTAATATTACACTAATGAGCTCAGGTGTAATTCAGGTAGGCAGGAGGTGCCTCCTACACACAGAATCACAGATATGTTTTCTCTTCCCACTTTCTACTTCTTCCTTGTGCTGGAGCAGGAGAGAAATGAGAGGTGTGGGAATGGTGGTACATAAAGGCAGCATGTTGCTTTTAAATAACTACACTGATAATGTAAGTGCATGAAGTAACACATCATCCTCTTGGCTGAGTAAAGATGATTGCAGCATTAAAATGTAATTAAATGCAACTGCTTGTAGTAAAGAGAGGGTCAATGACAGATCTGTAACACAGATCCTCTTTCTCCGTCTTGAAGTGCACAAACAGCTCCAGTAAATCTAGACAAGCAGTGGTTTTTTAATATATGTATTTTCACAGATATTCTTTTCATGCTCTTTGTGTTGAATATTGATTCCAGGCATAACCATTTTATTGCTTGTTTCAAACTGTTGGCAATTGAAGTAGCTTGATAAGGATGAAAGCTGGGAAAAACATGCTTTATTCAATTTTGCTTGCTCACCTACAAAAAATGCTTAGCCTGGAAAAACTTGCAAGAGGACAATGATAATAATATTACACTCTTAAATACTCATTTTATCAGGAGGTTTACAACAGAATATGGGGGTGAGATGAATTTTAGAAGTTCATCCTCTGGACTATCAGATAGAAATGTTCTCTCTTGAGTTCTTCTCCTTCAGTTCTTCACCCACTCCATCATTCCATCCCTCTATGCTTTAAGTTACAAGCAGCACCTCTGGATGTGTTTAAGTTCCTTTGCACTTGTCATGTTAAAGTCCTGCTCTCTGCTCCCAGCACACCACAGAGACATGAGATATTTCCAATGGTTTTCACCCAGCTTGTTGTAAATGGTACAAACAGTGCAGTGCTGATAGGAGCTGAAATGGGGAGGGGATGGTTACAGCAGCTGCAGGAACCTCAGAGCCATGGAGGGTGGGAATGCCCCTGCACGACCCCAGGGAGGAGCTGTGGGAGCACACGGTGGCAAAGGAACATTGAGGACTCTTCACTGCCATTTGCTCAGGGGATTGAGCATCTTCAGCATTCCAATTTCTCCTTTCCTCCTGATCACAGCATCCTGAGGGTTGGAAGGGACATCTGGAGATCACCTGCCGAGGCAGGGCCACCCAGGGAGGTGACACAGGAATGCATCCAGGTGGGTTTGGGATGTCTGCACAGAGGGAGACTCCCTGAAATCCCTGGGCAGCTGAATGGACTCTCCAGCTTGAGGACAAAGCTCTGCTTACCTCAGGCTGGTTTTTTGGGGTATAATTGGGGTCAGGTGAAGGGTAACAATAACACCAGTGTTACACGTGGATTTGACTTTGCCCTAGTGGGAAAGGATCAGGCTGCTGAAGGGGAAACCTCTACATGAAACAGAAGGCTGGGGCATGCAGCACCCTAAAATCTCCACAGTGGTTCCTTTATTGTTAGAAGAACCCAGCCAGGGTCTTGGGAAACTTCTTTAGGTCAAACTCATTTTGTCACAGCGAGCTGTAAAGATGAGGAGGTGAAATGGAAAACTGGAAGCACTCAACCAGACAGAAGATAATTTTGACCAGCATTTAGTCTAAGCTAGGGCCAAGAGTTTATATTTCCCCAGCAGAAGCAGCATTAAAGGAATAGCTGCTGCTTGCACTTAGACCATCCATCTACCCTGGAATAACACATCCTTCTTTTTAAAAGCCACACTGGAATCTAAACTGTCTCCAAAGGCACTGAGAACTGCAATGGTGAAGAGAAGTGGTTTATACAAGGACTGGGCTTTTAAGCTGCATCAAAAGACCACCTAAGGAAAGGTTTAACAGCAGAGATTCCACTCATCCCATTCCTATTCAGCCACTCCTTTCTGCTCTTGTGTCAGTAACCACAAAGCCCTGCACGGAATAGCTTGGATCCACTGGGACTTTAGGGATAAGGACCCTTCTGACTGCCCAAAAAGGGCACTGCTGATGAACAAAGATACTTTTAAAATTCATGGGGGCTTGAATGATAATAAACTGAATCTAAGAATATTGGTATTGAGATCAACTTGTAAAAGTAGTGGAGGTTTAATTTTTTTTTTTCAAGTAACTTTTAAAAACTTCCAGATCTTCTTGGAATCCTGTGGGCTGTGTAACCAATGGATAAGCATGTGTTTGGGAAAGTAAATGACTTTTCTGACAACTTTAAGACTTTTAAAAGATCCATTCCTGGAACTATTAAATGATTAAATGAACTTTTTAAATTATTTTGTTAGTGAAGGACATTTATTAGTCCTGAACCTTATCCTTCCAGAGCTCTAGACAATGAGAATGGGACATTAGCATAATTTCTCAGAACAATAATACTTTGTCATTCTCCATTAATTTGATAGGATGCTGATCCTTGTGCAGAAGGAGTAGTTCTAACAGGATATTAGAGCTTTTTTTTTTTTCCCACTGGAACTTTTTCCCTTTTTTTTCCCCCTCCATGTCAGGTCTGTCCTGCCCAAGCACTCTGATTCTGGTGTTTAAGACCTATAAATCCCCAGTTGTGCTCTGTTTTCTTGTGTTTTAATCAAAGGGCAGGGTAACCTGAACGAGTTTCTCTGGTTATGAACTAAATATTTGGAGTTCCCAAGCAGCCAAGCTGACCATAGTGTGCCCCTATATAATCCTGCTCTTCCCTCAAGTCTGCCACTGGGATTCTGCCTGTTCCCTCATCCTCTTGGGCAGAATTCTGGTCTTTCCTGATTCATCTTTTCTTGGTTGAAACGGGTTAAGGAGCACTCAGAGAAGCAGACCTCCTAAAAGAGCTGGGGTAGGAAAACCCCTAAAAGTGATTCCTGACATCCAATGCTGATAGAGAGTCATGGGGACCCTAATTCAGCTGTGGAAATTCGATGTGAAAAGAAAAAAAAGATGGAAAAAAAACATCAATCCATGACATTTACATCACTACTGTCTTTCTAAACACGTCTACTCTCACGTTATTTTATGTATAAATTATTCATTAATATTCTGAAATGCAGAGTGCATTTCCTTCCTTTACTCCCTTCCAAGTCTTGAACTTCATCCTGTTTTCCAATTTCTTCATCCTTTTAGCCAGAAAGGTCTCCACAATCTTTTTTTCTGGAGTTCAAACAGGGACTGCTCCAATTCCCAGCGTTTTGTGTCTCATGGCTTGTAATTACTTTTAGTGCATTGATTGTAGTCCCTGGAACTGCTGGTGTACATCTACATGACACAGCTTTTATAGCCAACACTTTTCTTTGTTTTTTTTACCTTTATGCAGCCTCTAAAACCAGGCAGTGAGGATTTCACTGCACAGATTTTGATAATTAAATAGGTGATTAAATAGAGAGCAGCCTCTGTAGATATATTTTCCTAGAATTCTTCCACTAGTTTCTTTGTGAAAATATTCCTAGAAAAGTTGCATTAAAACCTCATCTTCTTAAAACACCGCTTACTTTTGCCTCTGCACTCTGCAGCTTCTGATGGAGAACATAATTGGGTATTTATATTTGCCAGCATCAATCTTGTTAATCATCCAACTCATCCTCATCACCCTATCAGGTTTATTTAGAGTACATCCATCTTTTGCTCTCCCAAAAATTAGAATCTGCACCTGCACTGCCATTTCTGTCAGATGGCTTTGATTCTCTTATGAACAACTGAAATTCAGCTGATTTCTGTAATTTGTAAACTTATTGGGCAATGCAGAGAAGGATGAACTCTTGTAGCAGCTGAACAGTTCCTTATTCCCAGAAAATAATTGAAGATATTTGGCCAGTGGAGAAGGAAAGCAATACAGACTGAACCTCACTCTACTGCTAATTTGTTGGCACAAAATAGAGAGATTTTTCAGATTTACTAAAGATTCTAAGAAAGATTTTCAGGCTCTTTCTTGTTGCTGATTATTTTCTCTGTCAGGCTGATGGGCTCCAGACATTCTCTTCTATCTTATACAGTTAGAAATGGGCAAGATTTTCTTTGGCAGAGAGTAAAAATCACTGGAAAATCCATTTGGAAGAGGGGGGACACTCAGACAGTTTTCCTAATTGTCTTAAAAAGGTGAAGAAAGTGTGAAATACTTATTAAAAGTGAAATATTAACTTTGACATTTTGAGAGTAAAGCACTTCTCTTTGGTTTTAAAGCCATAATTTATTTAGAAACTTATTGCTTAGAAAAAGGGGTTAAATGCTGCCTTTTAAACATTCCATTTTAAGCCAAGTGTTTCATTCTGGATTAACTCCAGCTGCTATTCCAGGGCTTTATTTGTATTTTGTTTGTTTCACAACAAAACATAAAATAAGGCTGTTCTTTCTCTGCTCTGCAGACTAGACAGATTAATGGCTGGGGGAAAAAAATACTGCAATAATTTGGAAGAGATTTAGGAGCTGGAGCAGTGAACTGGACAAACTGAGAGGTGCCTGACTATTTATAACATCTCCAGTGGGGGTGTTTACTGAAATAGTTCTCTTTTGCAGCCAGCAGAGGTCAAATCATTATTAATAATAATGTGTCCCAGAGAGCTGGATGTCTCTCACAGGATCATTGAACATCTCCTGCCATTTCCCCCTCAGTGACCACAAAGGGAAGTGACAAGAATTCTGAGGCTGAGAAAGGTTTATTACCCAAATGGGAAGTGGGATGTTGCTTCCACAATTCCTTCCAGCTGCCAAACAAGTGGGGACAAATAAAGAGAGGAATGAGCAGCTGGTGAGGAATTTCCAGTGGAATCCCAGTTGGCAGCTGTAGGGTAGTTACTTCTTGTAAGGGTACAGAAATAAGGAGCAAAAGAAGATGTAAGTTAATAAACAGGGAAAGCNTCTCCCAGGACCTAAAAGGGCTCCAGGAGAGCTGGGGAAGGACTGGGGACAGGGGATGGAGAGATGGGACAAGGGGGATGACTCCAAAATGCAGGAGGACAGGATTAGATGGGATATTGGGAAGAAATTGTTCCCTGTGGGGGTGGGCAGGCCCTGGCACAGGGTGCCCAGAGAAGCTGTGGCTGCCCCTGGATCCCTGGAAGTGTCCAAGGTCAGGCTGGACAGGGCTTGGAGCAGCCTGGGATAGTGGAAGGTGTCCCTGCCCATGGCAGGGGGTGGAAAGAGATTATTTAATGTTCCTCCCAACCCAAACCATTCCACAATCCTGTGAAATTCTGCATTGGGCATTTCACAGTAAGAAGGAGGAAAAATAACTCATTGGAAACATAAAAGCAATGCTGAGAAACAGATTTTGCTTTTTAAGTGCTTTGCTGCCTGATTCCCTCAACTGCCTTGAAAAATGATATGGGAACCTGGCTCTCTGAGGTAGAAATGATTCATTCAGGAAAAGACAAAACCCTGTAATTAATGGGGAAATAAATTTTACAAGAAATCTTCCATCTTCTCTTGTGAAAGAGTCTGTAATGGTCAACTGATGGGCTTTTATAAGACAAGTGTTATAGTTCACGATGAGTTTGAAGACAAAATTTTGATTCCAAGGGATATAAATGTATTTTCAGGAACAGTTTAAATGCTGGTATTTTATGGGCTAAATACATCAGAATGAGTCACTCTGAAGATATTAGTTTGGGCAGACAGTGACTCACAAGTATGTGGTATTTTTTAATTTCTATTGTAAGTTGGCCCTTAAAAATCTCCAATGTGGAAATGTTTAATAATTGATAGCAAGTTCTAATAATTAAATATTAATTCCATCCTGTTTCTGAGCATTGTGCACATAATTGGACACCATACATATTCATGTTAAACTTATGAAATGTATTTACTTCCTTTTCTTTACACTCCTTCAATATATTGCTCAGGAATCTATTCAATATTGTATTACATGAGAAATTAATGCTTTTCTTTGCTAAAGTGAATTTATTCAAAAGAAAGGAAGCCACTGGATGAGATTTCCAGGTTAATTCATCCCATCTACAATATATTTCTTCCTCCATGGCTACAATTCAGAGTTGTCTGCCCCAACCACAAATTCATCTCCCACTGAAAACAACAGAGCTGATGTCACCTCACCTTTAATAAAACACTCACATATTTAATCTTAAATCTGCTATTCTCCTGCTTTTATGTCCCTCTATATGTACAATAATTCCTTTGAGTTTCTTTTTTAGACCTAATCTGCATATACCTATTTTTCAGGTAATGCTATTTCACAAGAAATCCCCTTGGATTTCCATTGGACAATTAATCCAGTTCAGCTTGTGCATCCACAGTTACAGAATAACACCAAGAGGTCTGAGTGTTGTATGGGTCAGCAAAGCTTCATTTGTTTCAAGAAAAACCTGCTTTGATTTGAATAATTCCATAAAATTAACTGGATCACCTTTTTCTAGAATTCTGTATATTGAAAAGCATTTTTTACTATTTTTGTCATTCTGAAATGCCTTCCAGAAAAGAAATTTGCAATTTTTTTTGGAGTACCATAATGTTTGTTTTCTGTTTGTGCATTTTCAATGTTCTTTATCCAGCAACAGTTGAACACTTCCAGCTCTTAAACCATTCTCCTGATCTTCCTTCCACTCACAGTAAATAAAAATAAGCTGAAGTGTTTTACCGCTGCGTGTGGTGTCTATAGATAAAAGTGGTATCAGAAAAAAGGAACTATCTGCATGACTGTGTGCATTCTCTTCTTTGAGAATTAAAGAATAAAGTTCATCTGAACAGAAATAAATGCAACACTTTGTCAGAGTGTTAGAATTCTCCAAATGTCATAAATTACAGACACACATCAGCAATTTTTTCTCAAAACCAAAGACTCAGATATGTCAAAGTCAAGCATTTATTCAGATCTGTTTTTAAAAATTCCCCATGTAATCAATAGAGCATTACTAATATTTTCAGACAGAAATTTAATATTCACAACTGCCAAAAAATCACCTTTTGGAGATGCCTCCCTCTCTTACCTATGCAGAAAACCTAACACAGATAATTTTTATGAACCACCAGGCTTTTACATCACTTTCTTCTCTTGGGCTCATAAATTCATACAAAACCCTTTGCAAATCTGAAATTCAGAACATTTCCAGTGTCCCATAATAGATCCCTTTTGCAACATTCCCCAGACCTCCTGACCTGCTGTGTTGTCACCCACCATCCACAGTTTATACAAAATCTGTTAAAAACTTCAACAGTTTATAAAATCCTGAGCCATTGTTACTAGATGGTCTAGTTATTATTTTACTTGGAAGTTTATTCTGACAGACAAACTCTTAGATAATTAGACTTTAAAATGAGAGAGTGGTTATTAAGACTGCCTAGTCACTTAAATGAATTATTGCATGATGGATTCATTTCTCTTTGAGATTTATGCCTTCACTTGAAATTTTATGACTGTGGAAATTATGATGTAGCTACTTTTGTGTCAGTTGGCCAAAGAGAAGAGAAGTTGGTGGAATTTACTTGTTTGTGTTATCAAAAGGACTAAACAAGACATTTCATGGCTTTCTCTAATTTCTCCTGTGTGACTCCACAAGGCAGAGAGGAATGAATTAAATGAATGAATGAAAACCCCTGAATGAAAACTCCTCTGTTTGAATGGCCACATAGGAGGATAAAAACAGGACAGATTAAAAGTGTTCTGGGAAAGAGGGATTGCCTGAGGAATCCAAAAGATAGATATCTCCTTAAGGGACACTGGGTGGGACAAAATAATTTTTCAATGTTTCCACTGCTAGAAAACCTGAGGTAAAGGAGTGAGACCTTGACCCTGAGTGATTCACTACAAAGTCATTGATCTCCATTTCCAGCCCTTCTTTTCCCACATGCACAAAAGCCAATAGGATTGATTTTTGTGCCTGAGCTGGACCTGCAGTACAAATTCCAAAATCATGTTTGTTCTGATGCTCCCTGGCTTCAGAGTGGATCTGTGGTTTCTCAGAGAAAAACATTTCCAGGAATGTTTTTCAGCTCTCTGTCACAATCTACCTTCTTGGACAGGAGCTGGGAAAGCAGATTATTTTCCTCCAGAATGCTTACATTTATTATTTTAGATATTTCTGATTATTGCTTTGTGTTGCAGGCTTATCATGATACTCAAATCTGGCCATGCAGTCACCTTTGGCTGTTTTGGTTTGTTTGGTCTCAAGGACAGGAATTGCAATAGCAATTCTTGGATTTGGATGAGAGTTCAAATGCTAGAACCACTTACTTAAGATATAATTGCTGGTGATTTAGTGTTTTTAACCAAGAAACTTCTGAGAATGTAGTTACAAACTGTGACAACTGGCTGGTCACGTAAATGGGGAAAAACTTCATTTAAAATATGTATAAATATTTTAACATGGCCAGAACACAGTTGGCACACAGATAATATCTCTCCTGAGAGATCAAGGTGCAGCATTAGGTAAAAAAAAATAAATAAATAATAAAAAGCACAAGAAACGTGAAAAAATAGCTCAATCTGAGTGGCACAGCTGCTTCTTGGTCATCCCAACCTATCCAAGAGCAATACCATGTGTGAGGCTTCTGGAAGGGATTAATGTGTGTTAAGTGTTGTGGGCAAGAAGAGGAGATAACATGACTTTGGGAAACCTCTCATCCCGCCCATGCCTGGATCAGGGGTCATTAACAGAGGTAATTAGCACAGGTCCTGAACCAAGCATGGACCAGGCTGAGGAGCAAGAATGCACCAAAGCCATTCCCAAGAGGAGGAGGATGGGCAAAGGGACTGACTGACAGCACCATTCTGTGTTACTCAGGAAATGGAGCAACCAAGCCCTGAGCCAGAGCCTGAGAACACTTCCCCATGCTAGGAGAGCTCCTGGAGTGCTCCAGGCTGGCTCTGGGACAGGACAGAGCTGCTGGACAAACCTTGGCCAGCACTGGAGCTGTTGGAGGAAAAGCTGGAATTGGCACTGGCTCCCGTGGAGCAGCTGTAAAAATGCTGTGAGGCTGCAGAGACACAGATGGGCAAAGAAGGGTTCATGCTCAGGCCAGCACCTGGGGCTGCTCTTGGAACAACAACCAAGACAAGGTGAGGCAAATTCCTTCTTCAGGAGAGTGAAAATATCCCGTGCAAACCATCTGGTAACACTCCACAGATCTCAGGACACATCTCAAATATTTATTTATGGAAAGAACGGCAAAAGATGCCATATGTGATTAATGTGGCTTTGTCCAAGCCAAAATTCACTAGAGCTACCTAATAATTAGGGTTTTTTTAATTCTATGCTCAAGTATCTATGCTGACCTTATGACTGCTGTGGAAATAAAGCCTTTCCTAAAAGGGAATCATTCCAACATAAGCAGATGCTGGAAATGCACAGATTGTCATGACTGATGCTAAAAATTGGACATTTAAGTGAAATATAGAGAATTTCACCTTCATGATTTCATCCTTGCCCATTGCAGACTGTTTGCTCTGAGTGTAATTTCTTGTGTGATAAAGACCTCAGTTCTTTTTTGCTTTATGACTCCACCAATGCATTTGGTGTTTGTTCTGTTTGTCTTTCTGGGTTTTAAATTTAATTTCTCTTTATTTGCTTGCTTTTATGCTTTAATAATAGATAATAGAAAATAATAGATTTCTTACTTAGAAGGAGAATAATTGCTGGAAAAAGTAGAAAATGCCAGCTGGAAAGCCCAAGTTTCCAACAGTTTGTGCATCCCTTCTATTATTCCTCAAATGGATGGAGATAACATTTTGGAAAAGAAACAGCATAGTACCTGCAGGCAGGGTTCCTTAGCTAGGACCCCCAAAAATTTTTTAAGGGAAACATAAAAAAAAAAAGAATCCTTGTTAAAGAAATATTTTAATTAACAGTGTGATAAATATTGCATTTGTTCAGCTTGGTATCCATAGGGCTCAAGCCAAATATTCACTGGCACATGAGCCCAGCTGAGCAAACAGCATCATAGCTCTGGTTTTCTGTTTCCTTTTTTCCTTTTTCATAAAGAATTTAATTCAAAGAAATGACTCTATATGTTTGAATCTGTGCATGTGTGAGAGGCTTTACCATGTTCTTACAGCCTGAGCTTTTCCAGCACTTTAAACAACTTACAGGAACACTGCTATTTTTAGTTCAGTATTTTGAAATATTTGACCATCTTGAAAATTAACTCTTGCTGGAGCTGATGAGGAGAATTTTTTTCATCACTTTTGCATTATTATCACAGGTAAGGACAGTCACAGTGTTCATGGTTACAGCTACCCAAAAATTTTATTTATATAAGCCCATATTTCATAGCTTATAGCTTTGCAAAATTAACAAGTGTGGGCTGAAATGGTCCAGTTCCCATTTCTGCCTCATGATGATTTCTCCTTTTTCAATTAATTTTTAAAAACTAAAAATAAATCCATCTCTGAGAACAACAGTAAGAGAAAATTTGCTGCCTTGCTCATGCTAAAAAAAAATTAATGCCTTTTACCTTTTTTTCTCATGCCACTGATGGAAAAGATGGTGTTGAAAACTCGAAGGGATGAAAGGGAAGAACCACCAACTTTTCTATCAGATGTGGGGATTTTTTGTCACTTCTGAAGAATGGCCTGGTTTGAGAAAGACAAAAACCTCTGAGGTATCACTATCTGCACACAGACAGAAGAAACAACTCTGAAATATGCTTGGATGCCTCAAACTCTACAGCAAAGGCTCTCAGGACCCTAAATCCAGAGGGACAGGGCAGTGAATGCTCAGCCAAACTGATTTAGCACCCAAAGCACTCCAGACACCAAAGGAAGAGGCAGCTTTCATTTAAGTTCTTCTGATTCTTGTGCCCTCAAGAAGGGTCCAGGCTTGACATTTGGGGTTCAAATGAACATCCAAGGAGCAGAATTCAGGGAATGAGGTGGGTAAGTGCATGGCCCAGCCCTGTTGTGCAGAGCTGATTTTCCACAAGCAAACCAAGGGAAGAGAGTAGCCAGGAGTGGAAATGGCACAAAGTTGTGTCAGAGGGGTTTTGTGGTTTTTTTCTGGAGATCAGGGAAAGGTTCTTCCCCAGGGGATGCTCAGGCACTGAACAGGCTCCCAGGGAATGGTCACAGCCCCAAGGCTGTCAGAATTCCAGAAGTGCTTTGGGCAATGCTCCCAGGCACAGGGTGGGATTTTTGGGGTGTTTTTAGGGCCAGGAGTTGAACTGGATGCTTTGAAGAAGAGACCAAGGGTAATGAGAGACACAGGATGAGGTCATGATCACCCGGGTTTAGGGCACAAGCCTGCTCTCCTCGCTGGATCTGGAAGGAGCAAACACCTTGTGACACTGACTTAGGACAAAAGAAACCCTCAAGAACTGTGAGTTCTCCTCTGGATGGGTCTGTAACACCTCTTTAATTAACGAGATGTCCCTATCAGTTCTCAAAGGAGAACAATAAGATCCTTGAGCTTGTCTCCAGCAGTGCCCTGGGGTGGATCAGCCCCATGCCCAGGGCAGGCTGTTGAGCTGTGCTTTTCCACACCTGAGTGCTGCAGACAATCCCCTTTTGTCCTGCTGGCTCTAAATCCTTTGAGCAGCACATTGTGAGCGCCCTTTTCCAACACAGGTGTGCTCCCCCTCTCCCTGCCAGGTCCTGACCTGACCCAGGTGAGTTCATGAAAGCCGAAAATTCTTCTTTTGTGTGGCTTCTGGAAGTGAGAACGAGTTTGTTTTGGAAGCAGAACACGTTTTCCTCCCAGTTTTTGGGCAGGAGTCCATCTGTCACTGAACTATCTGGAAGATATCTCAGGTGGCAGAGCTCACCTGCTGCAGCTCACAAGTATTTTACTGCAGAGAAAAAAGTTTTACTATTGTTCACTGCCAGGAAAAAAAAAAAAAAAACAAAACAACAAAACAACATAAGTTTGGACTTTTCTGGAAAAACTTTATTTTTCACAGTTATAATCTTATTATATCTCAAGCTGCAAATTTATGGAAGGGTTATTACATATGTTGTTGGAAACAAAGCATCTGTGTTCCTACTCCTCAAGGTTCTTTGCAGAAGTTCTGCTTATTCTATTATTATAGTGATACATATGGATGACAAGTAGTATTTTGATGCTGTTTGATATGAAATTCAAAAGAACATAGTACCAAAAGAAAAATAAATCAGAACATGCTTAAATTTTTATACACCTTCTCATGTAGGAAAAAGTAGGATGGCCTTGTGGTAATTTGGGACATTGGATTAAATAATTCAAAGACAATTATTCAGTTTTCTAATACAGCAAAATTTATACTCATTCCATAACTTTTCACAATCTGAAACATCAGAGTTAAGCACAGATTTTTTTTTTCCCCTGGTTTATTAAGTGAAGAGAAACAGAGGCTCCTCCAGGGGACTCAGATGTGTTTCTTCTCATTTGATCTCTGAGGGAGTTTCTCTTTTTCCAGCCAGTTTTGCCACCTGCCTTGGGCTGCCAATATAAACTGGGATGAATCTTCCCAGCTGCCACTCCACAGGAAATCTAGATTATTGCACAGGAAAAATAAAAAAAATCATGAAGGCCTGAGGGCATGAAAGAGGATGGAATGCAAACTGCAAACCCATGGACTCTGGACAGGATTCAATACCCAGACTGGAGCCATGGGAAATCAGCAGGTTTGTGAAAGATGGAAATCCAGTACAGGACATGGCCAGGTGGCTTCTCCAAAGGAGGGCAGATGATCTCCCTGTTAGAGAGATTTAAAATATGTAAGGAAAGCTCTGCTTCATTCCACAGACCTGCACAGAACAGCTGCTGTGAAGATGGCAATAAAAACCCAATAAAAATCTAAATTTCTATGAGACCCAGGACTAATCATTAACCCACTTTGCTGACTCTGACTCTGTTTCCCTGCAGGGATTGTGCCCTGATAGCAATGCCAAGAAGCAAAAAATTACATTAAAATTACTCTCTAATTGTCAATAATTAATCAAACTAACAACTATTGTTCCAGGCTTCACTGGATAAATAATTAGTCCCTACTGGCTTCATTTCTCCTCTTTAAAATGGAAATAGAAAAGTTGGTTTTAACAGTATATTTCACTTCTAATTTCTATGAATGGTCAGTTTTAAGGGAACAGAACAGGAGATGGCACCTGACAGGAAAGTTTTCAAACTGCTGCTGTAGTAAACATAAAAAAACAAGACTAATAATGTTCTTTTTAGAGGTGGTAGCCCTGTAAATCTGGATTGCACGTCTCCAGATGGGGCAGATTTACTTCATTTGCCTCACTGATTTCTTAAACTTTGTGCCAGAAACACAAATAATCATTTCCTTTATGATTTAGTATAAATAACACACTAATAATGTATGTTAAATAAATTTAACATAGAGGATTCTTTACCAAAACCCACCTTTAAGACCCTTGGCTGGGAATTTGTGGCTTAAATACACTCTGGTTTCATAATTTCCCCAAACCCCAGCAAACAGAACTATCTGCTTACACCTCTTGGATATTTTATAGCTACACTTGTCCAGTTAAATCAAGTGATTTCCTGATTTTTAGGCCAAATACATACAGAGACTCTCATCTTTAAAATCAAAGAATAAAACCACTAAAAAGAGCACTAAAACCAACAATTCCAAACACAGAGTGCCTGTTGGCAATGGCTGCTGCAGCACTGGAGGTTCTGAACCATGCCCAGGGGGTGTTTCGGGGTGTTCCTGGAGTTTGCTGGCCCAGAAGGGCTGTTCCTCACACTGGGGAAAATCTTAAAACTTTACAAATAAACCAATAAATTTACACCCTGCAATTTTCCTTGCCTCTGTTGAAGTCACTAATACAGAAATTATTCTATGAGAAGACATTTCTTGCAACAGAATAACCAAAATTCTGTTACTGAATACATGGGATAAGTATTACAGCTTCCAGGTGTTTTGATGCATTAATATATCATTTGGAGAATTCTTGATTTTTTCTATCAGAAAAAATAAAAAAATCTTCTAAAAATTAAGATAAACTTAATGGCAAATGCTTTGCAGGCACATGCTGGTTTACACACCCAATGTTGAGCCACAGCAGCTGAGGGCTCTGAGGAGGAGCAGAATTCCCAGCAGCACCAGACTGGGGCTGGATTTTATTCCAAGCAAAGGCAAAAGTGCAAAGCTTGCACTTCCCAGTGTTTGAAAAAACACACAATACATAAACTTAGAGGCAGAAATAGAAAGGAAGGAGCAAAACTGAGGATTCCTGCACTGCTTGCCATATTTCAAATAGGCTCAGGTTGCTCTTTAAAAATATAAACTCCAGCCCTAAGTGAGTGAGTGCTCTCTGCTCTGGATCAAACCCGAGGGTTGTGATGATCTTTTTAGGCCTTAACATCAACAAATCCTTGAAATAAATGTGCATTTCCATGCAGAGCTCTTTGCTTCCCACTGTGTATACATGGCTGCTCAGAGGTGTAGCCATGGAATGGCCATTCCAGGCACTGAATTGCCTCTGCACATGTTTAAAATCACAAAATTAAACATAATACACTGCAGTACTACTTTTTTTTTTTTTTCCCTTACAGTCACTTTGTTTTTTGTCTGACCACAATTCCTCAGTTATTTTAGGTTCAAAGAACCTGCTCTTGTCTCATTTTGGAAGCTGAACCATCCTAAATGTATCTTGGTCCTGTATAAAACCTCCAGGAGAAGGCAAAGGCTCAAGGAGCAGAGCTGGAAGAGGGAATTCATCTCACCCAACCTTTACATATCTAAAGCAGAACAAAGAAATCCCAAACAAAACTTAAGAAATTATCTGAATTTGGAGAGTGTATTTTAAAACTGCTAAAATGAAAAATAGTGAGAGAGGAAAGGGAAAGGGAAAGGGAAAGGGAAAGGGAAAGGGAAAGGGAAAGGGAAAGGGAAAGGTCCATAACTAGTTTCTAAAAAACCTTCTTCCCTTTTGCCTGGCTTTATAATTTAATCTTAATGTTTCCATTTTCCAAAATATTTCAATTTTTTAAATTTTTTTTTATCCAAACTCATGACTCTGACCTGACAAGAGAGGAAGAAACATAAATATTCTAATTTACAAGATTTTTTTTTCTGAAGACCTTCAGTTCAGATCAACATACTTAGATCAAAATATTTCTCTTCTTTTACCCTTTCTCCAATACTTCATCTGCCCACCATTTGAATACAAGCTCCTTTTAGACATGAACACCTCTTCAGCAGGTTTCTCTGGATTCCAAACACCATCCAGGGAGATGATGGAATCTTTTATAGGGCCACAAAGGCTGTGAAGGAAAGAGAGTAAATCCACTTTGCCAGGTGTCTCAGAAGTAAATACAAGGGATTCTTTTTATTTTCTAGTAAAGAGCAATGATCAGGAATATCTAGAATTGTTGAAGATGTAGCCAGTGCTTTCTTTCCTGTTGATTTTATTTACATGAGATTCTAATCTTAGGAGAGATGGGGTGGGAAGGGAAGGGAAGGGAAGGGAAGGGAAGGGAAGGGAAGGGAAGGGAAGGGAAGAAGGAAGATTGTAGAATTTGTTATAAATCCTTGGCTTGACTAAACTTGCAACTCAATGCTGACCAAGAGAAACAGTGAATAATTTTTCCTGAGTTTTCTGGAAGCCTAATATTCAAACCCAAATGCTCCAAGGTATATCACAGACAACAACATCAAAAAAGAAACTTCTGAGGCAAACTGCAGTATTCCATGGTTATTGTCAGGTTTGAGAGTGAACGTGGCCCAAAAGTTACAGTCAAGAGATGTTGATGGAATAAAAGCACCATTTCTGTGATTTTTTATTGTATGTAATTTAGCAAAGGGGGTGGGGAACAAAGGCAGGCGTGAGATCTGTGCTTTGCTGCCAGTGGAAATGTGAGGCTGTCCCCTAAAGGGAGAAACTAATAGGCTTAATTAAGATATAATTGAGCCTTTCTATGAATTTGAAAGAAATAATCTTTCCCTGCTTCCCCCCAGAAGAGTCAGGGCCCACAAGCAGCTGATGCTGTCATTAGTGATGCTGAGAGGCAGCTGCTTTCTCAGGGTGGCATTTTTATTGCATTTTTCATGCTATTAAGCACACAAAGGGCTGTGTAGTTTAAATGATTAAGAAATGATATTTAGGAGTTAGCACATTTATTTTTAAAATAGAAGTGAGATCTTTCCATGTCAGCTTGTCAGCAGCCTTTACTACCTTGATACAGCCCTGGAAAGCATTCTTACCCTAGAGTAGCTTCTAATTACATTTCTTTTGAGTCTGAAACTCCTCAAATCATGCTTGTGATTAACCACGTCAGGCCTGTCAAAATACATGAAAGTTTGATGGGATTAAATCCAAAGCAGCATTGCACAGAAGAAAGTGTCATTGCTAGGAATTTATTCAAGCCCAGCCACCTCTTTTTGTGGTGGCACTCTCTGTATAAAGTTCACTCAAAACATTGTTATGGCCAGCAATGTTCATAATCTTAATTTATTTTACTAAAAATCATTTCCATGTTATAAGTATTGTTATACACACTTCCTGAGATTCTGTTGTGTTTTATTTATGATGCCATGGACATTATTCTGAAAATAAAATGAAATTAAAAATTCTATTAACAGGAAGGAATTGGAGACTGAGAATTCCAGAAGGCAGGAGGAATGTTCATCCCTAGGTATGAATTAGAGAGGTGGAAAAGACTCATTGAATTCTCCATTTCATCTCTCAACAAATTGTAGAGTAATGCAAAGAAGGAGGAACAGGGTTGATTAATTCAGAAGTTAAAAACAAACAAACAAACAAACAAACATGCTTTATAAAAATCAGGTTAATCAAGCAAAGTATTTTCAAGATTGAGAAACCTCATATGTGTCTAGAGAAATGGAACCAAGGGATTCAGATATTTAAATGCAAGTGTCTGTAGGTGAATCTGGTCTGTAAAAGCCTCCTGCAGATGGTGGAGGTCTAAATGGTGTTATCAGCAAGAGATAAAACATATCAGCTCAATCTAAAACAAAAACTTGAAATTTAAGTTAAATTCTCTCATTGACTGTCTGGCCTTGATGCTCATTGACTGCCAATAGTGGCCACTTGGCCACTGAGCTGAAACAGAGGAATTTATAAAAATCACATCTTTAAGTGACTGAATCTGGGTCCAGGTGACCTTGATTCACTTCACCTTTCAGCCTCAGCTCCTTCCCCTTGCCCACAGCACTAAAATATCCTGAGGGCAGCCCTGGCCATGCTGTGTTTGTGGGAGTCCTTGTCTAGGGCCAAGCTCAGACTATAAAAAATTGCCTAATCTGATTATTTCAGAAAACACTGAATTTAATTTTAGAAATAAATTTCTCAGAAATAAAGTTCACAAAATATGGGATTTTTTTTTTCTAATTAAACTCAAATTAAGTAAAATAAAATGTCTTGCAGAGCTGAGTCCCACTGTAATGGTGAGCAATTTGTTGGAAATGGAAAGGCTTGTGGGATCAGAAGAGTCTGCCCAAGGAAGTGGTGGAATCACCATCCTTGGGAGTGTTTGAAGATCTGGATGTGGCACTGGGGACATGATTTAGTGGTGCCCAGGGTGGTGCTGGGTGAAGGGTTGGACTCGATGATCTTAGAGGTCTTTTCCAGCTTTGACAATTCTGTGATCATTTGCAAGAACTTTTCAGCTGCTTTTTACCAGTGGATGCTTTATGAGTAAAACTGACAATTAAAGTTCCTTCATCTCTTCAGCACTCAGAGAACCCCAGAAATGTGGGTGAAGAATGATTTCCCACTTCAGGCACCTCAAAGACAGAGACTCCTTGATCCCATCTCCCAGGGAAAGCTCAGGCTGACACCAGCATCCTTTATTTCCACCTCGTGCGAAGGGCCCACACCTGCACGTTTATTCTAAACCCTTTTACAGCAACAGCCCTAAAATATCTCCTGATCCCCTCCCAGATAATAAAGCTGGGAACAATTATTTTTTTTCCCCCATATTCTGTCACCTCAGAGCCAATGTGCATTTTCCCTGATGAGGCTCCATCCCATTATTATTTCTCAGCTGTGCTGCTGAAACACCTCGAAGCTCCAGGCTGAAGTCACTTGTGCTAAGTGCTCTATAACCATAAATTATGGCACAGATCTGGTCCCAAAGAACAAATTGTCTGAAATTTTAATGTTCCAAGAAAAAAACATGTAAAGATGTAGGGCCACAAGAGAACTTAATTTTTTTTCCTCAAGGTGATTGACCCAGAAAAAAAAGCAAAGCCAGGGACAAAACAGAAGTGTTTCAATCTCTGAGACAGCTCTAGACCTTTATCTAATAAAACATTTATTATGTTAAACACCTCGGGTCAAATCACATGAGATTTTCATGGCTTTTGTGCATAATTAATAAATAAAAAACAACTGTGAATCATCATCATAATTATTATCATCATTTTAACATTATCATCATAATTACTGTCACGATTATTAACATTATTATTATCGTTATCATTATTATAATTATTTTCTTCTCTAATATCAGAAGAAATGGTCCTCACACCAAAATGAAATAATTATAAAAGCCCAGCCACCTCTCTCAGACATGTGTCCTGCAGGAAAATAACATCAGATAAATAATTTTGTAATAATGCAAATAATAGCTTTTAAAAAAGGCCAATGAAATAGCACTTAATTAATGGATTACACTGTCCTTTTATTTCAGACATAATTGAAAATTTTAGAAATCAAGACAAAATTTGTTGAAAAACAAATTATTCATATTTCTATGTACTCACATGAATAGCTGATGCATAGTGAGAGAACTGTTTATCAGTATAAAGCAAAAAAAATTTATAATAATAGCATAATAGATATATTGCAAAATTTAATGCACATTAATCTAAAAAGTAGAGAAAAAAGATAAAATAAACCTCAAAATTTGAGTTTTTCCTTTTTCTTGTAAAAGTTTTTTTTTTTTTGCATTTTTATAGTTTAACAGTTTTCATTTTAGAATAAATTATTAAAATAATTTTTTTTAATTCCATTTAGCTTTCCCCTTACTTCCTTTTTACAATGAGCTTTTTCAACCATGAATTTACTGTACTTTTAACTCGAAATGTGGAACAGGCTGGATTTGGATTTGAATTTGAATTTAGATTTGGATTGGGATTTGGATTTGGCTGGTGGCACTTTTCAGAATGTTTTCAATCTAATCATGTGTAACAAGGACACAAGGAGGTGTGAAACTGCCTTTGAGGATTTAAAAATAGCATCAATTCTCTGGTTTTCAGTTTCAGTATTTTACTATCAAATCCACCATTCTGCAATGTAAACAACACTGCAAAAACCAAATGATCATAAAATCTTTTACAAGCAGGACTAAAAATGATGGGGATTATGCTCTGTGAGTCTCATTTAAAAATTATTTGAGTTTGGCCCTGCATTTTTCAATATTTATTTCTAATTAGGCTGTGACACCTAATCAATCATCAGAGAAACCCAGATGTGAGGACATAAAAATTCTGGGGGTTGAGTTATAGCCCTGAAGCCTTTAAACCCATTTGCTTTTTATTGGTGAAAGGGAAAAAAAATCAAGATTTCCTTGGCTGGGTCAGTGAGTTACAAAGAGCTGATTTGAAGCAAAATATAAGCAGGTACATAAAGTCAATCGAGCAGAATAAAGAGCCAACCTCTGGCTAAACTTACTCCTCTTCTATCCAGTTCATTTAAAATGGGATAACAGTGATATAATAAGGTTAGAAGAAATATGATCATTAGGGCAGGGAAAATATTGACTCTTCTGAAGTGTTCTCTTCCTGGTTGGAAAGAAGGCAATTTAGAAGTAATGTAATTCCTAAAGTTAACTGATGCAGCCCCAAATGCTTTGCAGTGTAATGACAAGGAATTTTTGAGCTGTAAAAAAAAAATGCACATTTTATTTGTCTTTTCCATTATAAATGGTAAATCAGAAAGTCAGAATTTATTGCAAAACAAAGCGAAAAAGCAAAGAGAAGCTTCATCAGGCAGACACAACAGAAGAACTTTTGTCTCATTCCTTCCAGGCTGCCCTTGGATTTCTGGAGTAAAAAAACATCAAAAATGTTTCACATGTGGCACAAAGCAAGTTTTAATTCATTGCTGGGACTGCATGGAGCAACAAAGTCCACACTGCACTTGCTCTCTGTGTCAGGTCGATATTTAGGGGAAAAAGCTTTGTGTCACCACATCAGACAAAGCCCACATTAGTCAGAGGCTGCAGGTACAATTAGTAACTGAGACACCTTGAACTGAAACAGTTTCTAGAAGGCTAAGTGGGACAGAACCAAAGCTTTATGAAAAAAACTAATTTATTTTTTATTTCTTCTTTCTTTTTCTTTCTTTCTCATTATGTTTTCTAAAGGAACCTGCATAAGTTTAGAAAGAATATGCTTTTTTTTTTCCAGTTCCTTCTTATTTTTTTCTTTTTAAAGGTACTTTAGCCAGGAAAAAAAAAATTCCTCTAGAATTTGATTAAATATTTCAAATAAAGTTTCATGACTGGTAATACAGAAAGGCAACTTGCAAAATAGATGGAAAATATTCAAAAAATTGTCTCCAAAAGCCTGTCTGTCAGACTGGTTTGGACACATGTGAGATGTTACCTTCTCCCTCTGAGCTGGTGTTTGCCTCTCTGTGTACAGGGTTTAGTCTGGTTAGAATATTCCATCTGCCTTCTCTGGATTTTGGCTGAGCATTTTAATTGAAAACGTACAGGCTTTAATTATTTGCTCTGAATCCCCAAAGAACAAGTCAATTTAATCTTGAGGAGCCTCTGTGGAGAGTTGGTATGTCCAGGAAAATTGATAAAAGCTAATCAGCAATAAGTGTCCTGCAGATAATTTGCTGGTTTTATGGATTATATTTTAATATCTCTGCAAAATGTACAAGTAGTGGTCTGCTTTATTATGCTCTAATCTGGCAGGCAGTGTTCAAATGGGAAAACTTTTGGTTTTCATTGCTCAGTTCAACACAGGCAAAGGCACAGATAAAAGAGATTTATCTTCTCTTGGATGTGAAATCAGTTAACAGCTCAATTCTTCACCAGCTGGACTTTACATTCTGTAAATATTATGTAAATTTTGCAGCTGGAAGACATGAAAATTGAAATTTCTCTCCCAATAAAACGCTGCATTTCTTTATCTGTTGATTAGTTCCTTAACAATTATTGATTTTTCTAAAATGAATAGTTTCCTGAAAGAAAATACTGATCATTATTAATCTCCATTGTTTAGGGGGATTTTTTTTCATTCTTTTTCTTTAAACAAACTATTAATGGTTTATTTCTTTGTTTGTAAAATTTCATAAGGTCCCAGTGGTAATTTCCATTTAATTTCTGCTCTCATTCAAAATGGAACAGACAGGCCCTTCCAGGCACTGATTTCTCCTGGGCTTCTATTTTGAAGAAGGATGAATTATTATGGATTGATCAGAGAGAGCTCTCAGAGGTTTAAGATCAGCTGGCAGTGCCCACAGACTGGAAAAGCCAGTTACAATCAGGACTTTCCACAGAAAAATTGTTGCCATCAAGATTTCAAAGCAGCCTATTGATATTTTTAATAATCTCAGTTTCCCCAAACAGCCATTTTTGGAACTGAAATTACCTCCACACGGTATCTATCTGAAAGAAAGGCAACTTCTTTTTTTCCTCTGCAGCAAAATTCCTTCACACCCTCTGACGCTGAGGGTAGATGACAAGCAAATACAAGTTTGCTACTCTTATATTTAAAAAATAGCAGAGAATTCCCTCCTGGGATTCTGGAGCAGTGACTGAATCTGTGCTTTGTGCCACTCAATTTTAACCACCCAAAAGGTGGTCTTTGAGATTTCCTCCCAGGAGAAAAGTGCAGCAGCCTGAAGAAGATGCTCCAACTCACCTGGTGGTGTGGCTCACACCCTCCCCTCTAAACAGAGTGTCCCAAACTTCTTCCCAAATTTATGGTGTCCAGAGTTGTCCAAAGAAAAACTCGTCCTCCAGCTGTGAGATTGAAGATCTGGCCTTGCCTGTGCTTGTTTAAAATTTGGGTAAAGCAAGGGGCTGAGAGAAGGAACATCAGGACACAAATTTCCGTGGGTGTGGGAGCAATCCACTGGATTCACACCTAGCCCTGTGAGGAAAACCCCTTGTGCAGGAACAGTAATTTCTTGAAATTTGTGGCTCCAAATGAGACACAAATAATACAGAAATGGGAAATTCTATAAGGATTTGTGGCTAATAAATACCAGGCTGCTAAAAAGATGATAAATAAATTATGATAAATGCGGAATAAGCAAATCCAAAGCAGCAGAAAGTTGTACTATGGGTTCCAAAAAGAAGAGCATTCAAATAAACCAAACAAAGATCACCACTGCCTCTGTTCCCTTCTCTCTCTTTTTATTCCTGGCAAAGAAAAGCACTAAATATATTCTTTCCAAAGCCTCTGATTATTTTATGTAGTTTTCAATTTACTCTGGCATCTTGCTTAGGAAGCTGTAATCTTCCTCTAGAAGTCATTTTATCTGTATGAGCAAGGGAAAATTCATTATTCAATCAGTACAGAGAAAATGGCAGGTGTTGCATCCTTGGGGTTTTTTTTTTGGAAAAAGTTTAATTCTTACCTAATCTAATCTTGGTTGCTCACACAATCAGTTGCAAATTATTCCTTTCTGAAAGATGCTAAACTTTGCAGTAGAGTTGTTCTCCACACTCTCAGAATGCTGACAGCCTTCAGTGCTCTAATAAATTCACAGAACTTTGCAAAGTCTGAGCTTTGCAAAAGCTGGCCCATGCCAGCTCACTGATCAGTGCCCCTGAATTTCTAACCTATTATTTGTGTCAAAACTACCTTTTAATCTTCATTTCCAACCCCCAATTCCATCTAGGGATTGGTGGAACAGAGGTTTTGTTGATCCAGGGAAAGATGCTCGATTTATCTCTCTCCCCTTCTCCATCTATTTTCCCTGGAGCAGATAAATGAACAGGAAAATAAAGAATCCCTGAGAAGGATGTTCAAATTACCAGTTTCCTTGACTGATGCCATCATTTCTCAGTTGTCTTGACTCAGTTCTCACTTTGAAAGGTCTCATATGTCAGCCCTTCCAGCTGGTGTGTTTAGGGTTCATTAAATGAAACGACTCAGGAAAGGAAAGATGTCAGCAGCCCCAAAACTACATCTCCAGTTCTCATGGCAAATAAAGGAAAGAGTGGGAAATGGCTGTTTGGAAATGCTCTGCTTTCCTCCCTTCAGTCTATATTTTTTCTCTTATGATCCCAGATATGATCCAGACATATCCATACCCCACAGAGACATCCAGGAAGACTTTTTTTTTTTTAATTTTGCAGGTATATAAATACAGAATTTGCCTCTAAGGGATCAACAGGGCTATGGACATGAGTGTGAAGGACATGAAATGGGAATTGAGAAAAAATGTAGCTGAGTTAAGTAACAGCATAAACCACTGCAGAATCACGGAATATCCTGAGCTGGGAGAATCATCAAGTCCTGCTCCTGCCCCTGCACAGGACAACCTAAAAAATCTCATTTTGTGCCTGAGTGTTGCCCAAAACCTTCTGGAACTCTGCCAGGCTTGGTACAGTAACCCTTTCCCTGGGGAGCCTGGTCAGTGCCCCACCACCCTCCAGGAGAGGAATCTTTTCCTCGTATCCAATTGTCTTGGTTTGAAAGACAGGTGTTTGTTAAGAAAGGCAGGAGCCTTTCTTGAGATGGACAATTTAAATCACCTCCCTCCAAATTATTGTAATTTTGAAATTAAGGAGCTCTCAGGCGAAGGTATGGGAATAGGAATAACAGTTATTTGCTAGGAAAATTAAAATAGAAATGCAGTAATACAAAAGAAAAAAGAAACAAAACACTGACAGAGTCAAAATCCAAGCTGCCCCCGTCAGTCACAGGGGTTGGGGCAGTGCCATCCCATGGTGGCTGCATCCTCCTGCAGTGACAGATGTGGTTCTGCTGCAGCAGTGCTCCTGGAGAAGGTGCAGTTTTCTGCAAAGGTCCAGTGATGATGTGGAAAGGTCCAGATTTTCTCTGGAATCCAGTGGGAAAAGGCTGCCTTGGTGTTCCAGATCTCAGTTTTTATCTGGGTAGGAAATGCTTGGCTCCTCCCCCTGGGTGGAGCATCTCCCCATGGGATGATGGAATTTTATCAGCCATGCCCTGGGACTCCATGGCCCATGAACAGGAGAGATCTCCTGGAGGGAGGATGGGCTGTGGAAGAGATAAAGAACACTGCCCCAGCTGCGTTAACAGATGGGGATAGAATACAAACTACTGGGCACATCCTGCTTTGCAAGTCAAAACACCAACCTGAACCTCCCCTGACACAGCTCCAGCCATTCCCTCAGGTCGTGTCACTGTCACCAGAGGGAAGAGATCAGAGCCTCCACTTCCCCTCCTGAGGAAGCTGCAGACCGAGATGAGGCTTCCCTTGGTCTCCTTTCATCTGGATGACAAGATTTTCCACTTTATTGCTCTGGAGACAAGCATTTCCAGGGATCAGGCGTGGCAGGTTTGACCTACACTTCTTGTCCAGCTGTGACTGTGTGTGTAGGGCTGGGAACCCACCCAGAGTGGGGCTGCTCCTGGCTCTGCTGGCATCACCTCAAGGTCAGCACCTTTTCCAGGTGAACACACATTTCCCAGGTGTGAGCTGGACAAGATCCAGTGAGTCTTTCCAATTTATTCTGCTCCTCTTGCTGGTTGCTGTCCCCTTCTGGAGGAAGAGCCATTGCCCTGGAATGAGCTGTAGGGCTGATTTCTCCGTGGAATGGGAATCCTGCCCCACAGGAGATGAAAGCACTCTGTTATACAACATGCCAAGTTCTTGGATACCAGAGGTACCAGGCCAAGTGTCCCCAAGAAGAAATAGCTACAAATATCTTATTATTTTCCATGAGTGATCCCACATTTTAGAGCTGTACAGCTGTAGAGAACACATCAGGGTTGTAATAAAACAATATTTCTTTTCAAGTGCCTCAGGATAAGAACTGATTGAATCACATTTGTGTGAAGCAAAAAGAAAAAAGACTTCAATACTGGATGAATCATGGACAAAACTGTAAACCAGACTGGAAGAATTGAACATTAAACTTCAAATTTAGGCATTGATGTTAAGAGCCTTCCACTTTTTTTACTGACCCCCCCAAGACTGGAACTCAAATGAATTTGAGGACATGAGCAGCTCCTTCTTTCATCCCTCATTCCTTTCTCCATCTCCATTTCTCTCCTTCAAGCTCACCAGCTCCAAATCCTTGCTGTAACATAATTAGAGATGTTACTGTGTTAGAAATACTAAAGCAGAATCCACCATCTGTTAAAAAAAAAAAAAAAAAGTATCAGGAAAGTTTTCTTTTTCTTTTTTTTCCCTAGGAGTTAAAATTCTCTTTAGATCTTTGTTTACAACCATCTGTATCAAACACCAAATAATAAGGCAGAAAGTGGAAAAACAAAAGATATTCTTGTGTGTTGTTTGACATGGTTTTAGACTTCTAGGAAAGGCATGGAATAATCTATTTGGGTTTATTTCTTAAAGAGAAACAGGAAGATGTGACACAATCTCAGACCTCTGAAATAAGGTGTACTGAGAAATTAAATAAAGCTAAAGAAGTAAAAAAATGGACAGGTTGGTTTAGGTTTGTTTGAGTTTTGTTTTAGTTTTGGGGTGGTTTTTTTTTTTTTTGTTTGGAGGGTTTCTTGTTTGTTTTTTGGTTTTTTTAATTAGAATTTGTCAACCTCATGGCCTACAAACAAGTGTACAGGATTTCTGGTTAATTCTGTATTAAGGCAACTTTTGGGGTTGGGATTTGATTATTGCCACTCCTTTGGAACATACCTGTGCAGTATTATCCCACATTTCTTTTTAATTGAAAAACCACGACTGAACTCTGATGTCTTCCTCCTCACAACTGCAGCTCCATTGTCTCACCCCTAACATGATCATTGCCTAGAAAAGAATCTAGAATCTAGTTCTAATAATTCTGTGGAGTTTGGTGGCCAAGCTTTGGTAGTGGAGGGGTTACAGGGGCAACTTTTGTGAGAAGTTTCCAGAAGATTCCTCCATGTCCAATGGAGCCAATTCCAACCAGTTCCAGGATGGACCCGTGGCCAAGGCTGAGCCCATCATGGCATTGGCAACATCTTTGGGATTGTGGGAAATGGAAAGAGAGAAATTTCCACAGATGCTGATTTGTAGCCTTGGAAGAAGCTTGGTACACGGATATTAAGCAGAATAATTATAAACTTATGTTTCTACTGTTGTAAGTATGAGCATGCCTTAAGTAAGAAACTGAATGTGGGGGTTTGTAAAGGTTTTTTGAAATTTTTATTTGTTGAAAATTTTTATTTTGTTGGAAAAGTGTGCCCCGAAGTTAATATAGCCCTCAATAATAGTTCTGAAAAAAATGTTAATTGAAAAAGGAATTTTTACATAGCAATCAGGATTCCATTCTCCCAGACAGTTAAAGCCACAAAAAAAACTTTTTGTTGTAAAAAAACTTCATTAACTAAAAAAGTCTCCTCTCCCAAATAAATTAGTAAAAAACTATTTTAAAAACAATATACTGTTATTTTCTAAACATTTTCAGTATAAAAAAGTGTAAAAAAGACTAATCTATAGCTTTATTCTAATTTTTTCTAATAATTTCTAGTAATAAAATTTCTCTTTGTACCATTTAAAGTTAAGCCTATTTTACCTTCCTCCTAATCCTATCTCATAACAAAACAAATTCAAATTAATCAACCAAAGCCACTACACTTTATGATAAGAAGGTGAAGAGTTTTACAGTGTAGTAATGTAACTGTATAGGGTAAGATAAGAGTTTAAGTATTATAATAAAAGCATATGTGTGTATGTGTGAAGTAGTGCATTGGACAAAAGTTAAGCATTGCAGCAGAATTAAGTAAAGGTGATAGGTTAGAAAAGCAAAATAAATTTTGTAGCAACTTTCCATTGGATTAAAATGTTATATATTGTCTTGTAATGAAGAAACTCGTGACTACTTTGAGCTATGGCTGAATTCTTGCTTTTCTAAATCTCACAGCCTCGAGACTGATGCATTTTGGAGCAATAAATCAATTTCAGCACAATCATAGTCCCATCCCTTCAATAAAGTGATGATAATAGGGATAACAGATTAAAAAAGGGGCAAGAGTTTGCTGTGCAGGAGCAATCACAGGCAGAGAAAAGAGGAGTGAGAATCTGTGAGAGGAACAGCCCTGCAGGCACCAAGGTCATGGAGAAGGAGGGGCAGGAGCTGCTGCAGGAGCTGGAACAGAGATTTGCCTCTGGGGCAGCCCATGGAGAGGCAGCTGTGCCCTGCAGCCCATGGAGCTCCAGAAATAAACTTGCAGCAGTGGAGAAGCCCGTGCTGGAGCAAGAGGATGCCCAAAAGGAAGTTGTGACCCCATGGAAAGCTGCTGGAGCAGCTCCAGGACCCTGTAGAGAGAGGAGCCCACCCTGGAGCAGGTTTAGGGCAGGATCTGTGACCCCATGGGGACCCTCACTGGGGCAGCCAGGACTGAAGGACTGACCCCATGGGGACGAATTTGTGAAGATCTGCAGCCCAGGGTGAGGACCCAGGTGTGAGAAGTGCCTGAAGGACTCTCCCATGGGAGGGATCCCACTGGAGATGCAGGAGAAGGTGAGGAATCCTCCCCACAAGGAGGAAAAGGCAGCAGAGACAACCTGTGATGAGCTGACCACAGTCTCCATTCCCCATCTCCCTGCAGCTCTTGGGAAGGAGGAAATGGGAAGAAAGAAGGGGGTTTGAAATTTGGGATGATTTCTCATTGTCCCACTAGGCTTTATTTGGAATAAATTAAATGAATCTCTCCAAGTTAAGTCTGTTTTGCCCATGATGGCAATTGCTGAGTGATCTCTCCCTGCCCTTACCTTGATCCATGAGCTTTTTGTTGCACATTTTCTCTCTCTCCAGCTGAGTAGGGAAGTGAGAGTGATTTTGGTGGAGAACTGGCCTCAGCCTGGCTCAATCAACCACAATCAATATGTTAATATTCACACTCAGTCAAAGGAAAAGTGCTTGGATTTTACACATTTCAAAAGCTAGACATTTTTATGCCCACCTCTTATTACAAATGCAAGAGAAGGCGAAATTTCAGTCAATTTCAGAAAGACATAGTAAAATATTGTTGAATTAATTTCCTTGTCCACAGCTGACCAGAGAAACCAACTCTGATTTGCCTGCAGTGATTTTTTTGTCCATAAACTACCTCAGAAAAGTGACATTTATATTTATCACTACAGCATCATCATAAGAGTAAGGAAATTATGATAATCCAATGCATTTTTCATTCTTTGACATTTAACAGCATTAAGGTAGATCATCAGCATTTGCATACTGTAATTGTTTTTGCATAGGTTTGGCAGGGCTCACTTAACAAGGAGCTGTCAGTTATAGTAGATTTTTAATTACTTTATTTCTCTACTGTTCTCAAATGCCTAAGCAAGTGAACTTTAAAATAACTTCAGAATAGATTTGTGCTTTAAAATAAATATAGCCTGCAATAGGCTAAGGAGGAAATTAGGAGGAAGGAGTGGTGTGAAGGTGTTTCAAAATTTCTTGTTATTCTTCCTTGTCCCACTCTGCTTTACCTAGAATAAATTAAATTAATTTCCCCAAGTTAAATCTGACAGCACATTTCCTCACTCCTTAGCAGTTCAGATATCAGATTAATTGAGATTAATGAAAGTATGCTGGTTCATGTTCATTCAGACAAATGTGAGCATAGGCTTCAAAGGAGCAATTAATCTTTATGGACTGAAGTCCCTTAAAATTTTAGGAATAAAATTCAAACCAGGCATCTAAATTACCCACTTGCCTCTGAAAATAGGTTAGTGACCAGGCAGTTGGATTAGATGTGGGTCCCTCTCAAGTGAGCTATTCATTAAATTATAGAATGATACAAATAATTAGGTTGGGAAAAACCTCTAAGGTCATTGAATCCAACCACAAACCCAACACTGCCAAGTCCACCACTAAACCATGTCCCCATCAGGGTGCACGTTTCAGATCTCTAATCAGATAATCTCTAATCTCACTCTAAACTGATAATTAGAGGAAGAGTGGAGGAGAGAGAGATAAATGAGTGTGATTTATGCCATCCATCTCATATCTCCTTTTTGGGTGCAGAATGACCTTTTGGAAGGACCCACATCTATCACTGACTGTAGGAGAAACTCAGCAACAAATTTATGTTAAATTCCAGCTCTTTGACCAGACAACACCTGAGATGAACCCCAGGTTCTGATCAGAGGATTTGTGCCCCAGCACTGGAGTATTCTTCCAACTCCCCTAAAAGGCTGACTTTGTGGGATGGCTCTGAACAATAGTGCTGGTCATACGGAGCACTTTAAGGATATTTAGGTGGAAAATGAAGAAAAAAAAAAATTCATGCTTGAGTTTGAGATACTAGCAGTGGTATGAAATGTTTATCTTAATTACAGAAGTAAAGAAAGAAAAAATTAAATAGGTAATTTATCAAATGTTAGAAAAAGAGGGATTATCAGAAAAAGACTGGTATTGTTTAAAGCCCCCAGTAATAGGAATACTTGCACTCAAGAAGATGGAAAACAAACCAGTTCATCATTATTGTTATCCTTATTTTTACCCTTACTGTTCTGGCCCTGTGTTCCACAAGGAGAAGCCAAATATCCCCATGTCCACCCTGCCTTTCCTCCAAAGCCTTCAGAGAGCTGCATGAGAGAGGAAAGCAGAGCTGTTCCTTCAGCCACCTCATTTCATCAATGAAATTCATCAGTCAGGTCCCTGCCTCCACCCCGGGGACAGAACCTGCTGCAGGTGGGACTCTGGAATCATGTCAGGATGAGCCTCAGCATTCTGTAAACTGAGGCTTCCTCCAAGAGGTGCTTATTTTATTTCCAAGCACTGCTTTAAACCAGAAAACAAGAGCTGTCCTTGTGGGAAGATGGAAATATGTGTGGTGACAAGACACCAGTTGCTCTGCAAGAGCAGCAAATGAATTAAATCCACTCCATATTCAAGGCTCTGTCCTTTGTATGCTGGAGTTTTGCTGTTCCGCTTTTATCATTTAACATTTTTTTATGCTTGCAACACAAGCAGACAGCTCTGTGCAGTTCTGCCTGAAAATTCCCAATTTTAGACATTCTCTAGAAGATGCAATTCTTAATTGCCTGTCTGAGACTGTCCTTCCCCCAGACCACTCCACAAGATGAAGGGAAATTAATTTGGCATCTGCAGGAAATACTGAAAATTTTCAAGAGTTCAGAAGGCAGATTTTTATAAACAGGAGGGAACTTTGCCATGTTGATTTGTTTGCTTCCCAGAAAGGTGTAACAATTTTTATTGTCTGATGACTTTCCAAACAATGCTCTTATTTCCTGCTTGTGACCTGCTCTTCCAGAAGAGCCCAAGAACAGAAGTCTTGATTTCAGACTGAACCACGCCCTAAAAACCATTTTCCACTAAATACTGGGTTTTCAGAGGGCTGCATTTGAATTTGAGGGGTTCTGCTGCTAATCACAAAACCGTTTATTTTATAATAGTATTACTATTCCATAATTCATGCTTCAATTTCCCTTTTCTCTCTTTTTCTTTTTTTTTCCTGCCAGACCCACAAGAATATCATCATGGAAGATTAAATTTAAACTATTTAATGTCCCAGCAAGAATGCCTCATTAGACTTTTTCCAGTCCACATCTTCAGAGTTAAATCACTTCGATCTCCTTGATGTCCCCAGTCATGTAACAATCAGTTAAGAACAAGGCTGCCAGCAGGATTTTTATTCTTCAGTGGGCACAGTAGAAATATTGAAAGCACAAATAACTCCTGGTGCTGCTTCCTGCCCCTTTTTGAGAGGAGCCCAGCAGATGTGTGATGTGCTACATCTGTAACACTTCAAATAAAAAGTGTTAAAATTTGGAGGGCTTGAAGAAGTCTTGTTTTTCTCTGAGCCAAAATTTAATTTAAATAAGGATGAGGTTCTTGAGTTTATTCCTCCCATGAGGGATTTTTATTTATTTATTCATTCTTTCTTTTCACTTCACTGCTAAGGAATATGAAGCCTGGCATATAGGAAAGACTGGCTGCAGGGCAAAGGAAAATGCCAAGACAATGATAAAATTTGGATGGGAATGTAGTGGGTTGGAAGGGGACAGAAAACAGGGAGAGAAAATAAAAAAGAAATTAGACTAAATGACAAATTGAGAGGCATGAAATTCTCCATTTCCCTTTTAGGTTTATCATATCTGGCTTTTAATTTTGAATTTACGCAAAAAAAAGCCTTCATAGCTCCCTAGAGAACAACTGAACAAATACTCAGGGTTGTGTAGGAAAAGTCCCCCTAAACAGAGAAACACCTGCAGATAGTGGCCAGGTGTCTTTTTTTGGATCTAAATTTCAAATTAAAATCATGTGTAATTGCTGGAGCTAAGCACTGTCACCAGGTTCTTAAATATCAAGAAGTTTAATTGAGGAGATTTTAGAACAGGAATATTTTAAGCTATTTTAATCACCTTCCAGAGCTCACTGTGTGCCCCTGTTGTCTTTTTTGCTGTGACCAGAGGCAGGAGGCAACATGGAATTTATTTAGACAAAAACAAGTGAGTGACACCACAAGATGAGGTTTTTATTTGTGTCATTTAAAAAGCTGCAGATCCTTGCAAGACTGACATTAAACCCTAAGAGTTGAAAGGCCTTAATGTCTTCAAAGCTTTTGCTTCTCACTGAGTGATCAAATTTTATTTAATTTTATTTCCACCCCATTAGGAAGTCAAGTAACAGGAACAAAACCTGGTATTGCCAGGACAAGAAATTAAATTGTTAAGGAACATTTTCCTAGAAAGTGACTCTCTCATAAGCCTGTCTATTTTACTGATAATTTTGAGACATGGTTGGGGTGATGGTTTGCCTTGCTGAGAGGCTGCAGGGTGATGGGCATTCACTGCTCTGAGCACATCAGGCTCTGCTGCAGCTCACTGAGGAGCAATGATTGGCTCCACTCATCATTTACAGGAGAAATTCATTGCCCCTTGTGAAATAAGGTCAAGATTCCCTTCACAACATCAGCCTTTGAGCTTATCAATTGTGATCTAAAAAACTCCATGTATTAATAACTACTGTTTTTATTATAAGCTATCCAAATGGGTTTTTTCCCTATTTTCAGTATTGGGCTTCATATCCAGACCACAGGTTCTGCATTTTGGCAGAAGCTGACAATGCTAGGAGAGGATAAAACAGAGCCTGGAATGATTTATTTTAAAATCACCAAACAGCAGAAACTCATGGGTGGAAAGGGAGAATACTTCAAACTGGGAATAAGCTTAGATCAAATATGGGGAATAAATTCTTTACTATGAGGTTGTGAAGCACTGGAAAAGGTTGCCCACAGAAATTATGGATGCCCCATCACTGAAGTGTTTAACACCTGATTAGATGAAGCTCAGAGCAACCTGGACTAGTGGAAAGTGTCCCTGGCAGGAGTGGAGATGGATCATTTTTAAGGTCCCTTCCAATCCAGACCATTCTGGGATTGATTCCATAAACTCAGGTCAATTTTGTGAGGAAGGACACAACAGATAGTAAAGACTGTGCCCAGCAAATCTCATCCTTTCATAAAACAAAACACTGGATTTGCATCATTAAATGCTGAATGGTTTCCTCAGTGCAAAATTCTTCCACAATGAGCAGAAAGGAAAATTCACTTCTCTGTTGAAGGCCTGAACACAGCTGCCGTAAGGTTTATATGATTTTCCCCCATTAACTCATGAAAAACCTTAAAACCTTAATAGATACAGATTGCCTGGTGAAATTATGGGGAATAATTCCTCTTACTTTAGTGGTGGAATTATGGGGAATAATTCCTCTTACTTTAGTGTTAACAGGAAGATAAGCATAGGATTGTCCCCAGGAATCAACAATGCCAGCAAACTTTAAAAAAGGGGAAATAAAATAAGAAAGAAGAATATGCTTTGTTAATTTCTGCATTAAAGTTTGCTTGCACTGAGGCCTGGAGGGGTATTCAGTAGGAAAATAACAGCCTAAAAACAAGCAGGCTTTTGTATTTAAGAACACTCAGGACATTCCTTTCCAGCACACATAAATAATGAATTACCAAAACTTTACCACTTTTTGGGAATGATTTGTCTTTCTATCAGGTTTGCAGCTCTTAAATTCACATGGTTGTGCTGTTTGCCACAGTGGTGCTGGTTCCCTGCTCCCAGCAGGTGGAATTTGCTCGTGGTGATGTTCCTGTTTCCTCCCTGCAGCCTAATGAAAGCTCCCTGATGTTATCACAGCTCCCTAATTCCCAGCCAGCTCCTTCCACAGATCCATGCTCTCGCTGTGCTGACTCAGCAGGCACTTCCCCATTCCTAAAAAAAAACTGGATTTGGAGAATTTTTTCTATCCACAGCAGCATTTCAGAGAGGCAGCACACACAGGGAGACACCCAAATCTACTGAAAAGAAGCTCGTGGAAAGAGGGAAACAAACAACAGCAACAAAAAAGAAGAGGTAAATTGAAAAATCATCACGAATGTTGCATATTTAACTCTTTCAGAACCCCCAAGGGATCCCACCTGTGAATCCCAGAAGAAATGTAAATGCAAACCCAAACAGACCTATTCCCACATTATCTTCAAGCAAGACAAAGTATAGACTTGGCTGCAGGCTTCCACTACCTAATTTTAGTCCTGATTATAAAATCTAATGAGGTATATAAACCAGCAATATTTTATTTACTCATGCTGATGTTAAGTAAATTGACCTCCCCCATTTTTATTTTCCTTGCACAAACACGATCAATCACCAAGACACAGAAAATTTCCTCTGGATTTTATTGGTCACAGGTTTTTTTTTCTTTCAATTAGGTATAATTAAGAAATGACAAACATTTATTTGACTGTGCTTACTGAAAAGAACTTTTCTTTTTTTCACTACAGCCCATATATAAATTAATCCTTTTCTGGATTATAATTAATTGCTGGAGGTCAGTGATTAATCTCTGTGTTCTACAAGATAGACTGCACTTAACTGCACTGAGACAGTGGCAGAAGGGACTTTCCCTGGCACTGTTAGCAGAGGGAATTTTCAATGTGTGAGTGGTACCAAGCTGCTAAGGAGACCCAATTCCCATTGAAATAGGCTCCTCTGCAAACTTTATTTTCACAAACTTCCACCAGCCGTGAAAGTTTTTTTGATTTTTTTGTTTGGTTTTTTTTTCTAGAGTAGGAATTTTGAGAGCAGGTCAGAATTCAAAGCATTTGTTGTTCCATTGTGTTTCCTTCTGTGTCTTCAGGATAATTTCAGGATAAAGTCTTCCACATCTGGATAATTTCCAATTGCTGTATTGGGGGATTAACACACTCAACCAGTGTGAAACGGGAATTCCCTCTCTCAGAAAAAACAAATGATTCTGTGGTGTGAATCTTATTCTGGAAATCATATCTGCTTGAAACACCTGGAAGTAAATATTATGAGATTCCAGATTTCCAAGAGTAAAATTTTCAGCATTTTGCACAAATGATAGCAAGATGCAGAGGACTCTGATGTTGAAGTGTGTAAAATAGAAGCCTCTTTGAATGACTCAGAGAGAGAAAAGAATGCAGGGATTAAATTAAAGCAAGCTTTTAGAGAAAATAAAATATATTAAGCCATACAGACATGAAGTAGAAGTGTAAGCTTTAGTTTTAGGTAAGGAGAAATATTATTAAATCACATAGATATGAAATAGAAGTGTAAATCTTAGTTTTAAGAATATATTTTAGAATATATATTAAGTGCCTTAAGAGAGCAAAAAGCCCTAAAGCCCAGTTCAAGTTCAAGCAGCCTAAAGCCTAATTGAAAGTTCAGAAACTTAACCCCAGACATAATGAAAGCATAGCAAGAACACTGCTTACATTTCCAGATAGAACCATTTACGTAAATAGATAGAGCTATATACGTAAGTTATGTGTAGGAATTAACACCACTTTTGTGCTTTTGAGCTAGGATTGTAATAGGTGTAGAAAGAATGTTTTAGGTTCGTGTTTTTCACTCATTGGGTAATTTACAAATAAAAACTGCACTGGGGTGAAAGACCACCATCACCACCACCACCATGGAGAAGGAGAAGAAGCAGAAGAAGGAGAAAAAGAAGGAGAAGATAAAGAAGAAAAAGAAGCAGAAGAAGGAGAAAAAGAAGAAAAAGAAAAAGAAGAAGAAATTCCAGGGAGCTGCTGCTGCATGGACCTTAATATTCTGAACTCTTTGCCTTCAAGACTGATGCATTCATGCAATAAAAAGCTTTACAGCAACCAACTACTGATCTTGTCTCTTTAAAGACCCAGCCCCATGAATAACTCAACACTCTGATTTGATTTTAAATAGATGACTATAAATTGCCTTTTTAATCCTTGATTATTTTTCAAGCTGATACAGTCTTTTACAATTTTTCTTTGAAATAATTAGGATACTTAGAACGTTCTCCACGAGAAGACTGAAAGCTTTTGCCTATGGTAGCTGCTGCCTACTTCTAGTGTTTGAATGTCCAATAAAGTGCTTTTTTAAACTGCGAATATCACCCCCAAGTGTTGCCACCCCCTTAGCTTGGTGGTGTAAATTTTAATGCCTGTTTCAGGGATATAGAAGTTTCTGGTTTGCAAGGTGTGCTCTGGAATGCCAAAATCCCAAAAAGCACACACTGCACCACTCCTGCAAACACTGCAGGAGGTGTGGATTAAGCAATTCCTTTTGTTTAGGAATAGGAACTCAATGAAAATATGCATTGTGGTGCTGCCAAAAAAAAAAAAAATTAAAATGGATGTTGACAATGCAAACAGAGCAGAGCTCAGCCTAGCAGAAGCTCATAACCACACCTCTAAGCCTGGGAGGGTTCACTGCTCTCAGGACAGGTCTGAATTACAAGTTTTGACCTCATACACTGCTTTTCCAATGTGATAAAAAAACCCTCCTTACTCTCTAGGCTCTCTGAGTGTCCATGGAAAGGAAAAAGTGTGAAGTTTGCAGGCCCATCCACCAGGAATCTCCTTGGAATTGCACCTCAAAGCCTTTCCAGAGCAGAGCTGGATAAGCACACATGCTCAGATATCCCAGTCAAAGAGGGGAAGGAAAGCAGCTCATGAATGGCAGGAGTGATTCACGTTTGGTCCATGAGTAATCAGCTTGTGAAAACACACATCTGAGTGAGCAGCAGTGCAAGAGGCAACTGTGGGCTCTTCTCTCCTGCTGTGCCTCTCTTCAGCTTCTAATAGAGAAAAAAAAAATAATGTTTCCTTTCTCTTTGGGGTTTCTCTCCTTTTCCCCCCTTTTTAGCTCCCAGTTATGCTGTGAATAACCAAATATACCCCCAAAAAATCATTCCGCCTCTGCTTTTCTCTCACTGTTCCAACCAATTGCATTTCCTAAACAAATACTCTTTATGATTTTAAGCACAGAGAGATAAATGAGATTACTCTCTATTAAAAAGAGGATTGTTTTGCCATAAAGGGAATAGGAAGAAAAAACTGCAAGGAAATATTCCTCCAGCAAATATTTCTGCTGTCTGAAATCTGTCACTGTCATAATTCATCCCATGCTCTGGGTAATACACGACTGTACTAGAAATGAGCATTTAATTAGTGTTTAATACAAATACCAACCACCTCCTGTGCTAATAACTAATGGTGAAGGTTGTAAATGTTTATCAGGTAAATATCATGGAATTCTGAGGCTCCATCTGACCTCAGGCATGGAAAATGAGGGTGATGAATTTGCTGGCTCCATCACCCAGTGAGAGATCAATTGATGGCACCACACAGTGCTGGCAGAGGGTCCTAGAGGTCAAGGAAAGGCCCCAAACAGGTTGGGGGGAAATGAGCCTCAGTGGCAAAGCTCAGCAGCTATTTTTAGGCAGTTAAAAGTCACAAAAAGGGGTTTCACATAACCACAGAGTGAATTTTATTGGAAATATCCTGGAGGCTTGCTTCTTTGCAATAGCTTTGGGTCTGTGCTTTCCACCAGGGATCTGCAGACCTTTACTCCCAGAGGGTTCCAGGGCAATTCTCCTGGAATCATCACTTGTGAGTGTGGTGTGGACAGAGCCAGGACCCTGTGCAGGCAGGAATGTGAGCCAGGATCCCACTGTGGAAGGCAGAGCTTGGTTCTGAACTGAGCTGTAATGAAGAGAGCAGAGTAAAATCAATTTTTATTTGTTTTCAGATGGAACTTTAGCAGGCACTGAAAATAAATTGCTGGAGCCATGTCTCCCCATTCCAGGGGAGAGACAACCTGGATTCAGTAACCAGAAGGTTGCTATAACATTGGTGTTAATGAATTTAGACAATTATTTATACATATATACATTAGTTTTTATACAAAGAGCTCAAATAAGCTTAGTGTTTCCCACTGTCATGGGATTGGCAATGTGAATTAAAGTGAATTTAAAGGTGAAGCATCTTAATGGTGAGGAATGGCTGGAGATGACTCTTGGGAAGAACCCTGAATATTGCTGTGAACCCAGATTAAGGCCAGCAAATATAAAAAGCTGATTTCTGCTTCTTGAGACATCCTTTCATTCTGTTTAGGGCACTGGTCAGCACCTGCCTGCAGGAACAGCTGAACTTTCCTATGTTGCCTGATTGAACCACTCAAATAAAACAATATTGTAGATCCCAATGGGAAATAAATTTATTCCCAATAAAGCCATGTGAACTTGGGCAATATCTGCTGATCATCTTCACCAGGACTAAAACCAGGAACAGAATTAGTAGGAAAGAGAGAACAAAATTCCCCTGGGTGCAGAGGGAACATTTGAACCACTACAACGAGACCTTGCTGTACCTGAATCTCTGAATGATCTGAGCTACAGCTTCCTACAATGCAGCCCAGATTTGCTGCTGGGCATGAAACTCCATCTAGAACGTGTAAGGGAATTTTGCCTCCTCAGAATGGAGACCAAAATGGCTTTGAGTAGGCTGAATAAAAAAAAAAAAAATTAACTAAGTCAAAAAATGTAGTGGAATTTTAGTTTAGTTTAGGAATTTTGATTATTTCCAGGACAGGCTTCAAACACAAAAACACAAAGGATTTTTTTTTTTTATTATTTTTTTTACCACATGAAGTATAAATAATAAATTAAAAAGGGATCCCAGAATTGTCTAGAATTAGGGACTGTAGAAAACTGGGGTTATTTGTGGCAGCCACCATCTGTAATACAGACAATTTGTGGGTAACTTCCATACAATAAATAATTTCTTGGATGAACATCCACAGCT
Source organism: Toxostoma redivivum (assembly GCA_013397375.1). Taxonomy (NCBI): domain Eukaryota; kingdom Metazoa; phylum Chordata; class Aves; order Passeriformes; family Mimidae; genus Toxostoma; species Toxostoma redivivum. The sequence continues at coordinate 1,273,072 of VXBI01008137.1, read as the reverse complement.
TGGAAAATTATTACCAAGCCCAGCAAAGTTCTGAGAAGATTTCTCTCTGCAATATTGACCAAACCAATCCCCTCCTGATCTCAGCCATCTCTTGTCCCTTGGCTTCTCTTAGAATCAGGCTGGAGAACCTCATCCAAATTGTTAATTTTGTATTTGTTTAGGTAGAGCCAAGAAGCAAATGCCTGAGAATCGTTATTCCATTTTTGACCTTCTATGATGAGAAAATTTCATGGATTTACTGAGAACACTAGGAGGGTCTCAACGAACAAAAAAGATTTGTAATCCGTTCATTTTATTTAACATCTCTGATCCTGTCTGCTGTGATTCCTCGTCTGCATATCAGTTCTTGTTTCAATTTGAGTTTTAAGGGAAAATCTACTAACAAATCATTCATAAATCTCCGTGTTGATAAGGCACATTCTTCGGGGTTTTTTCACTCTCTGCCATTGACTGATAAGGATTTTTTAGTTTTAATTGATTATTTTTTCATCTCAGTGTATCCAATTTAATACCTGCTCAAGTAAATGTTGTTTGCTGTGTCTCTGAGAACATTGGCATTTACAAGTCCCTTCAATAAAGGATAAGGAAAAAAAAAATCATCATTCCAGAGACTGGTGTCCATCCCTTGAGATCTTCTGGGTGCTCAAACCAGTTTTGGCTGGGTCCAGAATTATTGAATGAAAGTCAAACTCAATTTATGTGGGATAAGTATCCAGGAACTCTGGAATATGAGGGTTGGTTGTGGTTCTGTTGCACTCCACCAGATTTAGCAAATCTTGCTATAGATCTATGTGTCTGTTTTTCACTTTCTGATTTAGGGATGTGGAGGCCCACCCACAGCTTCAAATTACTTTGGGGTTTAGAGAAATGGCAGCTGCGTAAATCTAATTAAACCAAATCAATTTTTGATGAAGTGACTGGTACTGTACACACATACTAATTACTGCCTTCTAATGTAAGACTAATTAAGAAAGCTCTTAAAATTCCCTAATAGTAACCTGACATCTAAATTGTGTAGATTTTCAACAAAAGACAGTTACTTTGGGGTTTTTTATGTCTCTCCTTCAGTGGTCCTTTCCCATCTCTTTTAGGAGTAATAAACAAAGAAGAAACAGAAAAAAAAAAACAAAAACAACTGAGTTCTCTCAAGATATAACTCAGGTCTCTTCTCCCTGGTAAAAAGTGATAGAACCAGAGGAAACATTCTCAAGTTTCCACCAGGGAAGGCTTAGATTGGATATTGGGGTAAATTTCTTCAGTGTGAGGGTGGTCAGAAATTGGAAGAGGCTGTGCAGGGCAGTGGTGGTATCACCATCCCTGGAAGTGTTCAAAAACCTGTGGATGTGGAGGATTTTTGTACACAAAAAGCAAAAGGACCCCTTTGGGAGGCTGCTGAGAAATATGTCCATGATTTTCCCCTTTGCATCCCTTGGAAATAACACCCAAGGCCTAATGCCTGGGTCTGATTTGCCTCAGGGCCAAGGAAATCATGTTGATGGATTTTTCTTTCTGCAAAATTGCAGGAATTAAAGTCCTCAGCTTTTTTTTTTAATGTAAGGTCCAACATAATCCTGATTTTGGCATTGAGGCCAGCAGGCCCACCCAGAGTAATTTAAACCATGATGACACTGATAGATCAGAGCTGGGCTCAGTTTGAAATCTTCTCTAAGCCCCTTAGGGTATCCTTTTCTTCAGAATTTTCAAAATTTGTGTCTTCACTTTTAAAACTCTCAGAATCATTTGAGTTGTAAAAGGTCTCTCAGATCACCAGGTTCCTGATCCCTACCTTGTCCCCAGCCCAGAGCTCTGAGTGCCACCTCCAGCCCTTCCTGGGACACCTCCAGGGATGGGGACTCCAAACCTCCCTGGGCAGCCCCTTCCAAAGCTTCAAAACCCTTTTGGTAAAGAAATTCCTGCTAAAAGGAGGAAAATGAGGATAAATGTGATTCAATATACACACTTACTGGCATGTACTTTTTATTCTTCTCTAACATCTCAAATTTTCATGATTAACTTGTTCACATGAGGGTGTCCCCTAACTTAATGACTCATTAATGATGCCATTTCATGTAGAGATGATATCTATTAATTTTTAGCAGGTCTAAAACAGCCTCACACTTTTTCTGTAACAGTAGCTGGGGAGCAGCTAAATTCAATACGTGGTTAATATCCTGCATCAACCTTTTAAATCCTTACCAATGGTTGGATCAATTCTTATTAGCAAACTTTGTAGGGCAGGTCTCGCTGGCAATGGAGTTCAATCAGAAGATTAGCATCTAAAATTCACAGGGAGCTCTTGGTTTACTCAGTAAATTGAACAATCCATCACACTCCTGAACTCGGGCCCAGTGGGCATTAGAAAGACCCCGTGGCAATTTGCACAGAGTTCAGTGACACAGATCTACATTGTCTCTAAATAAATGAAGGTTCAGCTTGCAATTAAATATTTCAGAGGCCTGCCTGTGATCATCCTCCTCTTTGTTGTTCATTTGCCCCTGTTTGTTTCTAAACCCTTTATCCTTTATTGTGGTGTCCACATCGTTTCCAGTGTCACCCAGGAGTTTCTGTTTCCTGTTCTAGACTTCAACTTGAAATGGGGCAATTAAATTCTGTTTTGTTCAAGGGACAGGCAAGAAGTGCTTCAGGTTGGAAGGGAAATTCAAAACCATCTAATGAGAGTCCTCCTGCCATGGCAGGGACACCTTCCACCATCCCAGGTTAGTCCAAGTCCCATCCAACCTGGCCTTGGACACTTCCAGGGATCCAGGGGCAGCCACAGCTTCTCTGGGCACCCTGTGCCAGGGCCTCACCACCCTCACAGGGAAGAATTTCTTCCTCATAGCTCATCTAAATCTGCCTCTATGCTTTTGAAACCATTCACCCTGGTCCTATCACTCCGAGCCTGTGCAAAAATTCCCTGTGGGATGTTGAAGATTCCATTGCTCACAGTGTTCGTCACTTACTTTTATCTCCAATTAAAAGTATAAGATGGAGAGGGCACTTTAAAGGGTCTTTTTTCTCCTTTCCATTCCCATCTTTCACTGGTCTTTTACTGTCAGACTGCTGAACTAAAGGCCCCAGTGCTGTTCTGTTTCTCTCTTTGGAGAACTGCACATTTCTTTCTTTCTGAAATTGCCTTACCAGATAATAATCTGAGAATGGCATCACTTTAGGAGCACCTTAATGGACAAACATTGCTCATATTCAAAACAAAGTGAGAATTTTAACAAATCAGGTTTTTGATATTTGGGAACCAAGATTATTAATGGGTATTTTGAGGAAATGTGAGATTGTGAGATTGTTTCTGGGATAAATACATGGATACAGCTTGAGAATTTTTTTGTTTTGGTAGGAAATGGCCACCAGGTACCAGCGCAGAACATGAACAGAATGATCAAGATTATGAACAGAAACATGACTGAGACCAGAAGGAGATTCAACAGGAAAACTGGATTAATGAAGGAGAAGCATTTGATCTCGTTGGTGTTCTCAGAAGTAGCCACATTTTCCAGACCATAAAGCAACACCAAATGTCAAAAAGCTTCTCAACAGTGACTCACCTGCCCTTTTTCCTGCATCCTACACATCTGACATGTATTTAAAGGGAGCTGCCCTTTGTGGATTTTTCTTTACTAGAGCTCTAAATACATTTTTCTGAAGTGTGCAGCAGAGAGAATCATAGGGAGGGCAAAATCAAAAATCTCTAAGCAAGCAAAAGATTAAAATCCAGACTTGTCCTCCAGCAGCAGCCTCTCAGATGTCACAACTTCCACACCACCCAGCCACCAGGACTTACTGCCCAGGCAGCTCTCAGCATGAATCTGAGAGGATTCAGCTCTTTCCAAGGATATGCTATAGCTCTGGAAACAGGGAGCAAGAAAGGGAAGAGCAGTTTTCTCTCCCAGGAAAGGAGGTTGGTAACATCTAAAGAAGCTGCGGGTAGAACAGCTCCATTGAGAACTCCAGGTTCTCCTTGTGCCTCAGTTTGGTTGCAGGGCCTCACCTGGGCTTGGGATCCCCAATTTTAAGTTCTTCCTGAAGCCCCAGAGATGCCAGTGCTGCTTCTCACTCTTGTCAGCAAAGTGCAATATTCAGAAACTTTTGAGTCAGTGTCACTAGACTTGATTTGGGTGTGGGGACAGCTCCATGGTTAAAAGACAGACGTGCAGAGCTATTTTCATTAACATTGATCAGCTGCAGGAGACAAGAGAGTGCAAAATGACCCAGGAGAAGCCCAGGCACTTTTGGAGGCCAGGTGGGACACGTTTTTTGGGAAACCACTCACTCTGACTCTCCATTCTTTTCCCTGCTGCTGCCACAGCTGATGCATGTCCCAGAGCCCCATTCCCCTGCCAGCTCCAAGCAGTGTGTTCTGAGTCACTGTGTTCCTCTCCTGCTCTAATTGCACTTTCCCCCAGGGAATTTTTACAAAGCTGGTTGCAAAGAGAGGTGTCAGTGCTGAGGTACAGGGCCTTCTGTGCTAAATGGGGCTTGAACAAAGAATCGAAGGCAAATATTCCATTTGGAAACTTAACCTTTCCCTGGGATTCAAGAGAGGAAGAAAAGGAACAAGTGACTCCATACTGATGAGCAGGGCTCTTAGAAGTTTCTTCACATTACTTTTTGGAGACCTCTAAGAGAAGGACACTTGCTGAGCAGGATTCAAATCTATCAGGAGGGTCAAAAGGATGGAGAGCTTTTACAGAGGACTTTTCACCATGTTCTGAAATAAAACCTTCAGTTTTATGTTCCATTTTGGGCAGACTGATTCTAATCCATGATTGGATCAACTACCTTTAGCTGAAAATCTATCCCAAAAATCACCTTATTCCAGGCTCACTATTTGTTTTTATGGATAATTTATTCCTGCTGCTGCCAGCCAAAAACCCACTTGTTCCAAAAGATCTCTGTCCTGTGTGCAGAGCTCAGTTCCTGTCCCCTGATCAAGATCAATACATATTCCATGAATTTCCAAGGAAACAAAGGTGACATGAAAATGAAATCAGTTTGTTTAGCCTCTCCCATGCCAACTCCAACAATTCTTTTGGCCTCAGCTATTTGAAATGGATGGAGTTTCATATGGGATTGACTTAAAAATGTTTTAAGAAGATTCTAATAGTGTAGATTTTGGAATAGAAGCTGTCTTGAGGCTCCAAGCTGTCACTCACTGAATGACTGCTGGGAAAACTGAGCAAATGAAACATTGAAAAGGCAAATCTGAGCTCAAAAAAAGGCAGGAAAACTCTTTTAGGTTAGAAGAACCACAAGCAACATAAATGCATGGCGTTTTGGAGGCAAAGAAACCATGTTTTAGTCTATATTCCCCCAGTTATATCAGATTATTGACAGGAAAAGTAAGAAGAGAAGAACAACTGACAGAGCAAGCAACTCTTATCTCTAGCACTGTTCATCTCTCCCAGACAGTGAAACTTTATTTCTTTATCCCATATTGCTGTCTCCTAATTTTTTTTCCAGGGCTCACCACTGGTGTTTTTCAGAATACATACAGAATTTTTAATATAAACAGCTACCAACACAATCACTGTAATACTATCATTGTTGTAATAAACAAAACCCTATTTATTTTCATTTATTTAAATCACTGTAATGATATCATTGTTGCAATGAACAAAACCCTATTTATTTTCATTTATTTAAATCACTGTAATGATATCATTGTTATAATGAACAAAACCCTATTTATTTTCATTTATTTCTGATAAATTTTCAGAAGTTTTGGGTTTTGGTAGTCTGGCAGAGGCCAGAATAAATATCAGCATGACACATATTTCAACACGAGCTCCCTCAGATGAAAACAGAGTGATTCACTCAATGATCAGTTTTTTAATGATTTTGATGGGCCATTCATTATTTGTTTAGTATTTTGAAACATTCTGAGCAAAGTTCCTGGAGTATTTTGGAAACAAAAGCCAATGTTTCTCTGGAGTGAAGTCATGGTGAATTGCAGTTGATGGTTCCACTGAGAAGGAGCTTCAAAATAGACTCACAAAATAATTTGGAAATAATTCATAGAAAGCAAAGTGTTACACTAATTTGTTTGCCAGCAGAAAAAGAATTTCCCTGCAAGTAGGAGTGGAGGAACAGATTCCCTTGATTCCCAGCCAATATTATTTCCCAGATATCTGAACAAGCCAATCCTACCTGTGGTCATGGTGTAACCCCAGCTGGCAGCTCAGCCCCACTTCAGCCTCTCCCCCAAACCCCTCCAGAGGGATGGGGCAGAGAACTGGAAGGGTAAAAGTGAGAAAACTCATTTGTTGAAATGAGGACTGTTAAATAGGAGAAGCCACACACACAACAAAACAAATCAAGGTGTTCAGCCCTCCCCAGGAAAACAGGGATCCATCAGGAGTGATGATGATAATAAAAATGCCATCACTCCAAAATCCCCCATTTCCTTCTTCTCCAGCTTTTCCTCTCAGCATGATGCCATGTGGGCTGGGATTCTACAGGGCTGGAGGTGACCCTGAATATTCAAGAAAAGCAGGTGGAATATAAGGAAGACCAAAATCATCCTTGAATGGAACATAGAGACCAGAAAAAGTATTAGAGGACACCTCAAGTAAGCAGTTACCAGTTTTAGATGTAGATCTCTCATCCCAGAAGAAAAAACTGGTTATTCTCAACTTAATTTTTCACAAGTTGCAGACCTACAAAAGCAAAGGCTTAACTTTTTTTTTTTTTGCAATGTTAAGCATTATTTGAATTTCTCCTATCAAATAAGAAGCCTCAGAGTAGAAAATTATGTCTAAGAAAAACTCACATTTCCTTGTGGAAATGGCAGTTATAAAGTAACGTGTCAGTTTTTGTCCCTGATTCAGACACCATCAAAGGTTTTTTTTGTTGCTTTCTATCCCTCTGTGATCATTTGTTTGGTTTATTTAAGCTTGGGCAAAATTTAGCCTTGTTGCTGCAAGGCTAGGAAGTGGCAAAGAAACAGCAACACAGACTTTTTCCAGAAAGCAGAAGAAGCCATTTATTGCAGAAGTTGACACATTTTTATAGACTGGTTCACAGAGCTGAGGATAGAATAAGCTCATTGGTTTAAGGAAGGCAACACTTTTTGTAAACATGCTTTTATTAAAACATTACATTTTTTATGCATTTATCCTGTCAACAGCACCAGGTGCTAAACTTTGTTATTAATTCTTTCTGTTCCGTTTTCCTTTGAGTAGCTTGGGAAAACTCAGGCTGCTGTTTTCCCTGACTCTCACCAGCATCCACAAAGCCTTTTCCTTTCTTTTGTCTGCCCTTGTAGAGCCCAGAAAACAAACTCAAATAATGTTCATTGTGTTCTTCTGGAGACTAAACTTCTAACAGAAGGAGATGCTGAAAAATAAGTGTTCTGCTTGAGGAATAGCCCTGGTCAAATGTATCCTTCTTCCAAAGGAAACTGATTATGAGTTGATTAAACCAGGTGATTTTGAGTTTATTAGACCAGGAAATTTTGATGTTTTTACAACTTTTGCAAGCATTTGGGGTTTGGGGGGGTGTTATTTGCAGTACAGTCTAATTCAGGGTTTTAAGAGGAAGTTTGAAATTGCTGCTGAGGAGCCCCCAGTCCTGCCTGCCAACCTCAGATCACACACCTGAGGAAAATGTACCCCATCCTTGGAGGTGTCCAAGGCAGGTTGGACAGGATTTGGAACAACCTGCGATAGTGGAAGGTGTCCCTGCCCAGTGCAGGGGTGGAATTGGATGATCTGTAAGTTCCCTCCCGACCCAAACCACTCTAGAATTTTAGGAAAAGGATTTGGTGCACAAAAGTAAATTTATTGCATATCAAAGCCACACTGGGAGCAGCTCTCCTGGGCTTTTTGAAAAGGGTTACAAGTCTTAGGTGAAGTAATATTTGCATGCTGCTGTTTCCTGTAAATTCACAGGTTGCATGGAACCCCCTCAGGGTGATCCCCATCCTTTTCTTCATGCACAGTGGACAGCAGTTGGTCCCAGGGAAAGGAATTAATTCAGAGAGAAACCTCATCCATGAGACCTGAGAATTCCTGTTCTTTTGGGAGGAGGAAAAGGAAGTTTAGCAATTGCCAGGTGCATCCATTCCAAGTGGGAATAGCTGTGTTCTCACAGAGATTTTGGTCCTTGATCTTTGAAAAGCTGAGGCAAGCTGCCTGCAGCTCATTTCAGAGCTTGGGAAGGATAAGTTCAGACCCAACATGTGATAAAACAGCTGCATTAATGTTGGACTGTGCTTTAGCTGCTGTGTCTCCATGGAGATCCAGCTCCCCACCTCTCCTACCTGTACAGGGTTTTCCAAGTATCATGATTTAAGAAGATTTAATGGTTGAAACATTTTATTTGAATTTTAGGCACTGTATTTTTGTGGATCTGGGAGGTTTTCAGTGTGTGGGCCGTAGCATTTAGCATCCTTGCCACACACCTCAGCCCCTCCTAATCTTCCCATTTGTACCCAGCTGTGGGCAGGAAGCACAGCTGCAGAAGGGGAGAGGCACCACGGGGCTGACTCTGCTCCAAACACACAATTTACTCTCTGAGGAAATTTATTTGTGGTATTTGAATATTGCATAAAGAGGACAAATTTTGGAGACTGGTGGCAGCTCTGAGCTATGGCCATGCCTGGTGTTTGTGATTCCCTGGGACAGGGAGAGGCTCAGGACTGGGTCAGGTCACTGCTCCTGGCCACGTGGCAATGGGAATCCAGCTGAGGACACCCCAGTGCAGAGGTGAAACCCCTTAAAATGCCCCAATCGATTTTTGTAAAGATGCTGAGACACATTTATGGGTTGAAAAGCACCTTCCAGCTCCTCCTTCAGTGTCACCAGCACATGGTGCATTTCTGGCTGGGTTGGAGTGGCAGGAGCAGGAGCTGCATTCCCTTTAAAGGCACAAACCCAGCCGCTCTCCAGACACTGAAGGGAGGCAGTAAACCTCATCTGATTAAAGTCTACTTCATGTTTGGTTAAATCATAACGTCCAGGAGAGTTCCTTATCTTGCTTTTATAAACATCACGGGGTGGTGGATACAGCCCAGGCTCTGGCAGTTTGTTTAGCAGCCCTCAGGTATGATTACCAGGGGAGTGGTGAGGATCTGGAGCTGCTGTTTTTGTTCTGCTCACGGTCATTTGTTCCTGGTGAGGATCTGGAGCTGTTGTTTTTGTTCTGCTCATGGTCATTTGTTCCTGGTGAGGATCTGGAGCTGTTGTTTTTGTTCTGCTCACGGTCATTTGTTCCTGCTGTGCGTATCCCAACTTTTGTAAAAAAAGATCTTGACACAGACTATCTCCTGCCTCTGGAGACAGACAACCACCATCCCTGGAGGTGTCCAAGGCCAGATTGGACAGGGTTTGGAGCAACCTGGGACAGTGGAAAGTGTCCCTGCCCATGGCAGGAGTTGGAATGAGATGGGCTTTAACATCATTTCCAAGTCAAACCATTCATGACTCCATGATCATTCAATGATTCTGTGGTCACCAGAAATATTTGTGTCATGTTGGAGGAGCAAAGAAATTAAATTTTATTAACTTTCCTTATCCTCTTCCTAATAAATTACACTTTTTGTCCTATTTTTGAAATGTTACTCTTCAGGAGAAATTGTTTTTTAGTATGGCAAGATCAAATAGTAAGCTTTGAGTTCTTCTTGGGTTTCTGCCTCCTTCTATTTTAGTCAATATAATTTCTGTGCGACTGTAAATGAAATTAAGATAAACCAGTCTGGGACTTTGTTTCCAAAGTCTTTGACCTTACATGGCATTTAAGTGCTGCTTTCATTCTTGGGCAGGGGACAAGAATCATATCACAGAATGGGCGGGGTTGGAAGGGTCCCTACAGATTATTTTGTTCAGCCTTCAGGGAGTGGCACCTAATTCTCAGTCCCCATTCAAAATATGCTGAAGAAAGTTTTTTCCCAAGGCTGTTGCTAATGCAAAGAAGATGATGAATGGTTGAACCAAACAAGGGACTGGAGTGGAAATGTCGTTTCCTGAAGGCAGCATAAGATACCCATGCAGAGAGTCCTTGTCCTTGAAAGCACAAGTGGCTGCCACTAAGAGACTTCACTGTTCTGAATTTCCTTATCTGGAGAGTTTCTTTACTCAGAGAGACAGAAGAAGAATCTCTAATCCTATGACTCATTCCGTTTTGCCAATTAAAAAAACAAAAAACCCACAAAAAACACAAAAAAAACCCAACCAAACAAACAAAAAACAACAAAACTAAAACAAAACCAAACCCCTGTGGCACTTACTTAAGTATCCAGAGATAAAAAGAGGGGGAGAAAAAAGGAATTTGTTTATCTTGCCTCAGGAGCACCAGATTGGAGCATAATCTGGTGTCTCAATGTTCAGCATCAGCGCCCACCTTGCAGTGTAATTTAGGGTCACTGAGTCACAGAATGTTTGGGTTGGAAGAGACCTTAAAATTCATCCAGTTCCACCCTGCCATAGCAGGGACACTTTCCACTATCCCAGAGTGCTTCAATCCCTGTCCAGCTCATCCTTGGACACTTCCAGGGATGCAGGGGCAGCCACAGCTTCTCTGGGAATTCTATTCCAACCCCTCAGCACCATCACAGGGAACAATTCCTTCCCAATATCCCACCTAAATTTACCCTCCATCACTTTAAGGCCGCCCCCCTTGTCCTGTCACTACCTGTGCTTGGGAAAATTCCTTCTTTCTCTCCCTTGTAGTCTCCTTTCTCACAGAACTTCATCCTTCAAAGCAACACAACATTTTAACTTTCCACACTCTTGTAGGAGTCTTTTCAGGAACTCAGTGTTTTGATGGATATAAATTTTCTCCCAGTTCCAGCTGATGCCCACGTGTTTCTCAGCCCTTCCTCCCTCTGGCTGGAGCACTTTATCCTTCCTGGAATTTTCCTGGTGATGTTCAGGCCTGCCAGCCTGTCTCCACCTGCCTTTCTTTGCAACAATAAACAACTCATATCTTGCCATATGTTTTTTTTTTTCCTTTAAAGTTTTCCCTGATCACATTTTTAAGCTTTTTATTGTAGCCAGGAAAAAAATGGTTTAATTTTTTTTTCTTCTTTTGAATTCTCTGTCACTCTTCCTGCTCTAAACTGGAAACCACAAAGATGAAAATACATTGAGCTGTATTCATTTTCAGCAGCTAAAACTTTTTTGTTTTTTAAAACAATCACCAAATATCAAAAATATGCTCCCTCAGCAAAAACCTGGCATAGTTTTAGGGACTGGCTGCGACTTTAAAGAGCTACAGAAAGCAAACAACAAAAATGTATCTTCTTTTCTCTCTTCTTATTCACATTAATAAAATATGATTTTTATATTATTTGCCCGAGTTAAACGAGGTTCATTCAACTGCAATATGCTGAGTATTCAATTTCCAGGCCTTGAGAGCAGTACAGACAAATAATCACATGTCTTAGTCTAAAGTCAACTAAAGTCTTTAAGGGAAAAAAAAATACTCAATTCTGTCCAAATTGCAAACTTTTTTTAATTTGGTCTATTTTCCATTAAAGTTGAGTTATACAGGTTGCATTTTCCCAGGAAAAATATTCATTTATTCATTTTAAAGATTATCATACACAAGACCTTTTTGTTTTGTGCAACAAAGCCAATTTTACTGGAACACCAAAACAATGCTGTGCTGGTAATATTTGTTTTTAATGAAAGGCAGCCTGTACTGCTCACACCAGAAGTGAATGGTTAAGCCAAATATGACAAAAATCTAATTATCCAAATCTTGACTGTGTTTCCAGACCTAAATGTGCTTCTCTCTCACATTCCTTCACAACTTATAAATCTATTGTTGAAAAAATTCAGATCAGTTTGTCTACTGACTGGGAAATCTCTATTATAGTGACTTTTACTGCCTTTCTTTATAATTATTATTTATATTGGCTTCCAAGTCATCGTCTTCTCTTTTCTTTTTGATATTTTTACCATTTTCTCTTTGTGGTAATTACTTTTTTTCCTCCCATGTTTCCCTCAATGGAGTTGTTGCATCTGTAGTAAATATTGAATATTCTTTGCCTAAAGGGTAAAAAGACATGTTCAAATTAAACTGACATTAAACAAAAGCAAGGGCTCCCTTACAGTCCTTGTGGCAAAGACAATAAAATAAGGAAATTACTTGGTATAAATAAGGCTAAATAAAATTATGGCTTAGCCTAACCCTCTGAAAGAGCAATAAAGAAGGGATGGGATAGAAAGGACCAAGGAAATTCACAAGGGTAAAAGGAATGAAATTATATGAAATCCCATTATCAAGCCTTGAGTGGAATTGATGTTTGAGACAGCTTTGAAAAGTGTATGTGGGGAAAAGCAAAATATATAAATATATAAATAGAGAAACAGCAGAAGGTATTCAAGAAGATGCTGAGTCCTGTTCTAGTGTGGTTTGGATCTTATTCATACAGAGTTTCACAGATATATTTTTTCAAACCTCTTGTTTTCTCCACCATAAGAAAAACCTCATTGTTAGTAGTGAAACTATTAAAATAGTGAAACTATTAAAATAGTGAAAATATTCATGAACTGTTAGATTGTGAGACTAAAAACACAGCGACATGAGCCACAGATGTCCCTGGTCATGAATAAAAAAAGAGAAAAGGACATAAACCCCCCAAAACTCAACCTCCAGAAAAGCCCAGCAAGCAGGATCAGCAGTGAAAAAATGGAGATTTAGTACGGTTTGCACCCTGATGTGTGGGAGGGAAAAGAGTCAGAGAATTTCATAGTGACCTCATTGTAAAAGACTGATATTCTTCAGTGTAAATTTTTGGGTATGCTCACATATGATAACAAATATACTCCAACTTCTAAAAGCACTTTCTGGCGTTTTGATTACTTTCTGGAACCTGAACAACTCAACTGCTTCAGTCTTTCTGGCTTCATAATCGAAAATAAGTGAAAAAAAAAATCTTGATACAAATTCTACAAAATTAAGGGCTCTGTAAAGGTGTTTCCAAGGCAGCAGTAACAGAAATAATTTTCAGAAATTGTTGGGAGGTTTCAATTTTATCTTTTTTTTTAATCACTTAACAAAACTAATGGAAAAAAAAAATTGAGAACAGTTCAGTCTAGCAATGAGTTGATTCCACATTTAAGCCTTTTAAATTGACCATCCCTCCCATTCATCTGTTTACATTTCATTCCACAGATGAAAAATCTTTATTGCTATAAATTAATTACCTTCTCTTCTTCTACTCAATTCTTTTTTCTGTTCATTCACTGCTTAATGATATGATTTAAATGTAGTTTACAAAAGTTCTGATGCCTCCTAAGTGATGCTTTTTGGGCAAGACTGGAGATGCTGTAATGTCAGAAAAGTACCTTCTATGAATTACATTGCAGCCTTGGACCCAGTGCAAAAAAAAAAACATACAAAAATAAATATTAGAAAGAATACAGATTCCATATAAGCCAGGCAGCTTGAGGACAGGAAATATTAATCAGATTACTCCTACCTGACTGAAATGAGCCTTCTCAGGACAGATATTTGAGTGGTCTCTCTTAACTGGTTTACATGTGAAAAAAAAATATTATTCAGACTTTTCGGAATTTTTAGGACATCTTAAACAGCTCATCCCAAATATCTCAGGACCCATGTGTAAGAATTGACATGCAAAGCTTCATACTCTCCATTTTCGTTGTGTAGAAGATGACACAACCACTGTGGTTCAGAATATTTATCTGAGGATCAAATGATGTTTTTGTGGAGTCCATAATTTCTACGCCTGCTCTAATCCAGACTGATTTTCTACCCCATGAGCAGCCAGTTTTAGCTTTACTTGTGTATTGTAATTTATTTCTCCACAGATTGGGGTGCAATAATTATGATTGATCTAGAACTAGGCTGTTGCTCAATAGCTCTTCTTTCTTCTGCAGGACAATTGCAAAAGTTGATTTTTTGGACTCTCCCAAAAAGCAAGTTCATAAAAGTGAGCAAGAGTTTTGCCCTTTTTTTGGGATGTGGAGCTGTAAACACTGTGCTTCTGACAATAGCTGTACAGGACAATCAGGAAAAACATTTCCATCATCTCTTCCAGGGGTTCAAACCTGACACATTGATGTCCCAGAAGAGCTGGAGTTCCTCTCCTTTCTGTCTGTGGGCAGAATTTGTACATGGGGACCCAAACTCTCTCAANTAGATAAATATTGAACATATAAATATATCAAATATAAAAGTATACATATGTATATATTTATATTCATATCGATATAACAGTATAAATAAACTTGTCTTCTTATCAAGATAACCAGACTTAAAAAAATCATAAACGAAGCAATCAAATTGTGTTATCTACAATTAAAATTTTAATAGGGTCATTTGAAGTGCCTTAAGGTGCTTGAAGCATCCAGAAGAGCTGACAGCTGGGATGCTCAGGGGTATCTCTAATGGCCCTGGATGTCTGTAGAGGACAACCCTAGACCAGGCTGCTCCAAGCTCAGTCCAGCCTGACCTTGGACACTTCCAGGGATGGGGCAGCCACAGATTCTTTGGACAAATCAGAATAATTGGCTTTTCACGAGCAAAATTAATTTGTAATTTTCCAACTAAGATATATTTTCTTATTTTTTTTAAGAAACTCTGCTGTACCACAATGCAGAAATAATTTTGTTGGTATCATTTTACTCCTGCAGGCTTCATAGAAAGAAACCAGGGAGGGGAAAAAAAAGGGAGAAAAAAGAAAAGATGGGGGAATGTGTGAGGGAAAACCCAGCAGTGTTTTCAAACAAACAACATCCTTACTATTCAGGAGATGCTTCATGCCCAGATCCTTTCTCAGGAAGTTTACAAATGCTCCCTGCTCTGCAGAAATGACCTTTACATGCCATCAGAAAAGAGTTACTGCAAAGAATACATGACACCAAATACNTACCTGACTGAAATGAGCCTTCTCAGGACAGATATTTGAGTGGTCTCTCTTAACTGGTTTACATGTGAAAAAAAAAATATTATTCAGACTTTTCGGAATTTTTAGGACATCTTAAACAGCTCATCCCAAATATCTCAGGACCCATGTGTAAGAATTGACATGCAAAGCTTCATACTCTCCATTTTCGTTGTGTAGAAGATGACACAACCACTGTGGTTCAGAATATTTATCTGAGGATCAAATGATGTTTTTGTGGAGTCCATAATTTCTACGCCTGCTCTAATCCAGACTGATTTTCTACCCCATGAGCAGCCAGTTTTAGCTTTACTTGTGTATTGTAATTTATTTCTCCACAGATTGGGGTGCAATAATTATGATTGATCTAGAACTAGGCTGTTGCTCAATAGCTCTTCTTTCTTCTGCAGGACAATTGCAAAAGTTGATTTTTTGGACTCTCCCAAAAAGCAAGTTCATAAAAGTGAGCAAGAGTTTTGCCCTTTTTTTGGGATGTGGAGCTGTAAACACTGTGCTTCTGACAATAGCTGTACAGGACAATCAGGAAAAACATTTCCATCATCTCTTCCAGGGGTTCAAACCTGACACATTGATGTCCCAGAAGAGCTGGAGTTCCTCTCCTTTCTGTCTGTGGGCAGAATTTGTACATGGGGACCCAAACTCTCTCAAGAAAACTGTGTGTCCTTATCTGGCATTTGCTCCATTATTTCTTTAGAAATACAAAGGCATAAGTGCATAAATAATTCATGCCTTTTAGTCTTTTTTATCTGTATGCCAGGAATACTATGGTGTTTTTCCAGGTCAGTTTGAAGGAGGAATTTTAGGGGTATTTTTGTAATTCTCAGCTTACACACACCAGCCACCAGCAAAGCCCTTAATAAAATGAGCCTGAAAAGTCAAAATGTGACACGGGGACCTATTGCAGTGTGAATTTAATCAATAACCCAGAGCTCAGGTCATTCCATCAGCTAGGAGCAGAAAGGAAGGAAAGTTCCTTGGTGGAGATTTAGCTCAAGATTCAGGTGTTTACATTCAGGCAATAGATGCAGATATCTCCATGTGAGGGAGGCATTTATATTCTCATGAGAGTAATTAAAACCCCAGTCAATATAATTAGTGGAGCTTACAGAGTGATGCAATAAACAAACACGTTGGGACTTTGAGATGAGCTCAGTAATTTCTCAGGATCTCTTGGTGCTACTGACGTTNATGGGGCAGCCACAGATTCTTTGGACAAATCAGAATAATTGGCTTTTCACGAGCAAAATTAATTTGTAATTTTCCAACTAAGATATATTTTCTTATTTTTTTTAAGAAACTCTGCTGTACCACAATGCAGAAATAATTTTGTTGGTATCATTTTACTCCTGCAGGCTTCATAGAAAGAAACCAGGGAGGGGAAAAAAAAGGGAGAAAAAAGAAAAGATGGGGGAATGTGTGAGGGAAAACCCAGCAGTGTTTTCAAACAAACAACATCCTTACTATTCAGGAGATGCTTCATGCCCAGATCCTTTCTCAGGAAGTTTACAAATGCTCCCTGCTCTGCAGAAATGACCTTTACATGCCATCAGAAAAGAGTTACTGCAAAGAATACATGACACCAAATACATCCCCCAAAAGCAAATGCCACCTCCTCATGTAAATGTCAGCAGGAAAATCTGCTGGCAGGAATGCTGATGGGCAAAGTGGAGCCCTGGAGCACCAGCACAAGTTCCGGAAGTTCAAGCCATGTACATTTATTTTTTGAAAGACTCAAAGTATTTCTTTTGTCTTGTTTGGATTTTTCCACCAGTCTCAATGATTGACAATCCCTAATTAGCAAAGGAAACTTTGAACATAACAAGCTCTGCAGGAAAGACAAAGTTAACATTTATATTACAGGGTAAATTAAATAATCTGAGATGACTTTATACTTTTATCCCTGTTTTATATATATTGCAAATTTATTTTTCTTCGGTTGATTTAGACTATGTCTCTAAATTATGAAATATGCCAAGCATGGAGTGGATTTTGCTTCAGAATAAATCCGTAAAAATCAGCTCTGAAAGTTTTTTATTTTCTACAGTGGCTTTTTTCCCCCTTATTACAAGGAATTAGGATATTTCAATATAATCTCAGCATGTTCCTCTGACAAGAGAAAAGAATAGAGAAGAAGAATTTTTATAACTCCTCAAAACTGATATCAAATATTATCATCCTTTGCAGGCACATTTTATTCCTTCCTCATGGACACTAATTACTGCACAGTCTGTAACAAGTTGAAAGGCAAATTCTGTCCCTGGAGCCCTGCTGACCCACATTGTCAAATCTCCTTATTCAGAGAGCTACCAGTTCAAATCAGCTGAAAATCTGCTCCCAGAAATTGTTCTCTGCAACTATATCTCAGATACATTGCCAATCCTTCATCTTTAATTAACTTCCTCTGTTACAGCATTAATGTGGAAGCATCAGAATAAAGAAAGGACAAGGTACTTTCTTCTTGAAATCCTTCTAAGAGGTTTCTCCAAGTGCTGTTGAGATGGACATTCTGAATCTGTGCAATTCAGAGAAGGAATTGTTCCATGTGTGGAATGGCAAACATTCAAACAGGAGCTAACAGGATAAAGAAAGTCATCATCTCTGAAAGGCTTCCCTTAGAGAAAGGAAAACTGAACCTAAAGTGAAAATTTCAAAGCAGTAGGGAAGATTAGTTCTGCCTTTCATGATCTTATTATTGACTTCAGCAGAATAAAAGAAAATCTCAAGGCAAAAAGAAAATCGACTTTGCTAACACACACACTCCATTCAGACATCTCTTTGTGCTTTCATGTTGTCCCATTTCTCAGCTGGAGAATCATCGACTGTGTCAGTAATTTTTCCTAATTATTGTGAAAAGACAAGAATGACATTTCTGGCACAAGAATACATAGATTTAAACTGGCCACCAATAAATTCAGTCTACACTTAGTTCGGTGTCTTTAAGCAGAACAGATTCCAGCTTTTAGCTGGTTGAAGACACCAACCAGGCTGGTCAATTTTAAGGAAGAGTTTGATTAACTAATTAATACAATTCAGAAGTCTGGAAGTGTAATGAAATTACTTCAATAATCAGTGGGGAGAAATATAAAATATATCTTATATAGGATGGTGTAAATTGGGTGACTTTCTCCTGTATCATTTCACAGAGAATGGAACAGAGAATGCTTCAGCTGGACATTAAAATTGTGGACAGCTAAAAGCAGGGATGTGAGAGCTCTGGAAATCCAATAGAAATTCCAATGGGACATTCCCATGACCCCTTTGCTCTCATCAGGTATTTGGTCCATCACGACTGCAGAGTGTGTTTAGGGATTTTACACCAGCCTGCTTGATGTTTGATGCTTTGTTCCCAATTCCAGGATTCCTTTCCGGGCTCTAGAGATACCAAAAAAAAAAAAAAAAAAAAAAAAAAAACACGGAAGGGAAAAATCCCCAAACATCCAACCAACCCCTTCCTCAAGAAAAGAAACCAAACAAGTATACTTTTCCTGGAAGAAACAGATTAGCCCAACTCCTTTGGAGACCTGCAGCCATTTTATCCAAGGCTGGACTGTCTTTCTCTGGCTGTATTTAACTGCAGGAAATAATTTTGTCTGATTATAGTGAAAGTCGTTTTACACTGACTTTCCTTGATAGAAAGTAGTGAATGAGACAAATAAGAAAAAAGACCAAACAGCAGCAGTGTCCATAAGTAAGAATCTCTTAAAATCTGCATGTTAGATAGCCTAAAATCTTGAAAAAAATAGAGTAAAGATGTTTTGAATCTTTAAACTGAAATTTCTGATCCTTTTGTCCAAAGTAAAGAAGGAGTGGCCAAATTCCATGTGCCAGGATCTCTCCCTCCATGCCCAGTCCTGTGCCCATTCCTCCCTTGGCTGACTTGACTGGGTTGTCAATCAGTGCTGTCATGACCAGTAGAGCAGAAAAATGGAGACAGGACTGGAGTGCTGACTCCAAGAGCTGAAATTAAGCAAGAGAGCAGAGTCAAGACATTCCTCAGCCAAGAAACCAACATAAAACTAATCTTGGAAAAGGTGCATAGAGCTCTGAGGGCTGAAAATTCAACTGGAGTAATATCAGACATTAGAAGTCAGTTATTTTGATATAATTTGTCTGGGATTAAATACTCTTTGGGCTGGCCTGCCGTGTTCCCTTGAGAAAGAATTTAAGATGTAGCTGCAGATTCCCATTGCATATCTGAGAAAGTACAAAGAGAAAATATTTGGGCTTTCTCTCTGAAGTAAGAAGGGCACAAGTGAGGAGTGATTTGGTTGTTCCTGCACCACAGTCCCAAGGCATGATCATGGCTCCTGTAAACATCTTCAGTGCAGTTTTGAAGGAGTTTTCTCTACAAGTCTTTGCCATGATTCAGGGGCAAGAGTTTTCATTAAAACTGGACAAACATTGTCAGAAGTCCTGGCTAATACAGATCTTTTCTCCTGAATTGATACACCTGGTGTGTATATATTGATATGATATGGGTATAGATAGATATATATATATAGATATAGATAGATTAGATAGATAGATAGATATAGATATAGATATAGATATATGATATAGATATAGATATAGATGATATATATAGATAGATTGGATATAGATATATTAGATAGAAATAGATGTAAGTATAGATAGATATAGATAGATGTAAATATTTCCCTTGGAAATATATAGACTCACTACAAGATCAATTTTCAATTGCACCCCCAACATGAGTTTTAGTCTTCTTTTCCAAAGGAACTGAGCATTTAAAATTATTAAGCTATTTAAACTAATAAAGTTATTAAAGCCCAGGAAACCAAACAGTGTAGAAAGACCTTTGTGGCTCCACACTGTTCAAGGAGTGAAATTTGCTGGATACCAAGGCTTAAAATTGCCCCCAATGCCACGTGGTCCCCACATCTTCCCACACCTGGTCACTTTGATCAGGGGGCACTTGTCTTGCTGAAAGTCAGAAGGATTTTAATTTTTCAGTGACTAAGCAGCTTTTGAAAATACAATGTGTGCTCCTCAGGGCCCTGGATCCCTCTGGAATAAAACATGACAATTAAATCTCTCTCATCATGGTTGTAAAAAGATGAGTAACAAGCAAATGTGGGTTTGTCAAGCGGAAATCATCTTAACTAAGTCTGATCTTTCTTATGCACTTTGTGAAAAAAGAAATAAAAGCAAATTGATAAGATGTACTCTGGCATTGGTAGGGCTTCTAACACTATTCCTCATGAGATTTTAATGGGAAATTAAGGAAAACAGCCTTGGTGGAATGATTACACACTGAGGATCACTCCACTCTAGTCCATTCTCGAGGAGTTGTCAGCAGTGTAATGTCAAAATTCAAAGGGATAGGGCTTGGATCAACCTAGGATAGTGGAAGGTGTCCCTGCCCATGGCAGGGGTTTCAAAAAAGATGATCTTTAAGGTCCTTTCCAAACCAAACCATTCTGTGATCCTGTGAAATTGGGAATCATTTGGGTTGTAAGCTCAGAAATTAGAAACTATGAGAAGAAATCCTTGATAAATCACAGATTAAGAAAATACCATCCTATTTTTCAAGTCTAATGAGCTAAAACAGAATTTGATTTTAATAGTAGTGATTTGACTTCTGCTTTCTTTGAAAAATTCAGTACTTTCAGCTTTTCCATGGTTTGCCAGTCCTCTGTATTGCTTTTCCACTAATTACATTTGGAACATAACATCATCACATCGATATGAGTCATCCAACTTGACTTCAAACTCTCATTTTCAAATGCCTAAATCTGAACTGGTCAGAGCAGATTGCCTTCAGCAACAGTGGAGACAAATCAACACCTCCAGAGGAGAATTCATCTCCATGTATTACGGTAAAAAAAAATGGTCACCAAATGAATCAATTTCCGGGGGCAACTTCCTTTATTTTAACTCTGTTTTCTATAAGCAGAACTTTCCTGAGCTTAGAACAACTTAGAGTTGAATCCTTAATATTTAAACATTGAAAAAATGGGATATGAATCACCATTTGAGTTGCCTAAACCTTACTCTTCTGGTATTTTTTTGAAGTGTGAGACTGTGCACAAGTTATAACCATCTAATAGTGGGGTGTTAAATGTTACATCTCACGAGGGCAATTCCTCCTTAGAAGAAATTTCATCCTTTTTCTTTCACCTTAAAGCATTCAACAAGCAAGACATTCTCAGGCAACAGAGAACAAGAAACACCTTCCAGAGAGTCCATATAAATGATATTCTTAATGTTCTAGCATTACAAGTCATCAACTTCCCCCAGGTGCAATTTATGGTCGTTTCCACACCTGTTTAGTCTGGCTGATTTGTTCTTCTTCCTTTACAGAGCTGTTTAACAGAGCCTGAATTTCTAATTTCCTCCTTTATTTTTCCTCATAAATATTATTTCCACCCTAGAGAACCACGAAACTTTATCTCTTACTGCACATTAGATACTGTGGTAGTTACTCTGCTCACATCAGGGATGTTAGTCAGCTTTCAGGTGTCAGCCTGAGTGAATTTTCAATTTTTTTAAGGAGAATGGGAAAATATTCAGGGAAAAGTCTTGTTTGCAGTCCACTGTAAAGGAAAATAATCAAACCAAATGTCATGGTTAAAATATTGCCAAAATCTCCCCTCAGTGTCCTTGAGTTTAGATAGGAAAAGCTTTGCATTCAGTCATTATTTTAGAGAAATAATCCTTATTTTAGACCCAAAAAAAGCTCTTTATTTTAGAGAAAACAAATGAGAACTGAGGAACACAAGAGGGAGAAAGAGCATGTCTTAGTTATGTACAAACAATCATCAACCTTTGCATGGCCTTTCAAAGACTTTGAAGATTTGCCAGAGACTTTCAAAGAATTAAAGGAGATCGGATTTATCTCCCTTTCTAAGAGCTCCCAAGTCAACTAAACTTCCCAGTGCTCCAGGGAAAGTTTCTGGGTTGCTTTGTTTTATGTTCTCTAGAATAATTATTAAGTAAGGAGTTCAAAATTTAGCCAAAGAGCAGCACTGGCTGTTTTTCCAGTTGAGTTGTACATTTAAGCCCTGAAACAACTTTCTAATGTGGCACCTTAGGTAATGCCCAGCTTCTTTGTTTTAATTGCATTGGGATTTCCAAGTGCTGAGTTTTACCTCATGTTCTCCATTCCTGTGATCCCCCATTCTGATGGATGCACCATAACAGGAAACAATGGGGTGGTTAAAAAGGCTCAAAAGCCAACAAAGCCAAATGAGGCAGGCAGGGAAGAGTGCCACAAAGATATTTATTTTCATGATATAAATATGTGTATGTAAGAGCAGGGTTGGTATTTTGATATTGTTTAGAGGAGCTGGTTGTGCACATTGTCCAGAGCAGGTTAACCTCTTCCCCAAGAAGAGCATCATGTGGAAATGAAGAATTATGGGATGTAGACCCAATATAGATATTTGTCATACAGGCATCCAGATCTGAACTGTTTCCCTTCAATCAGTGGAAAGAAAAAGCTCTTTCAGAGGGTCATTCCACCAGAGTATCTCAATCATAGCCCAAATACCCTTTTTTCTCTCCAGTGATTATTCCAAGGGTCTGCACTGTGACTAACTCAGCTGCAGACAGCTGAAGCCCAGTGAAATTATGGTTACTTGGTAGATCTGACTTTTTCTATTCCATTGTTCATTTGGGAAAACAAATGAGCAATTCTGTCATTCTCCAAACTAATCCAAAATATAGATGTGACTATGGATTTACAGGAACTCAACAGGCAACAGCATCTTGTAAGCCCACTAAGTAATATCCAAGTGGCAGCAGGAGAATTCAGCCTGGGAGCACATTTAGATTTAAATCAGGTCTGTAAAACATCAGGCTGTTCTGGAGAAATTTTAGAAATGACCATTTGGTGAACTCCCACAGCTCACACTGGAAGTGCCTTAGGATGCAGCCTAGAAAGCCTTAAGCCATATCTGCACTGAGGAATGAATTCACTGCAGGGAGGTTTCCCTGCTTCCAGCCCAAATGGGAACTGCAGCTCATGTCCATCCTGTTTAAGTTTAACCATCTCTAAATAACAGTGCTGCATCCACCTGACAACAGTTCAGCCACAGCCTCTCTGCAGAGTGCATCTGTGGCCCTGGGAAATAATTACCATTTTAAAAAGCATTCGGGTAATTGTCCAACTAAAAGTGTCTGATCTAATGTGAAGGCTGTGTCACAGCCCACAAGGGAAATGCTTTTATAGCATGAATCTAAGGAAATTAAATGCATGTCTAGAAGTCAGATGGGGATGTGTGATCACTGTTATGACCATGGTGGTGCCTGTGGTTTAGCAGAAATAGATCTTATCCATCAACTTTTCACTGGGAATTTGTGCTAAGGTGGAGTAACAGGAGCAAGAAGGTCTCCTGCAGTGGGAACAGCTGAAGTGGGTTCCCGTGGCTTTTCATAGCAAAAGCAATGTAGAAATGTCTCTCTTTAGTGCAGTAACCTCTTCAGGAAAGCAAATAATTCTTATTTACAACAAATGAAAAAAAGAAGTGACTATTTATTGTGGGGGGATCAAGGCCCTGGCACAGGGTGCCCAGAGAAGCTGTGGCTGCCCCTGGATCTCTGGAAGTGTCCAAAGCCAGGTTGGACAGGGCTTGGAGCAACCTGGGATAGTGGAAGGTGTCCCTGCCCATGGAAGGGGGTTGAAATTCGGTGGTTTTGAAGGTTCTTTCCAACCCAAACCATTCTGTGAATCCATGACTCTTTAATCATAATTTGCATTGCTTATGAAGCAGTTCCATGTGCATTAATCATCTGGAGTCATTGGTAAGAACTCTTCCTCTCTGTTTTTCAGGGAAGGACACTTCCTGACATCTCCAACTCCATTCAAAGAAATAATTTACTTGAAAAGCCAAACCCTAGAATAAAGAAAAACATCTGTTTTTGATGATCGGTGATGGGACGTGAGGGAATGGCTTGAAGCAGTTCCAGGGGAGGTCAGAAATCAGGAAAAGATTCTTCCCCAGAGGATGCTGGGCACTGCCTAAGGAATGGGCACAGCCCCAGGGCTGCCAGAGCTCCAGGAATGTTTGGACAATGCTCCCAGAGATGCACAGAGGGTATTGTTGGGGTGTCTGTGCAGGGCCAGGAGAGGGACTGGATGATCCTTGTGGGTCCCTGTGGATCACGTCAGGTACTAATTATGCATTTGCATTTTTTATTGGCATTTGTAAAAGCCAAGCTTCGAAGCAGATTAGGATGTGCTACTTTATTACTGCATTGCTTTTCCACTGCTTGAGTTAGGTGTTCTATGAAAGAAGTGAATGGCTTAGATACTCTGCTTTACTTTTGTATAAATGCTTCTGGAACTTCAGTAGGCTGGATTTGTAGAATGGTTTTTCAAGCTGTTTCTTTAATATTTGTGATTACTTCCCAAGGCAGGACCACTGTTTGATCTTCTGGTTTATCATGAGGAGCTTCTTTTGCTAATTGTGCTAATGTGAGGTTTGCATTTGGACCTATAGGTTTTTCTTTCATTTGATGAGGGCTTTTTTCCATGTGATTTCCCATAGTATGAATTGTGAATTTGTTAAGATTGTCATGGTAATATATTTGCAGTCATAAAGTACTAAATTGTAATTATTGAATGTGCCTTTTAATAGTTGCTTGAAGTATGGAGAGCCTAAACCACTTCCAACTCAGGATATTCTGTGACTCTTTGACTCGAAGAGTCGCACAAACAGAAGCCAAACATTGAGATTTGGCAGTGGAATAGTTTTGCAGAAAGATATTTTGTAAAAACATGTCTTCTCCCAGTTACTGAACCACCCCTTCTAATTGGCCAAGGCACAGGATGTTAAAAACCAAAAGACAGAAGCACCATTGCTTGTCAGGGTTGGACACAGCAGGTTTTATTTTTGGATTTCTGTGAGGCTGCCGCCTCACATGGTTCAATGGCTCCAAACAAACAACTCCCAGTTCATCTCCAACAGGGACTGGGTGTTGAGCAATGTTTGCAAACACTGAATGCTAAAGGGCACAGCCATGGATGAACTTTAGAATTCAGCTTGATGTTTGTCATTTATTTCATATTTGTTTTGGAGGAGGGAATTCAACCAAATGCTAATGATGATTGAAGTTCAGGAATGACAAGTTAAACTCACAGATGTGTTGTACCAGAGGCCAAATATAAAACATCACTGCATGCAAACACTCAGAAATTCCTCTTTTCAGGGTAATTGTTTGTGGTTTCTGTAGGTGTTTACCAATCCCATGGTTATGGCTTAACATGCACTCCCTGGAAGTTAGGAATGGAAATATTTTGGAATGGTGACAGCTGATTGAATAGCAGGATGTATTTCATTCAATGTTCACATGGTTATCATGGACTGAAACCAATACACAAATTTTCCCCTTTTGCAAGAGTCATAAAAATACCAACTTGCACAATAGCTTTAACTCAGAGAATAAATAAAATAAACCAATGGAGCTAAAGATGGGGCTGATCCCAAAACTCCACTTACTCAAGAGGCACTACAACACTAAATCAGATTTATTTGACATTCATCAAGGCAGTTGTTCCCACATGTGCATTATGCCCTTGTGAGTATTAATCAGTAATGAAAATCATAATTTGGCCATGATCCAGGGATGATGCTGGCCTGAAGAATGTGGAAGGCTTCATAACTGAGCCAACCCTTCTCATGGCTGCTCTTCCCAGCAGTGGTGGTTCTCTGGTGCCTGGACCATGTTGGGTCCCACCGCAGGTCCCACCAGTCTGGGATGCCCAGGGTGGTGGTTACCAGTAGATGTCAGTGGTGGAGCACTGGGAGATGAGACACCCACCCCCGGCTGTCCCAAACACGAGCTGTGGACCTGGTGATCTTCTGATTGTACAAGGAGCACACACAAACACATTAGCAAAGAGACCTGGAGCTTCGGGATTTTTTCTTTTTTTTTTTTTTTTTTTTTTTTTTTTTTTTTTTTTTTTTTTTTTTTTTTTTTTTATTTTTTTTTTTTTTTGTTTTTTTTTTTTTTTGTTTTTTTTTTTGTTTTATTTTAATTTATTGCCTTGCCAGCAATACTTGGGAGAGAGGATTTTCAGACTGTCCAGAAAATGAGGCAGCAATTTCCTCCTCTGAAACTTTTCTGTGGCTATTCTGGGGAAGAAAGGGATTTCAGGAAAGCAGGTTCAGCCTTCTCTTCTCATTTTATGTTCTGCTTTTCTTGCTGTGAAAGCAACGTTTACATTTGGGAAATGTGTTCTGGGTGAATGATGCCCAGTGCAACATCCTCCCCACTTCCACCTGAATGCCAAGAGGAGTCCCTCCAGCAGAAAGTGGCATGTGCTGAAAGATTTACCTTCCTAGAGTGTAAAACAGAAGATCCCAGCAGCAGCACAATGTCAGGAACGCAGAGCACAGGATGAGAGTGCGTGTGACCTTTAGCTGAAGCTTTCACTGAGGCGTTACTGAAACAGGGCAAGATGAGACTTTACCCTCAATTAACCAATCTGCATCCAAAGAGGCACCACTGCCTCCAAACTCTGGACTCCAGGCTCAAAGGTTTGCTGTTTTGGTCCTGAAGGGCTGTGCAAACCCAGAAGCCAAAGGTTTGTTTCCACCTCATAACTTATTAAAAAAAAAAAAAAAATTATGTAACAACCCGTACCAAATAAAAGAGCACAAGAAAAGAGGAGCAACAACAGCATGGGATTCATCTACCTAAATAAAAATGTGGATTGCCTCCTAGGCTGCCTTTCAGGTAGAGGAAATCTAATCAGGATATTCAGAGGTGTACAGGTCCTAAAATAAGTGTCTAAAATAGACCGAGTGAATTTGGCCGTGGAAGGTTGGGGATTTTCTTCAACCCATTTTTGAGCTCTCCATCCTGGACAGGGAGATATGCACAGGAAGTGTGTAAAATCAGAGGTTTCCCATCAAGAGAAAAGCCTGGGTCTGAAAATTAAGTGCAAGCAAAAAATGTAATTTCCACCATAAATGAACCCCAAAGTGCCTGACACAACCCCAAAATTCTGAAACAAGCTATTGATACCTGTGGCTAAGGTGAGCATGATCTGTTCCCATACACAGTACTAATTCTAGAGCTTCAATCCAAAGCTGAGATCTTCACAAATCCTCTCAGCAAACTGTTTAATTTCATTGATTATTATTATTTAATATTCAGACTCGGTATTCCTTTTCACTGTGGCAACAGATATCTAGGTCAGCAGTTTTACTTCAATTTTCATTTGCATTCGCTTCTGTTTAACATTTGAATGTGTGTGTGGTGGGGAAAAGCTTTGGAGAGTGGAATAAAAACATTTCACTGGGCCTGAGCACCTCATGCCAAGCACTGTTTACCAGACTTTCTCTTGTACTTAATAAGAAATTCAGTCTAAGTCATTTGTTTCCTCAAAACTTTGTAAGTTATTTCTCTGTAACTAAAAGGAGCCATCTGATTCATCAAGGCTGTTCCATAGATCAAAATAATTGCTTGGAGGTGGAAGGAAGAAACACACTGACTCATCAAGACAGGGGTTTTAGTGAACTATGAGCCAGGATTTTTCCTTCATTTATACTAATAAAGTACTTTTAAAAGTGTCTTACACGTTGTGGTACAGAGAAACAATTATGAAATGGATCTGATGCCTGCATCCTTAGGAACACTCACAAAAAGAACATTGCTTCAAAACTAACAGTCCAAGCTCATTTTTCTTCCATCTCTGGCAGGATATATAACCTGTTCCTAAAAATTCCTCCAGAGCATATTCCCATGATGTTGGCAATAAATGTTGAAGTCTATAACACAGGAGGACTTTCAGCTTCAAATATACTGAAAGCAAAAGAATTGCAAAACCTGGTGAATTCCATTAATTGTAATTAATGGGAAGAATTAACAACACTTCCCTACTGGTCTGAAAAATTCTGAGAGGAGATCCTGAAAGTGATGCTGCATCCATGACTGTAACAGGGCCTGGTTATAGAATCCTGAGATTATTAAGCCGGAGGTGCTTTGCCACTGTTCCCATTTTAGATGCCTGGACAGCAAGGAAGTTTCACAAACCATTGAACCACCAGCCCACTGGAGAGAGCAAAACCCAGCACTCACATAAAGACACCAGTAAACCCAACACAGTTTGTTTGGAATCACAGAAACATTGAATTCTAGAATGGTTTGTGTTGGCAGGGACAGTAAAAGTCACCTAGTCCAACTCCCCTGCCATAAGCAGGAACATCTTCAACTAGATCAGGTTGCTCAGAGCCTTGTGCAACCTGACCTTCAGTGTTTCCAGGGATGGAGCATCCACCACCTCTCTGGACAACATTTCACTGTTTTAGCACTTAAAGTAGAAAAATTCACCCTTATGCCTGATCTAAACCGACTCTCCCGTAGTTTAAACCATTGCCTCTTGTCCTGTCCCTCCATGCCCTTGTCCAAGGTCCCTCTCCAGCTCTCCTGGAGCCCCTTCAGGCCCTGGAAGGGGCTCTGAGCTCTCCCTGGACCAGTCTTCTCTCCAGGTGAACACCCCCAGCTCTCCCAGACTTTCCTCATAGTATTCCATCCCTCCCACCCCTTTTCCTACATCTCCATTTCTGATGGATCCCAACTGCTTTGGGGTTGACAAGGACTTAGATCAGGGTGGGCAAAGGTGTTCTGTGTGGATTTGAGCAATCCTTAATTTTGAATGCAATGAGAGGAGGAGCAGAAGTTTAGATTTTTCATCTGACTCTGCATGCAAATTCTGCAGCTCGCAAATCCTCTGCACAATGCTTCCAATTAGGTCCTTGGATGCCACAACTGCATAATTTCTAGCATTTGAATGAGACTCTGCAGTTTAATCTTCAGACAAATCCCATAAATAAAATATACAGTGGAAATAATTTGCTTTCTTATTACAGCCACAAACAGACTAATAGGCAAATAAATGAGTGCAATCAAACCGAATGTTCTCTTGGTTATTTCAGGGGAGGTAAAAACCATCTGCAAACAAAATCAGACATGTTTTGTGAGTTTGAGATACACAAGTGTTTTGAAAGGATAAACAAAGTAATGAAACCTGACTGGTGTGAAATTCATTTTAATTCGGAAGAGGAAAAAGAACCATTTATATGTGAGCTCAATAAAACAGGCAGCAACTCAGGGAGAAGAGTCTCGAGAACTGGAGGTGCCCCTGTGTGCTGAGAATCAAGGCTCTTTCCCCCCCAAAACTTCTGTCTTATTTGCTTCTCTTTGCTCCTTGGGAAGTGAATCCAACCTGGTGGGAGACAGGAAGAAGTGAATTGTTAGTGTTTTCTTTCATAAATATTGTATTTTTGTCGTATTTCACATGGAAACTGTGTAGAGTTTTATAATTAAAAATCTTTAACTTAACATGTAAATTAAGAGCTATGGAAGAGAGCGGGTCAGGGAACAAAAAAGGCAAAAAAACCTCTGTATCTTCAATTTTTGCCTTTCATTTCACCATTGCCCAGCTAACAAGGGAAACTTGAATCAGGATGTTCCTGTGGTACCACACCTCAGTCTGAGCCTTAAAAGGCACCAGCAGAAATACTTAGGGATGTTCAGCACTGGGATCTTCAGGCACTGACAGTGTGAGCTGGCAGCTCAGCACAAGTGTCAGGAATGTCAATAATTCCTGAAGAGGGAGTTTGGAACATAAGGAAACATTACTGAGTTTCTAACAGCTTTTCCCATTAGAGCTCTGGTGTGTAGTAAAGAAAACTCCTGCACACTGGAGTTATTTTTGAGCAGTCCCTGCAAGCAAACATTTAGTTTCTAGTAAAAAAAGAGTGCAAGGAACTTCTCCTCACTTTTAGAAGAAATAAATTACACAATCCAAAGTCCTCCAAGTGACAATTAAATGAAACACATCCATCAACCCAAACCTGAGAGAATTCTCAGAAGAAAAAAATATATTTGTCTTGCTGAACTCAAAAATGTCACACACTCAGGAGCTCAGCCTCTATGTATGAGCTGAATTCTGAGTCTTCCTGTTGATATGATCCTTTGGAGATAAAGACACCAATAAACATCTTAGAGAAAAATTCAACAGGCTCAGCTTGGAGACCTGGAGCCAAACTCTGTTCTCAGGGTTGTGAATCCCAGTGGGGATGAGTGAGAATGTCAAAGTTTAGTGATTGGCTTAGTGGATGGTACTTAGAGGTCTTTCCAATCTTAATTTTTCTATGATTCTATGATCTTAAATGCTTACCACTTCCTGGAATCTACATGGACCTTCATTCACAGATGGCTTCATCCCTTAAAAATCAGCAGCTGTACCACCTGTAGTGCTGTGTTAAAAGAACCCAAATTTGGAGATATTTTCTTTAGAAAGACCTTTATGCAGTGAAAACAGAATAGAAAAGCAATAAGTGCTTTCCAATCTGCTGCCTCAAGTGGAGCAATACCCCTGCATGGATCCATGCACAGGGGCTGACCTGGAGTGAAAGGATGGAGGCCGAGAGAGTTGTTTCAGATTTTGGAGTGTAACAGGGAGGAACATTGCAGAGAAACTCAGTGCACACCTAAAGGTGCAGGGCTGCCTCCATGGTGCTTGGTGACAGCATTTGCTTCATTTGTCACTGGCTACAACACTGTGACTGCTGAGTGACTGCATCAAAGGTGCTCCTGATGGATTGAACCCTGCAGATTTATACAGCTGGCAGCTGGGATAGGGATTCTGCATCACACAAGGACAAGAAGATTTAAAGGCAGTGGCATTAGTGGTGTCATTCCACACATGTCACATGTGTAATCACAACAAGAGGAATGAACCCAATCCAAGCAAATGCTGTCACAGATAACCAGCATCAGGCAAAATCGTCTACAAATAAAACCATCACAGGCCTACAAATCTGATCCCTGCCTCTGTGTGTTGGGAATAAATAAAGGACTCGAATCTTGTTAGCATTAAGCAGATTTTCATTCAAAGTGTAAAGGATGGCTCTTCCAGGGAGATGTATCACAGTGAATGTTCCCATCTCATCCTTCTTCAAGGAAAACCTATGCCAATTTAAAGGCAAATCAAATCAGCTGTGCTAAAAGGGTTTGGCTGTTTTTATCTTCTATTTTTTTTATTTATTCTTAACCCTATTCTTCTTTCTCATCTCAGCATTTTGATTCTGATTCTTCACAGAGGTGAACAAGGTCAAACCAATTTCCAGGCACCAAGTATTTACCTCTCTGAGAAATCAACCTTAGATTTTAAGAAATGTCACTATGTGGCTGCAATATATTCCAGAGTGAGATTTCATCCTCATATCTGATCCCTGAGATCAGTAGCAAAGCCTAAAGGATGAAATTTCTGTTAATGTAATTTTTCTCTCATACATGTCATTCATACTTTTTAAATATCTAATCTTGAAAACTCTCTGTCACCATAACTACATCTATGTGAGGATGTTGAACAATCTCAAGAACATTCCAGGGTTCTGAGTGCAGCAGCTGCAGAATCACCCATGTGTCACACTGGAGTCTCAGACACCAAAATATTGTGACTCCCTGTGAAAAACTGGATGTGTTATTTGTGTCATCATTCATGATCTGCAAATCCTTTTCAGGACTGAGTGACCAGAACTGTCAAATACATCCAGAAGAGACCAATCTGTACTTGGAGCTGTGTCTCCTACACAGAGGAAATATTAAAGTCACAGTTGTTCACAAAACAGGGATGAGCAACAAGGAGACAGATGTGGTAACACTGAGCAATCACATCATGAAAGGAGACATCCCTTCCTTTACTTGGTTTCTTTGAACTCAGTTTTTCTCCAGCCCTCCTTCAGGGTGCTGTATCAGAGGTTTGTGTATCTCCACCAAACAGAAACCCTCTTCTGGTTGGAGGTGCCTAGTGTGGCCCCTGGAGGATGTCTGGTGTTGTGGGAAGAGGTCATTAGTGCAAGGAGATCATCCTGCCCTTAGAGCAGGACTCAGAAATATTACCACACATCCCCCAGGCTTCCCAAATTCAGGTTTCTAAGCTGATTTGGGTATTTTCAAGGGACCACATCCATATTATACACACGATACTGCTGCTGACCCTGAAAGTTTCTACATGGGCTGTGATCAATTTTGCTCTGAATGCCACAGTAAGGCAAAAAGGTAACACACATCTCCCTTGGTTGTGTTTGCCCAATATTTACTGAGCATAGCTAGGTCCAACTGCTCAGCAGCAATGCAGAGAAATGGTGCTGGACAGAAAAGCACTTCAAGCTGGTTTTTATCCTGACATTCAGGATAACATTTGTAGGCAGAGGGAGCTCTTGTGGAAAGCGTTACTGTGTGGGTAGGACAAGGGGGAATGGTTATAGAATGACAGAGGGAATGTTTAATTGGGATATTGGGAAGGAATCCTTTCCTGTGAGGGTGGGGAGGCCCTGGCACAGGGTGCCCAGAGCAGCTGTGGCTGCCCCTGGATCCCTGGAGTGTCCAAGGCCAGGCTGGATGGGGTTTGGAGCAACCTGGGACAGTGGAAGGTGTCCCTGCACATGGCAGGGGGGGAAATGAAATTAATTTTAAGATCCTCTTCAACCCAAACCATTCTATACTTCCAATCCCTTTCATCCTGACCAAAGCCACCAGTGAAATACAAGTGAATGGCAAAGCCCAGCTATGCTAAATAACTGCAGCTGTAATCTCAGTCATGAATGAGAACCAGTAGGATGCAAACTCTTCACAAATGCTTGGGGGAGACTCCAAGCAGCCTTCTACAACTTCATTTTTTACTCACCAGGTTTTAGTCAGAGAAAGAGAAAAGGAAATTCTGAAAAGACAGCACAGTCCACAGCACTTAGAAAGTGGAAAAGAAGACAAAACTATACTGAGGGGCAACAGGGCCAAGTGAAAATATTTTCTGGACATCCACATGTGTTCAACTAGAAAATCAGGCCACATTCAGACTGGCAGAGCCCTGCAAGCATTTAATTCCTCAAAGTTGCTAGGGGAAAACTGTTGAGATTTTTTTTTATCACACAGAAAACAGGCTGAGACAGGGACAGGTTCTGCAGGACACTGATTGCTGGATTTGGAGGATGCAGCTTTGGGTCAGTGGGATTAGTTCCAGCACTATTCCTTGACCTGGTGCTGTGTCTCCTCCTTGTAGGCTCTGCATTTTCTGGTGCCAGGATGTGTTCCACACATGAAAAGTCTGAAAGTCTCCTTTCCTTTGCTTTAAAAATAATACTTTCATAAAGACTGAGCTGTAACCCATTGAACTTAGTTCCTTTGCATCCTCTGAGTTTTAGCTGGATGCTTTATACTGAAAGAAGGTGAAGGTTGTTAGATTCCTTCTTCTGTTCATTGTGTGAGTATGCTGAGAGCTCAGGAGAGATAACTTTAACCTTCACTTTTGCTGTGACACATGCAGTGCAGTGTGAAAGGAACATGATTCACATTACTACGTGCTCACAGTGCTCATACCACAACACAAATGCTGAGGTGCTGCTGTGAAACATTTCCTTTCAAAAGTTCAAAATCCTAAGAAATAAAATTCAACACGATGACCCACAGGATGCATCAGCAAGTTAAAATGAGGGAGTGACGTGAATGGGGTTTTATGTTATAGCACACCTGAATTAATGGACTCTGCATGAAAAGTTTTAAATTGAAATACGTGATTTGGTCCATCCTTTTCCTCTTCATTAGGACAATGAACCCAGATGAAAGAAAGCTGTGACACAGGGGCAGTGCTTCCTTACAAAGGAGAGGAACAACTCCCATGCACTTAAATGCTGAGGATGTAAAATGGATTTCAATGCACTCCTCTCAAACTCTGGGGGTCAAGGACTGCCCCATCTGTGAGTAACCACTACAAAACATTTACATCCTTCCAGCTAGAGTGAGCTTCACTGGTTTTCTACATTTGTCTGCCATTTAGTCAGTGATCTTAGGTACCAGGAAGTGATGAAGTTCAGGGACAGCACATTGATTAAATTATCAAATTTTCAGTAAAAGTGTTAACTCCTTTCAGGATGGAGCTTGAGCAACTTAGGAGAGGGCTGTGTTTGTGCTGATGAGAGGAGACTGAATCATCCTCTGAACAGGTCTCCACCATTTCCTTCTCTTCTCTATATTCTCTCTACACAGAAAAACATTTCTTTTTCCTGCAGAATGAGTGGGGAGTGCACAGGTTGCTGGATGGACCCCATGGCCCCCAGTCAAACCCCGAGCACCACCAGCCCTGTTCCCATCAACTTGATCAGTTCCTTTTACATTTCCATTTCTCTCCTGCAGCACACCTGGGGACACTGCATATTTACTGCTATGTTTTGTTCTCTGAAAGTTTGAATACCCCTGTATTTCAGAGAGTAAAGAAGTCTGAGCCCATCACTCATACATAAAGAGGGTCTTTGCACCATCTCTGCCAAGGCATTCTCCTTGTGGGCACAGATCCCACATTTCTCTTTTGTTCTCCACTCAGTGAAACTCCCATGAGAGTTTTGTGCTATTACAATGATCTCACACCTTATATTGAGATGTGATAAAGAAATCACAAATAAATATCTATTTGTGCACATCTAATTGTTCAGAGCAGGATGCAAAGGGAGGGAAATGTCATTAATAACATGTGGCTCATGTGTTCACTGGTTTATTTAAGCAGAATTTGGAATCATTGAATCAACTTATTAAATTTGTTTTTATTGACTATTCTCCTTTTAACCATAAGTGCAGACATCACAAGGGATTGTGTAAATGTTCTACATTTTATAAGAATTGATTGATACTAGGACTAAAGTAGCACTTTCTGGAAAGGAATGGACAGGCCGAAATGATAAACAGTGGCTGTCACTTTCTGACTATTTTTAGCACAGAGAAAATATTGCATGACACCATATTAGTGACCAAGACTTGTCTTTATGCCAGGATTTCCTGTGGAATTGAGTTTTTTACCCCATATTCCAACACATTCTACACACACACAAACAAACACATCTCAGGTCAGTAAACACCTGCCTTTATTTTATAGGTTAAATTGCCAGAGGTCAGTGCTAACCAGGTAAGAATGAGATATAAAAATAGGACAGAATAGAATAGAAATATTTGACTTTGATTTTACCCACAATGATTATCTACTCCCATTCCTTGATCAATCCAAGCCAGACCAAAAGTTAAAGCATGATAATAAAGGCATTGTCTAAACCTCTTAAATACTTAACTTGCCCCTGAAAGATGAAATATTTTTTTTTTCTTTTATTTTTGCTTGCAGGCATTTTTAGTTCATTTTAAACTTAGGATCTTTGTTGTTATTAAATGAAAAATAAATACCTTTCTGAATCTGACCCATAGCTGTGTTTGGGATAGATGAGTTTAGACTGTGAAAATACCTTTATTAATTGTAGAAGCTAATCAGAACAGATATTTCAGGGTGCTGCTTCCCCTGGTGTTTTAAAAGATGAATTTACAAGGCTTTCAGTAGGTAAATGACAGGAACCAGACACCTGCAGATATTGGGAGATGGTTCAGAATGCTGGGCCTGAATGCAGCTTCTCCCACCCCACAATAATTACCCTTCAACCCATTAAATGCAGAAACAGAATTGTAACTAGATGAGAAGGCAGATTTTTACTGGAAGAAGAGATTTGTGTTGAATGCTAACAAGCAGGGTCTTATGTTTGCAAGATTTTCATTTGAAGATAATGTATTCTAATTCACTGAATCTCAACCATATATCAGAAAGACTTTGCAGATCATATTTTCTAAAGCATTTAGGAAACCAGTGGTGAAAATAATGCATTTCCTGAAGAAATTAATGAGCTTCTCTTTTAAAATTAGTTAAATTGTTGTCATTGATGCAGCTCCTTTTGCAGAACTTGGTTATCCAGATGAAGATCAACACAATGGGTATGTTGGGTAGAAAATCCAGCTTCATTTCCTGATTTCCAGGAATCCTCTTCACCAGTGCCAGATGGAAAAAAGTCCTGCCTGGAAGCCCTCTCCTGTCGAGGAATGAATCTCTGTTTGAAATGCAAACTGGCTTGCCTAGGAGGGAAATTTGAATCAGAGAATAATTTGGGCTGAAAGGGACCTCTGGACATAATTTGGTGCAACCCCTTTGAGTTGAATGGGTCAAGTGTTTTGTGAAAGGAACAGAGTGGCAGCTCTGACCTCCCACTTCCCTGAGCTTGTACTGCTTTTATAAAATGATTGCTCCCACTCAAGTTACATCCACAGTTGTTAGTCTAATTAAATCCAGTTCTGGTCAATGCCTCTGAACCCAGGAGCCAACCCTCTATCTCCACAGGATATTTGCATCTGAGTGCTTTCCTTTTTTTCCTAATTTCTACATTTCCCACTGCACTTCATTTCCCCCTTCATTTTCTGTCACACACAGTTTTTATAATGATGTGCTCAGCAGTAAAAGCTTGCTGGTGATTATGGCACTCAGTGTCTCAAGTGACTCTTGCAGAATCCCTGCTCTCCAGGAAGAGGCTGGAATTTCCCCAGAGATGGGAATTAATAAAAAAAATTCCTCTTTCTGCACTACTTGTGTGTGCAGCTTTTGCTTTTCCTAATCAGTGATCATTATCTTGACCCACAATTTTGCTCACTTTCTGTTTTTCTTATCATCCTGCTGGTCTAGAAACCTAAATTTACAGTTCTTAACTGACAAGGTCAAATCCATGTCACAGAAGGACAGGATTCAGCTGTCTGGAGATACCTGAGACTCCTGAATCAGGCTACGAATATGAAAATAAATAAAATGAATAAATATTAGTAAATATTTATTGTTTATAAATATAATTATTATAATAATAATTTATTTAATTATTTGTAAATAAATTAATATTAAGTGGAACTCACAGAAGACCTGTGCTCTGATGGAACCTGAATGTGACATTAGATGATGGCTTAGCCAACAAAATCCCATCCTAGGATTTTATAATTCTATTTTAAAATGGAGTTCAGACCATTCTTGTGGAGGCACCAGCCTTGCTGACAGTTTTTACAGGGAAAACAAGCTCTACAACAGCTGTACAGCACTAGGAAATAAAACCAGAAGGAGCCTTGTGTACAGGATGAGGATAATGGGGGGTGATATGAAACTGCAGTGAGAAAAAACCAGACTGTTCATCATCCCTACCTCTTCTTGCTCCACTTAAGTGGGGAGCTCTTGATAAAGAGGGGACACGTGAGAGAAGCAAAGCAATCAGCACTGCTGAGCATGTAAGAATGTTGGATTGGTGTTTTTTTAAGGATCACCATGTAAATTTTCCTGGATTTCCTTATAGAGAAGCCTGCAGAACAATCTCTTGGTCACAAATATATATCAATACACAGTGAATCACCTAATGCTGTAGCTCCTCCATATGTGGGAGTTCAGTCACGTAATACAACTGTCTGTTGTCTTAGCAATGTTTTGCACCTGAATTCCTGTTTGTTTTTCCCGTTGTCTCTTTTATTTCTGCTCAGCCTGGAATTCCACGCCAGGCTATTTAGGAAGGAACATCATTTTATTGGAACTCTTAATGACACTAGAGCTGTTCAGGGATTATGTATCAAGAGCAGGGATTGAGCTCAGAATAAATGTTTGCTTCCTGCTATGGAAAGAAAAAGAAACAAAACTTGTCTCTATATAAGTATTTATTTTTCCAGCTCTTACAATTTTCTACAATGGGAGTTTTCTAAAAACATCTCTGTATTCTTTCTCCTGAGTACTGTCTGCATTCTGCATTCCTGATCCAAGAGCTCCTCCAACACCATTCCTGCAGAGAGGAATGGGGGTTCTCTTTCTGGAAAGGTTGAGGCACTCAAAGCTCCCTGCCTCACGTGGCTCCAGCTGTTTGCCGAGCATGGCCAGGAGCGTCACTGCTGGGGAGCCAGAGAGGTTTTCAAAAAGCCACAAGGCACCAGGCAACGTCAAAGAAAACATTCCTCCTTTGAAACTGGCCATGGAGCAGCAATAAGAGCACTCCTCAGCAGCCAGCAGCCAGCTGAGCCTGCTGGAGATGTGTTTGTGAGGCAGGAGGGGAGGGAAAAATGAAACCCTGAATGAACAGCAGAGATAAACTGGTCCTGTTCAATCCTGCAGGTTGTGTAGCAGAAAATGACACTGCTAGGAAATGAAAACTCGTATCAGCAACATTTAATTGGTCTTTCAGCAGCTTAAAAGGAGTTAGTATTGAATAAAGCAGTGAACTTTTGTCCTGAGTGGATTTTTATGAATGTTGCTGTTTTAGTGGCTGCTACATTGACTTGTTTACGTAAAAACCTGTACAAATTGTTATAAAAACATACAGATTGTGCCTGTAACAAGTTTGCTGGTGCACACAAAAAGAAGCCATGTCCTGGCCCACCCTGTAGCACAAATAATAAACTTAGATCTCAGGTTCAAGTCAAAGCCCAATTGATTTTTTCCACTCCTTTTAGAGAATTTGGGCCAAGCCATGGGTCCTCTGCTCTGCTGTTCCATGTCACTCTGTAGCATCAGATTTGGGACTGGCTTTTAGAGCAGTGATCTGAGGTAGGCAATATCTTTGTAGAGACAGAAGGTTTTTAGGGAGACAACAACAAATTATAAACAGCTATATAAAATACATGCATGCATACATTCATGTGTATACAAGTATATGCATTTCTATTTATTTTTATATTTTTATTTAATCCAAAACTAGGGGGGTAAACTACAGCATCTCTTTAGCTGTAAATTCTCCCCTCCTTCCAGATATTCCCAGACAAAATGGAATGAAAGATGCAGTGAGAGCTCCAGGCAGTCCTGTGTGTTTGCACCTGGCAAGGTGAAAGGCCATTTTATTACCAGAGGTTTTTGAAAGTATGATGATTTGGGGAAGATATTGCAGCCAACAAGCTGCCTTTCTCACACACCCACTCAGGTACAGCATCCTTACACACATGCTGAGTGCCCAAGCTGTAAATCCCATTTTGAGCACACCCACAGTGAAAAATGGCACTCTGTGCATGGGACTGGTGGTTCCTAACTCTTAGGTAAATGGTTGGGGTGTTTTGGCTGTATCTGAATATGTGTTGGTTGCAATAATTTGAGTTTGGTGGGGATTTTTGTTTTATTTTTTAATTCTTCTCTTTATTTGTTTTCCCACCTGCAAACTCTTAATGTGAAGTGTGTCTTGTTCTTTTCCCATAACACCAGCCTATGTTTTGTTGCCCTTTATTATGCAGAGGAAGAAGGGTCCAGCTAAAAAGGTGAACAACTGAATTGAATGTTAACTGAGTCAATAAGGAGAAGACTTTCAGATTTATGGAAAAAAGGGGTCAAATACTTTAAGTTTACAGCTGGGTTCTAAGCCTGACCCATAATCCCAAGTGGTAATTAATGTCACAGCTGCATTATGCAGCATTATTAAGGAGATAAATGTGCTGTTATTAGCAATTAATATCACAGCTGACCTGAGCTGTAGAGGTTCACGTGTGGCCTGAAGGGACAGCTGGAAGTTTTATATATGTCAATGTGTAGAGTTCCAGTCTAGGGAAGACCCTGAAGGCTCTCAGGAACAGGACAATAATATTTGACTCTCTGCCTCAGCATCTCATAAAAATATGAACTAAAGTCTCCACATTTTGGAAGAAAGGTAATGGGCAATGCAGTGACAATCTACTCACTGTTGTGTAAAATAAACCCCAAAAGCAGAACAGGTGAAAGGAGTAAAATGGTACCAAGCTCTGAGCAACTCTAGTGGAAAGTGTCCCTGCTCACAGCAGGGGGTTGGAATTAGGGGATCTTTAAGGTCCCTTTCAACCCAAAGTCCCATTCTGGGACTCTCTGATTTCCCTCCTGGTCTCCTTTCTCTCATAACTACTGTTGGCATCAAGATACTAAGCTCTCTGCACGATCCAAATTGAACTTAAAATGGGAATTCAAACAATGCCAACATCCAAAATAACTCAGTCATCAAAATCCAGAGACACTTAAATTCCCTCAGCGTCATCTCTTTTCCCCTGAAAGATTTCTAGACACCTGCAGAGCCTCTCATTCCTTCAGCTGGAATGACTTGATTAATTAAGAAAGGAAATGGGTAATCATACCCCACTGAATTTCTGGAACAGCAGGTTGAGCCCAATCTGATGGGTTCAGACCCCGTGTAGACCCCTGGCTGGGCCTTGCAACAAGCACAGGGAATTCTTCCTTCTGACCACAGCAGTGCTGCCAGACCTGGTTCTGATATTAAAAGCTGGATAAATAGTACAGTTCAATTTATGTTAAAAATTAGCGTGGAAAGCTGATGTCAAAAATTCTTCCTTTCCTTTCCTTTTGACTCTGGTTGTATTTATGGTGCAGCTGTTCGATCTGATTGTTCAGATGTAAATGTTTACATCAGATGTCTGGTGTAAAACCCTGCTGCTCAGAGCCCAGTCTGAGATCGGGGAGCCTGCAGCTCCCATCTGAAAAGTGACTCCAAGAGTCAAAGCACTGGAGAGGAAGATGAAGATGAAGATAATCTGTGGCTGAAGATGCTGTTTTTCCATGGCATTGATCCCACTTTTATGGGGTTAGAGGATGCAGGCACCAACAGGTCAACAGCATCCAGCAGCCCACAGAGCTGTACCTCAAAATCTAAATATAGATTTGCAGCCAGGATCCAAATATAAAGGCACCAACCTGCAGCCCCCTAGAACTTCTTTTCTGGCACATCTTTTCGATTCTCTGTACAAAATCTGTACAGTTATATCAGTGGAGGTAAACTGATTCACTTGCAGAGGTCATGGCAATTTGCAGGCACAATATTTTATTTTATACTTGTCAGAGGCCTAAAAGGTAATTTCTGGTGACTCATGAAGTCTTGGGAATGTAATCACCTGTGAAAGCAGTCAGAGCAATGTCTAAAATTCACCCCTTTTTACTTAAAATGTCAGGAGAAAATGCAAAGGCAATAAACTTTGCAATAATAAGGAAATTTTATCATCTAGCAGGCCTGTGAAACACACATTATCCTAAATAGCCTAATCTTATTTACACCAGTCACCACTTAATGAAGGTCATTAGCATTGAGAGGAGTGAATTTGAGCATGAAGATCACTGTAAAGACTTTGGGTGCATTATTACATAATAAAACCCCAAACCCCAGTGGAGAGCTGGAGGCAGGGAACTTGTCCTGGTAATGCTCAGAGGTACAGCCATGATTTCTTCTATTCACAAAACAGAAGTGGGCAGGCACCTCCATTTTCTTGTCACTGTTTCTTAGCAGAATCCAGTTTCTCTCCTGGAGAAATTAAAGTTGAGCAAATTGATGATTAACACCATGGGGAGGGGAAAATCCTCATATAAATCTCACAGTCAAGATGGGAACAGGCAGTTCTGAAAATAAGCAGGTGACAATGGCATTTTCTCATTTTCTTTGTAAATACAAGATGACTCCTGAGGCATTTGCTAATCAAAATAATGAAACAATTCAGCTGACGCTTATCAAGTCACCTGAGTTTGCTCATCTGATTAGCTTTGGTCTCTTGCTACGACCTTGAAGGAAGTGATGATGTGATCAGCAGTCCAAGAATTGCACCAAAATTCTCTTTCCTGACATTACTCATAACAGAAGAGCAACAAGATAAGGCAAAAATGGTAGAACTTAGAGGATAAAAGACATAAAAGAACACTTTTCTAATTTTCCTGTGTGATACTGAGTAATTATGCCCTATTATTATTTGGTTTTTTAAATAGGCAGGTTTTATATGTCTTTTTTTATTTGTCTTGTGCACAACAGGGATTTTGTTGTATTTCCTGCTAAGGAAATTCAGATGTCACAACCAAAACTTCCGAGTGCTACTCAGATCTTCCAATTAAAAAAAAAAAAAAAAAAAAAAAAAAGGTAGAATAAATGCAATAGATTCTTATAGTGCCCAAAGGGGCTACAAGAAGCCTGGAGAGGGACTTTGGACAAGGATATGGAGTGATAGGGCAAGAGAGGATGGTTATAAAATGACAGAGGGTAGGTTTAGATGGGATATTGGGAAGGAATTCTTGGCTGTGAGGGAGCTGAGGCCCTGGCACAGGGTGCCCAGAGAAGCTGTGGCTGCCCCTGGATCCCTGGAAGTGTCCAAGGCCAGGCTGGGCAGGGCTTGGGACAATCTGGTCTACTAGAAGGTGTCCCAGCCCATGGAAGGAGGTGGAAGGAGATGATCTTTAAGATCCCTTCCAACCCAAACCATTCAGTGATTCCATAATTCCCAGGCCCCAGAAGTCAGGAGCGTTTGTTTCTGAGCGGGAGCCGGGATTTGGGGAGTGAAGCGGCTGCCCCTGTCCATGGTGCTGTTCCTGCCGAGAGCTGCACTCTGACAAAGTCTTCTGCAAGACTTCTGATCGTTCTGATGAACCTCAGTGCCCAAAGAAGTGATTTGTGAGTTTATGTCTCCCACGTTACATCTTCTTGCAGGGATTTTTTCCTTTTCCTGACTGAAGCAGAGGGACAGGACTTCTGAGTTGCTTTAGAAAATGAGGTTTATTTTTCTTATCTTCTGCACAGGCAGAAGGGGTAAGTTCGTCTTTTCTTCTTACAGATGTTCACAGCATGGCTCAGAAGTCACAAGACTTATGGTTACAAGGCCTTTTAAGGATTTATTAATCAATAAAACATTGCCAACAAATTTATTTATGTTATAAAACCAATACTAAGAAATTTTGTCTAATTACAGTGTGACTTTTCTTAGCCAATCCTGTTCTGACACACAAACTTACATTGCTGCACTCTAAAGCTTCTTGTTATCTTTATTTTTTCTATAACTTAAACTCTAAAGCTAAACCTATTTCTACTTAACTGTGTTTAATTTTAAACTTTGCCTTACAGGCCCAATGTTCTGAGACTTCCTTAAATTTTGAATTTCAACATCGATTCATGGTTTCATTTTCTTTGGCAAGCACTTGGCTGTAAAGAGTTTTCATACATCATCATCATCCTGTCCAGCCCAGGTGTCTGTGAGTGTGAGAGTCACTGGAACCACCCCAGCAAGGAATTTTTCTGAAGGTCTGGAGAGTGATGGCTTTGCAGCCAGTAGGATTTCATTTGGTGGAGTACAGAACAGAATTAAAGTTTTGCTAAACTGGATATCTGAATAGGTCAGACAAATACTGCTTCAACATCAATATTTACTTTACTTATAGAACAAGCTGACTTGCAGTGGTGCAGATGTTTTAATACAGTTTTATGAAGGTAACTGCACTTCATTCAAAATCATCCCACATCAAAACTATCCAAATTATATCAAAACGGGATTGCTCTTCTCCAATACTGAAACAAAAACCTGTTCAGCCCAGAATTGTTCCAGCTCCTGCTGAACTCAATGCAGAGAGATGAGCATTTTCAGAGGGTGATCCTAAAAGAGCTGCCTTAACCAGGTGAGCTGATCCATCCCCAGCCCTTCCACCAAGGGTGAGCTCCATCAGCTGAGCACTGAGGGGCTGCCTCTGTCAGTCCAGCAGTTCCTGCCCAAATCTGCCTTCCCTGGGTGACTCTGGGTGATTCTGCATGGACCCATGCAAGATATTCATGTGCCAGGCTTGGTCTTACTTGTGTTTTCTTTCTAAATCTTTATTTGCTTAATTTCTTTTATCTTTGCAGGAGTGCCTCTTGTTGCTTTCTAATAACCCTGAAGAAATTTCTCAGATATTGTGTGGTCAGATGTGAATCCCAAACCATACTGAAACCAGGACTATTTTTTATTTTGTTGTTTTCCTCCTCTGACTCTTGCCAAAATGGACATTTTGCACTCTTACCACTTTATTGTCCCACTAACACATTCCTGACTATGATGAATTCTAGCAAATTCCCTTTAAAAGTAAACAGTTTAATTAAAAGTCTGCTGCATATCCCCCTTCTGAACCTCTAGGCTGTGAATAAACAGAGGAAAATCTTATTTCAATAAGCTCTCCTCTAATTAACATTTTTCTCTGCTTTTCCCTGGACATCTTAAACAAGTAGTGCCACATTGGGACTCAGCTGAATCTTCCTCCACAATGATATTAAAAGTTGGATGAATAGTAATGTTCAATTTCTGTTAAAAATTAACATGGAAAGCTTATGTCAAAATTTCTTCCTTTCCTTTCCTTTCCTTTTGACTCTGGTTGTACTTATGGTCCAGTTGTTTGATCTCATTATTCAGGTGCCTCAGTTTAGGTTGTACCAGAGTAAATCATTAAGACCAAATGTACCAAAATAAGGTAAAATAGCCTAATAATTTCCCCTGCTATTTAATAAATGCAATGCTGAGCTTATTCCAAACCAGTATTAAACACAACTCAAAGAGATCTGTGTGCAAATGGCACTATTTCACAGATCTCACAGGCTGTAATGATGAAATTCCACTTATTTCACAGAAATATGATGAAAGCACTGCCAGGTTTCTGAAACTCCTCTAGTAAATAAATTTCTATGTGGTTATTTTAGCTCATGCCTCTCTAAAAGCACCAAATAGCAGTTCTGGGAAAGGATCCATCTCAGTTCTTGGTAGGGGAGCTCCTGTGGTTATCTTAGCCCTGGTGATGATGTTTTAGTCCAAAATATTTAATTTTTATGTTAAATTTATCCTGGTAAGTCTAGCAGGTGAGAGTCAGCTCGAAAATAACCAAGTGCATAAAGGGTAAGGTGGGTTCATGACAGACCTTATAAAGATTGAAGGGTAAAACACAAATCAAAAATTCCCTCATTACAACACAATGATATTTTAGGGAAATCTGTTTATTTGCTTACTTTTTGTTA
Source organism: Toxostoma redivivum (assembly GCA_013397375.1). Lineage (NCBI taxonomy): Eukaryota > Metazoa > Chordata > Aves > Passeriformes > Mimidae > Toxostoma > Toxostoma redivivum. Next base: position 1,228,585 of record VXBI01008137.1, on the reverse strand, counting down.
TATTTTGATTTATACCTAAAAAGTGCTGTTCTAGTTAGTGATGGAATTACTACAATTCAAGATGGACATAGCTTTTTAAAATTTTGTTTATTAACCAATCCCTCTCCTCACACACAAAAGGAAAAGAATGTGAGAATAAAAATTAAGAATTATTTAAATAAAAACAATAGGAAGGGGAGAAAAACTTTTCTTTCCATATGGTTCTTGGTCAACCCAATTTCTTTAGAGCAAGCCATAGGAAAACATTCTGTTTCATCTCCCATTTATCTATTTTTGGGTGCAATTTAAATTTATCTTTTTAATTAAAAACTGCAGCTATAAATCAGCTACTACTTCACTATCAGCCAAATAAACCTAACCATTTTCAGACAATTCTCTCAGTTTAACTTCCTGATTTTTCCTGCTGTTTCAAACACTAAGATTTAATATGGTCAAAAAGTTCAAGCTGGAACATTGCCTGAGAGTGACAAGAAATTGCCTCTGGTTATAGGATACATGTGGATTTGTTAAAAGAAGCAGGATTCTGAATATTTTTTCCCCTTTTGATTTAATCTCTTTTAAAAAGGAGCACATTTTCGTGTCAAAAGAATTGAAAGCTCCTTAGTAACAAATTTACAAGGCTTGTGTGTTATAGCACATTACTGCTCAGCCCTTGAGGAAATAACCCCAATTATTGGGTTATTTTAGGACATCCTATTAACTTTGAGGGCACAAATGAAACTCCATTAGGAGAATGGATTCAGCTGGCTATAGAGGGATGATATTTTCAAGAGGTGCTCTGATAAAAGGATTTAGGTTTGTTCCTTTGGAGATTTACAAACATTTGTCCCGTGGTTTTCTGTGATGTCTCACATTTCACTCTTAATGAACCCAGCTTTGGCTGGAATTATACTTTATTTTTCTCCAAACTATTTTATGCAGCTATTTATGCACTGTGTTTATTTATTAGACTAGAAGTTGAAACTGTATCCCAGAAATTGTCTTGTATCTCAAAATGCTATATCAAATCCTGATTTTTGCCCTGAACTTGATGATGTTCTCACAATTCCTTTTTTTTTCCTTACTAAGTTTCTGTTCATTTCTCATTAATCCTATGAGCCTTCACTCTGAAAATTACTCTGATTTTAGAATGGGAATGGTTTTTTTTCTATCTTTTGAGGTTCAGTTAATTCCATTCTCCTGGCTAGAGATCTGCCATAAGTCCTGAAAATGATTCCACATTATTTGTGGGTTTCCCAGCTTGAGCTGAACACAGGCTCATACTCATGGCTCAATTTCCTTGGAGATTTTCACATTCAGACTTCCAGAATCAGTAATCAGCATCAATGCTCATTCAGAATGTTAGAAATTATTCTATTTTCCTGAAAGCATCATCTTTGTGAGAGAAAACCTTGCAGCTTTTGGATGTCAAAAATTCTTCACTGTTCTGCTCCACCTTAGCAGCTGATGGATTCAGCTCAGACATCTCATATCTCCTGTCAATGGTGACAGCACTGCCTTCTTCTTTTCTGCTAAAAAACCCCAGGGATGTGCATTAGACTTGCTCTCAATCCCTTCAATTTTTAATTTTTTTTATCCTTGAGTTTTATGTCAATAATACAGGTTATTTAATTTTTTCCATTTGATTTACACTCAAATGTTGTATATCTATCTGTTGTAAACTCTCATTATCTTATCATGCGAAGAAATAAATTATAGAAATTAACTTCCAACAAAAAAAAATACAACAATGGCTGTTTTAAGTCTCTTCTTTCTGCTGTGCTCAGAAAAAAAAATTCACCAACTTTCCTCTCACAGCAATGAGAACCTTGAAAATCCCTTTTTTTTTTTTTTTTTTTTTAATTAATCTTTTA
>VXBI01008137.1:1201651-1226722 GCA_013397375.1 Toxostoma redivivum | reverse complement strand
CTTTTTTTTTTTTTTTTTTCTTAATAATACTTTAGAAAGATTTATGAGTTTCAGCATAATGTAGCTGGGGCACTGTGGATATTCAGCAGCCCTCAAAACAGGGCTGACACTTTAATCTTGGCCTGACAGATCATAAGAGTTCTATGAATATAAGGTCTGGATAACCCCTCTTAAAGTCATTTCCAGCTTAATACTCCAAATTGATAATGCTGATTTTTATTTTCCATTTTTCCCCTCCTTATCATTATGTCCTGTCATGGCAGAAGCTTTCACTGAGATTTTGATGCAGCTGAAGGTTGGTGCCACCTTATTCCAGGGAACTGCATTTGTCCAGTGGTTGATTTTTTATTATTTTTTTTTACCTCTAAGAGACACTGATTAATCTGGAAACACTCTAAGATACCTGGACTTCACCATTTTTTCCCCCCAGGATTTTCTATGTTCACCCATTCTGTGAATGTATTTCCAGGTGAATTAGAGGTTTCCTGACAAAGCTGGACTTTGGGATGAAGAGGGAATGTCTAAGTGGAGCTCCTGAGGATGTCAGAAGAATCTGAACACCTCCAGTGCTGTGCTCTGATGCAGATTCACCCAAACAGGATGTTTGTTGTGAAATGAGGAACTGGAGGCTGGTTCCCCTCTTTGAAATCCCAGATTTGAGAAGCCAAGCATTTCCACTTGCCAATTCCATTCATTTTCTCCAAAGTACCTAAAATAATGTTGTTTTTCTCCCAGTCAGGCTGATGCCTCTTCAAAGAACTTATTTGAGTGGACCCAGCTCACAGAGGGATAACAACATTTTGGGGTGTATCTGTACATAATAAATTCCACTTATAATCCCCTTTTCCATTCATTAGGAGCCATGAAGGGAGAGAACTTGCACAATTAACCACCATAACAAACACCCAATTATTAAATCACCTTAGTCCAGCTAATCCACCTGATTTAAGCTACAGTGGGTAAGGTTTGCAATTTCCTTGAAACATCAACATATATTTTTTTTCCTTCTCTCATCTCTGAAGCTGGCTGATAGACAGATATTGCTGCTCAAAACTATTGATCTTGCTTCTCAAATCTCATTTATTCCACCTCAGACTCAACACTACAGCCACCAATAGTGGAGAGATAAAGAGGGGTTATGAGTACATTGGTAATGTCCTCACACTAAATTTATCAGATTAAAGGATGGATTTAATAACTGCAATGTAATCTCAGATTTGCCGGCATTGCTGGGATAAAGAGACTGTTGCTAACATCATTGATATTGGATGCAATTGATCCAGGCATCATTAAAATCAATATTTTGCCTCCTCTTCTCCTGCCCTACTGACTGAGCCGTTGGAATCCTAGTCCTGAAATCTGTTCTGCCCTGGTTCCCAAATCAGACAGTGAATTCCTGGAATTGTGAACTCCAGTACCTCCTTTGCTCCATCTCCAGGTGCCCAGCAGCTCTGCCAGTGCTCAGCCACCCTCAGCTAATTCCTTTCCTCCCCTGTGTGTGAGCTGAAGCCTTTAGCACCGTTTCCCTTTGATCAGATTAATGAATAAGGGAGCTGAAATCACCCCTTCTGTGCAGGACTCAAAGGCTACACCACAGGGAAAGTCTCCATCACCATGGGCTGGGCTTCAGGTCACATCCCCAGGATCTACTGGAGGCTTTGAAGCCTGTCCATGAGGGCAACCCCCTAAAGCACACAGACACCCATCTGTTTAATGAAAACAAAGGGATCTGCAAGGAAAAGTACCCAGGACAGGCCATGACTGGAAGCAATCAGCATTCCCCCATTGCCTCTGGTGATGATTTAAGGATATGAGCTGACCATCAGCTCAGTGGTGCATTAAATCAGTGTTCCACAGGAGGAAAATAATTCCCCCTACACCATTCCCACTGCAGAGCACAGTGTGTGATGCTCACTTTGGTCCTGCAGCCCCAATTCTGGTTTAGGTTTGTTTTATTGCACGCCAGGAGCCTGTGTGTCCAACATTCCAGCCTCTTGCCAGCACTCCCATGATTTGGGTTTGGACTGGTCCTAAATGCTGGGGCTCGGGGTTGTATTTTTACCATTTTTCCAGGATTTTTTGGGTTTAGTTTGGTCTTTCAATTAGGATATGTGTTTAGTTCAAGGAATTAAAAACATCGACTTTCCAGAATTGGGAATCAAACACGTGACTCTTGGATTCAGAATCTGAGGTTTTTTACTGATGGGGTTTCATGGTTTCAACCCTTCATTCTGCATTGGTGCTCCACAGCTGGTTTTGCAAATGTGACTGAACTAAACAGGAATTGGGACATTTCTGAGTCCTCACCCATCCCAGGGATTTGCTAAAAACTCTGGCACCCTGGACCATCAGTCCTTGGCCAGCACCCTCAATATCTCTGCATAGCTCAGCTGAAATGCCAAATCTGGGAAGGGGAAGGGGAGGGGAAGGGGAAGGGGAAGGGGAAGGGGAAGGGGAAGGGGAAGGAGATTTCCACTGAATTCTGCCTTTGCCTCTTTTAATTTCTCAGTGTAAGAATTGAAATCCCAGAAAATCAGGGTATTTTATCAAAAGATATCTTCATTTTAATGAGCAAATCTATTTGAAATGCTAATGTTCTCCAGCCAACAGTGGATTATACATAAGCAAATTTAACTTTTATTGACTCTACTGAATACTAGTTTTGTATTTTTTAAGGTGAGTGGGTGAGATGTATAATTTTTTATGCTGAAGGTCTATGTATTTTGCTGTTAATTTAAATGATGATTTTTCCTTTTAAAACCCATGGCAGCCTTTTTCCACCCTCGCCTTACCCAGTGCTGTGATAAATGTTTAGAAAAGTCAGAAGAAAATGGGTCCTGATGTAAATTTGGGGGCTCCTGGGACCTGCATTCAAACAAATTCATTCACAGCATCCAGCTCTCCTATGGATATAAGGGTTTATTAATCCTGGAGAAGAGAAGGCTTTGAGGAGACTTGAGAGCCCCTTGCAGTGCCTAAAGAGGGTTCAGGACAGCTGATGAGGGATTGAATGATGGCAGGCTCTGGCATATCTGTTAGCATTGAAAAATGAGATTTTGGGCTAGCAATTCTTTTATGGAAATATCAATTCAGCAGAAGTATCAGTCAAAAAAAGCAAATGAAATTGGAAATATTCTAGGGAAATAAAGAAGAAAATGGAAGGCATTTTTCTGTCACTATGGGTAATGTCTTCACATCTTGAAAATTGTGTCTGGTTCTGGTCACATTATAATAATTCTGTCAAAACTTCATGGAAAATTCATCACTGAAGGGATGATCCATCGTGGATTGATGGTACTGGAATAAGGAGCAAAAGGACAGGTTGGAATCCAGCCTGGCAGTGGGATGACTGAGGAAGGGATGGTGGACACCTGTAGAATCCAGAGTGATGTGAGCAGTGGGTGAGATGAAAAGGCAGCCAGCACTGTTCTTGTGTAGTAATTACTCCACAACAAATCAAATGAGTGAGTGCCCAGCTCAAAACAAACAAAGAAGATGCAGAAAAAGGGATGTGGAACTGTGGAACTCTCTGCAGCAGCTTGGAGCTAAAGGTCAGACAAGTTCAAAAATTGATTGGAGATATTCAGGAAAGGAAAATCCATAAACCAGGCAAACATCTCAGGATGTTCTCCAAGCCTCCATTCACATCCAAGCCTCATCCTGGGGGAATTTAAGAGACTTTATGAAAGAAACCTCCCATATTCCAATACCTGTCCCTGGGAAGGTATTTTAGACATATTGAGGACAGGATACCCATCTGGGCACTGATCCATTATGATATTTTCATAGGTTTTACCCCCTCACTGAACATATTTTTAATTTTTGGGGGGTTTTTCTGCACAGAGCAGCACAAGAGTAGGAAGTGAGTATATGAACATGTCTGGTAGGTGAAATAAATAAGATGAAGTGTGGGGAAAACAACTTATCAATATTCCTTGGCTGAGGGTGTGTTGGCAGATCATAAACAGTTTGTGAGAGCAGCACCTAAGAACTGTGTCATTCTAAATAAATAATGCTGGAGGGAAATCAATAAAAAATTAATTCTATTAATTGAAAGATATCTGTTTTTCAAGCCACAGATTTAATTGCTGGAGATTACAAGAGGTCTTAAGGAGGGAGGATGAGCCAGTGGTGGAACACAAGGCTGGAAACCAATGGAATTCTGTCTTCTCCCTCAAGCTACTGGAAATTTTCCTGTCAAGTCCCTTGTTTGTTCAATCTCTGTTTTTCACAACTTAATAACTAAATCTTGTATTCTTTGCAATGCCAAAAATTCCCACCAGAAGTATGGAGAAGAAGTTATTTGGGTAAGCCCCCAAAACTTTAATTTCATTATGAACTAACCAAAACTTTAATTTCATTATGAACTAAAAAGGGGAACATTGATTTTGTGGCAATCAATTCATCATCCTAATTAACCCTCATTCTAATTATTCTCTTTTTTGGATAATAATTTTTAACAACATCCTGCTTAAAATAAGTAATGCAACATTATAAAACTATTCAAAGGTATCAGTTTCTTATTTTTTTTTAATTGTGAACTATACAGGAGCATCCTCAGTCCTTTAACTGACAGATTTAAAAAAGAATATTCTTTGTGAAATAAGGTTTGTGGAAAAAGAAAAATTTTAGCTCAATTGCAAACAACATAGGCCAGAATTATATCCCATAATGAGTTTGTACTACACCAAGCATAATTATGTGCTTGTAACCAGCGCTGATTCCAGAATAACAATTACCAAAATTTTAAGTACATTTCTGAATTTTACCTAAACCTTCTAATTACATTGAGATTATCCACAGAACTGAGCTGCTAAATGAGAGTCTGATTGAACAGCTGTGGGGATAAAAATAACTCAAACCTGCCCATCTTGTCTGCTTGTCCCAGCAGCTGGTGCCAGCCTCAGAAAATACAGAAAATGTAAAAAATGAAGGTGTGTTGGACTAAACACAGCAGAGAATTTTGACCTCCCCCATGGGCTGGATCCTGACACAAATTAAGGTTTTTGCAGCTGAGAGAAGCCAGTTTGTGAATAAGCTGAGATTTCACAGCTCACTTTCCAAACTCATTTATTTCTATCAGACTTGAGACCAATCCAAAAAGCTGGATCTCACAGTGCAGACATCATTAAACAACACGATAAAACCTTCAGCCTTTTAACCTCCCCCTGTGATCCCTTCACAGAAGATAACCATTAACCAGTGTTCCCTTTTCCAGGTTTTCTGCCCTCAGAGCACTAAGCCATGCTTTTCCTGCTAGCCCACATTTGTGTTTCCATGATTCCTCCCTGCCCTGTATATTTTGGGATTGCAAACTTTCTCAAACTAGTAAAATGAGGTGGGAAAAGCAGCTGTGCTGCAGCAAAGCTTTCACAGTGTTCCATTTCCTCCCCTCATGGGGCTGATGCCCTCCACAATTTCTTTGCAGCAAATGCAGTTTTCCTAGCTGGGCATGATAGTCCAAAAATATCACTTCATAATGAAGGAGCACGTGTGTTTTGCATGTTAATGACCATGGCTGAGCTTGCTGGACTAAGAACACCAGTGTGAGCTGGAGAGAGATGACAAACCTTTACCCACAGTGTCCAAATGCCCTTTGAGCTTCTCAGCAGATTATTTCTTTCACCCAGGTGGTTTCAGGAGGCAAATAAAAAATTCCCTCTGCCTCTAAATTTGATCCCAGCCTTCTACTGACTAGCAATAAGGCCTGCTGTGGGTTATGCCCAGTGTTAGGTAAAAAAATATGTAATTGGCTCATGCCCAGCATCACTACATTTCAAAATATTAAAGCTGAAGTGGTTAATGAAATACACAGCTTGAAGCACCATCCCAGCCAAAAAGATTCAGCTTTAAAAAGATAGGACTGAGAGTAAACATGAGACTTCTTGCTCCATGTGCTCCACATGCCCTATGAGTTCCACTGACTTTAACTGGCGATTCTCTGGCTTCCTAAAAACCAAGGATCACATCCAGAAGTTAAACATTAATATTTTCAGCATTAAGTGATTAATTTTGATGGTAATGGTGTTCCTTATAGCCCTTTAGGACCAGCCCACACATCATCTTTAGATTTCATGAGTCAATCTCACAGAGCCCCATAATAAACCCAAGAAAGATGCAGGGATGGATGGGATTTTGGGAAGGAATTGTTCCCTGGGAGGATGGGGAGGTCCCAGCACAGGGTGCCCAGAGCAGCTGTGGCTGCCTCTGGATCCCTGGAAGTGTCCAAGGCCAGGTTGGACATTGGGGACTGGGACAGTCTGATCTACTGGAAGGTGTCCCTGCCCATGGCAGGGGGGTGGAAATAGATCCCTTTCAACCCAAACCATTGTAGGATTCTATCCCATGGTTTGCTGTCTGGATGAATGATCTACCTGGGTGAACCTCAGGGGATTTAGTTTTCTCAGCAACTAAAAAAATAATTCTCTCCTTTCATGCAGAACTTCTAACCCAGCAGTTCTCAAGCTTTTCTCACCTCTTCTCTCCTCCATTTACACCTCCAGGCTGGCCACTCTCCTTGGGCTTCTGGTTTGGTTAGAGCAGAATGAAATATCTGCTGTTTGGGATAAGGATTAGAATAACCCTGCCCATCTGTTAAATATCTTCAGCTCAGCCCTGAGCTTCCTCCTCCAGGGCAGCCCTTTCCATGACCAGCTCACTTATTAAAGCCCACTGATATTGTGTCCCTGCAATTACATTGCCTGGGTTTTTTTGGAGATGATTCAATCCCCATTGCAGATTAGAACACCCTGGAGCTGAAAAAACCCAAGTGACTCCCTGCTGGGTATCCTGTTCTGTTTGTTGCTGCATTATCTATATTTCTTCAAATAGTTGTTAAGCACATTGTTTTCTCTTTCAACTAATTGAGATTGTGAACTACTTCTGCTGGTAGTGGCTCCCTCCACCCTTTTTGGAGTCTTTTTTCTTTAAAGATGGCACTGATGTGCATTGTCCTCCTTCTTCCCAAGAGGGCAGCTGGCACAGGCTTCAAACAGCATCTCTGACTGACAAAAATGTGTCTGCAAAACACTCACTGGTCATCAGCACCAGAAGCTCCCAGCTTGTGCTTTCCTCTGGAGGAGAGCACAGAATTCTCTGCAGGTGAGAGAATTATCAGCACCATCCTGCAGATGGGAAAAGCTGAGTTCAGGCAAACTCTACCCCGAGGCTCAGGCAGCTGCCAGCCAGAGTCCCAGCTCTGTCACTCCTCTGGGATGATCCTCCCTGCAGAGTGGGGGAAATGAGTGTGTGTGCTCTATAAATCACTCCAGGGTGAAGTTCAGGAGCTGAGCTCTCACAAATCACTCCAGGGTGAAGTTCGGGAGTTGAGCCCTCGTAAATCACTTCAGGGTGAAGGTCAGGAGCTGATCTCCAGCTTTCCCACTGAAAACCTTGGGCATGTGCACACAGAGCCTTCTGTGCAGTCCAAAAGTGCCACCAAGCATCAGGGACAGAGCTGGCCCTGGGTCTGGAGTGGACAGGACACATGGAAGGGCTGCTGCTGGCTCCTTTCACACCTGGAAAACCACAGGGACCCTACAAGGTGACATCCTGCAATTATTACATCTACCCTGCAGCTCCTGCATCGATTTCATCCGGGGTCTGCCCTGCAGCTCTCAGTTCTCTACCCCAGGACCCCTCTGCAGACACAGCCCTGCACTGCCCACCTTCCAAAACACTGCTGGAAGCCCCTCACTCCTAAACAGATTAACTGCATCTCCCAGCCCCAAAAACAGCACAGGGATAAATCCCTCCTGCCAGATGAGAGGTGACATTACCCGAGAGTGACTCAGCTCTGGAATATTCCAGGATTAATCCAGCCACAGCCTAATGTGTCCCAGGGGAGGCGAAGTCAGACACTGGTGTCTGGAGCTACGAGTGAATCTCATCCTCATGTTCCAAATTTATCTTCACCACTGTCACTGCTCTGCACCAACCCTGCCATGAGAATTCCTGCTCACATCCAGGGAGTTCTTGCACCCCAACTCTGCAGGGGAGTCAGCTCCTGATGGTTTGGCAGCAGAACCCTGACAGACCTTTGTGCTCCCAACACCTTTAATCCCACCTGAACATTTTTCCAAAACTATTAAAAGCTCAGTCTTGGGGAGAGTGTGCCTAGAGCACATTCCAGGGAGATCATGAAGCAGGGAAGAGAGAGATTCAGCTGTGGACATGGGAATTATCAACTTCATACAAACACTGTCCAGGAAAAATAGTAAAAAGAGGCATTTCAATAAAAATCTCACTTCTCTCCATAAATCTTTTAGCAATTCCCTTTGGGTACATCCAGTCCAAAGTTCCTCATTGATGTTGGCTGCCAATTAAAGCATCTAAATGGATACATTTAATTTACCTTTTTGTAGTTTTCACTGCTAAAAGAGATCTAAGGCAGACAACATCAGAGAGGATTACTCATGTGTCCCGAAGAAAAAGGAATAAAAAATCACTTTGTGACTACCTTTTGGAAAATTCATGGGGAGTTATTCAAGGGATCATAAGAGACCAAAACATTGTTACAAATAATCAGAATATGTTCTTTTTTATCTGAGTCAGAGTATATGAAGAATGACACAAAGACAGCTACTGTACTTTTAAGGAAGGGACTGAAGTAATCCTGCACCTTTTAACCTCTATCCTCAGTGTTTGAGCCATCAATACCTCTACTTTAGAGCTTCACTACACTTATTGAATCCAGCTGGCATCCCAGAACGATGAGGCAAATGCTGAATTCCCAAGGAATCAGACATCAGTGCCGAGGATCAATTTTCTGCTTGTTGTTTCTTTTCTTGTCGCTCGACAGGTGAATCCATGAATGAGAACAAGACACTAATGAGGTTGTAGAGCATCATTTGGAAAACATATCGAGTCCAGAGGCGTAAATGGTGTCTCTTAATGAATCTTCATGTTTCAGTTGTACTCACTTTAGCGTGATAAATCAATAGTGCATGCTGTGACAGCAGGAGCATCACTGCTCTACACCCAGGCTAAATCAAAAGTGCCAAGACAAGTGCTCAGGATGCAGCATTACACAAACAAGCCTGGAAGGAACCTCAAAATGTGATTTGATCTATTCCTTCTCCATGCCAGCCAAGCCCAGGCCTGAGAAACATTCCTTGAACCTGGGCAAAGCTCATCATTCCACACTCCCAGGGTGCTGGAGATGACTCACATCACTCAGCATAGCCACACAACCACCACGAGCTGATTTGGAATATAACCCCAACCTCTTGCTTTCTTTTTTTTTTTTTTTTGTTTTTTTTTGTTTTATTCCCTGAGGGTGTGTCCCCATGACAAAGTACAAAGCTGTGCAGGTGTATGTGGGAAAATCCCACGGATCAGTACAAACTGGGAGTTTCCTGGCTGGCAGCTGCCCTGCTGAGCAGGGCCAGGGTGCTGTGCTGTGCCCCTGATAATTTTGGTAGCTCTTTTCCCAATCACTTTTATTTTCTCCACATCCTTCTTGGGCTAGAAGGGTTGGGGAGAGCAGGAATCTGGGTGTTAGGAGTGAGCAGTGCTGGACAGGGGAAGGATACCAGCCTGACTCATCTGCAGGCCACCCTGACCCTCATGAATGTTGATTATATCTCATTCCATATCCAAAAAATCAGCTTGGATCAGTGATAAGGGCAAGGGACCAGGATTTAACTACATGATCCTTTACAAACTACCTTGATTATTTCAGACAAATCCTTAAGGCATCTAACCAGACTATCTCTTGTAGGTACCCAACATCCTTGTAGGTACTCAACATCCGAGTTACAAATCCCACAGATTTTTTGATCAAGAGAGAAAAGCCCATGACTCAGAGTTTAGGGTTTCTATTTCCATTTAACAGTGCAGTCAATGAAGAGGTTTTGACATGGTGTCTGAATTAATGCATATCAGGACATGAAAGTATAATCTTTATTTTTTCCCTGGCTATTCTTTGTTCATGCAATTATTTTCTAGTCCAAAAAAGTGTCATAAAAATATCTTCATTGGCACTGTAATGTGGCAGAGAAGAATATCAGTTTCACAGCAAGTCTGGCTCAAGCACTGACCAATTCTGCATTTTTCAGAAGAAGCTGCCAGAAAAATTACAGACCCTTCTACCTTTTCATTGGTCTGTACCCTGTCATTATCATCAGTTTTACTCTGAAGCAGGACTTGTTTGTTCTGTTTGACACTGCTGCAGATGTCTCCTATTCTCAAAAATCCCAGGTTTCTGGGATCCAACAATTATCCACTGATTCTTCAGTGGAACATGGCCATTCCCAAATGCCACATCAGATAAGAACTATCCCTCCAAAATATACCTTTGGTTTTGAGTTTATCTCATCAGAATTAATTACTCAGGTCTGTAATTAAACAAGCCTGATTTTACTGATCTGAAATTAGTCAGCATTGACTTTTATCAGTCTTCCTGTTTTAGTACCAGAGTGTTTCCGGTATATTGAGTGTGTATTGGGTTTCTGTGTATTTGGTTTAGGAGGCCAGGTTTTGGTGACAGGGGACCTCAGGGGTGGCTGCTGAGAGAAGCTTCCCCCATGTCTGAGGCAGGCAATTGCAGCCAGCTCCAGAGAATTCAGGAGTGAGGTTGAGCCTGGGAAGAAGGGAGGGGTAGGAGGAAGGTGTTTTATGATTTGGTTTTCGTTTTTCATTATCCTGCTCTGATTTTATTAGTAATACACTAAATTATTCTTTTTTTCTAAGTCCAGCCTGCTTTGCCTGTGACAGCACTACTGAGAGATCTCTCCCTGTCCTTACATTGACCCAAAAGCCTTTCCTTATATTTTCTCCCTCCTGTCCAGCTGGGGAGGGGAATGATGGAGTGACTTTGGTGGGAACCTGATGTCTAGCTGAGGTCAGCTCACCACAGCCTGATTTCTGTGAGCAAACCTTTTCCCAACACTCATTTTCTCCTACCTGTCACATCCCTCCACATCCATCTCCTCCTTCCCTCTGCCCCTTGCAGAAACCTTTCCCTGTCAGCAGTCATTGCTATCACCTAATTCTGGAGATTTTGCTCTTTACTCAGTCTTTTGGGATATGAGGCAGGCAGTGACAGGGAATGGAGATGGATTCATCATAGTGCAAGCTGCGTATCTTTCCCTGAGCTACTTGCACAAGATTCCCCTGTAACCAAAATCAATCCAGCCAGTCACACCTTTGGAGTGTGGTGTCTGATACCACGGGTCACAAATTGGTAGCACAAGAAAGAAAAGAAGTGGATTCTCCATTTCTTGACATTTTCAGGCACAAACTGCTGATATTCCTCAGCCAAAGATTGGATGCTGAACTCGCTGTGAGAAAGCCACAGCCCCAGTAATTTATACATCCTGTACCCAAATCTATCACAGGGAACAATGAATTACCCTGTGAAAGAAATTATCTTTCTCCACTGACTGCAAAAGGAGCAGAGGGAAGACAGCTCATTTTGGCACAGGTATTCTGTCTCTATCTTCATTCCTTAAATAACTGTGAGGTGAATCCCATCCCACACGCTGTGTAAAAGATCAAGGTGAGTGAGTTAATGATCCCATCTGGCCCTTAAACCTGTAAAAATCACTGAAATATGAGCTGCTTCAAGGGACTCCTTTCCCACACAACCAAGCAAACCAATTCTTGCAAAAAACTGGAGCCAGCCAAGATTTAAAAAGCACATGCAGAGTTAAATATTATGATTTAAAAATACTGAAAGGTTTGGGGCGGGGGGGGGGGAAGGATTTATATTCTCTGCTCCAGAGATAAAACAACCAAAAAATGAGGATTAGGAAGAAAGCACCCATGTGATTAAATTATCCCAGAGCTGACAGCTTCAGGACTCTTTCTGCTGACAACCAAACCAGACCTGTCCCATTTTATGTTGGAATCATAAAACATGGTTCTAAAATTTCCTGTGACATTGAAGATCTGATCTGAGACCATGTCCATGACATGAAGAGCTGCCCCTCTCCATGGAACAGCCCAGTGTGTATCTTCCATCAGTCTTTCCTAACAGGAAAGGTCTGTCACAGGCAGCTCAAAGGGCTAGATAAATCATTATTTCATCCAGTATAGTAACATATTATTTCAATTTTACTCAGGCAGCTATAATGGAAGTGGAGACTCTTCACAAGGCAAATTTCCATGTTGGATGTATTTTTCAAGTCCACCATCAGAGGAGAATGTTGAACACAAAGACTACTAAATTAGTCTGAAAAATGAATCCAGGGACACAGTCTTATATTCCTCCTCTCAAATGAGCATGTAATTAAAGATTCTTTTTGCATTTTAGTAATTTCAGTCAGCTTCAAGCCTTAAGGCTATATTCTGAAGTGGAAGATTGATTTTATAGGGGTTTTGATGAAAAAGTGGCTATATTTTTGAAATTAATTCCATTTCTGGACTATATCTGAGCGAGATTCATCCCCCTTATGATTCCAATGGCTTCTCTGGGGATTGATGGGAATTAAATATGATCAGTGGTGCCTCATAAATTTCCAGTTACCCGTGTAGTAAGAGGTTCCACGCAGTTAGAGGACACGTGGCTTTGGCTCTCTCAACATCCAGAGGTACTGCAGGCTGACAGCTCACTGCTAGAGAACACACCATGGCAGTGGGGGTCTGAAAGTGGCCCCACAGACACAAGGCATTTATCTGAATGTTTTGAGAGCAACAAGAAGAAAACAAAGTGTGAGTGTCGATGAACATGGCTCAGAAATGTGTATTCACAGACTGAATTCTGGGCTGCAGCAAAAAAAGAGAGTGACCAGCAGGTTGGTGGAGAAGATTCTCCTCTCTTCTCTACTGCATCCAGCACTGGGTATTAGGAAGAAAATCTTCTCTGTGAGGATGAGGATGCCCTGGCACAGGGTGCCCAGAGAAGCTGTGGCTGCCCCTGGATCCCTGGAAGTGTCCAAGACCAGGCTGGATGGGGTTTAGAGCAACCTGGGATAGTGGAAGGTGTCCCTGCCCATGGCAGGGGTGGAACTGGATTGTCTTTAAGATCTCCTCCTGCTGGAACTTTGGTCACTGAGAATTTTAGACTTTCTGTGCTAATAGGCACTGACTTTTAGGAGAAAACTGCTTTTGACTTGAGGCTGTGGAGAAAGTTTCCAAAATCGAGTGATAGAACTGAAACTGTGGGTGTGTAGTTTGAACAGAGGTGTGTAATATCACATGGTGGAAAACTTAGAGTTTAAAGTTTTAGAATATAGTGATATACATAAAGCAAGATGGAGGTTTTAGGGCGAAGGTTTGTCCTTCTTCTTCACCTTCTTCTTCATGGGTCTAGGTGATATTGTGTGATTAGATAAAAAAGTCAGCATTACAGGCCAGGGGTAGTTGGTTATTACGTTAAAAGCCAAAATAATTTAGGTGGCATTTCTTAATGAAACAGTTTACCCTTAAAAAGCCTTGTAGAAAGAAACATAGAGCTCCATTTTTAGTTTATTAGCTTAAAGTACTGTAGAACTCACAGTTTGTGAGACTGTAATATAGATAAGAACTAGTAAACATCTAAGTCCAAACAAGAAATACCGTCATGCTCATTTAATCCCAGCTCTGGCAAAAAGAAAATAAGACTCAACATCCTCCATCCCAAACGATTACAGGATTCTGTGATCACAGCTGGTCTGAAATGGTAAAAAAACACACCACAAACCAAATCAGACATATCTAAAACATTGGCAGGCAAGATATGGTACAAGAAGAAAACTGATCACAACATCGTGGTGACATGCCCAAGTTAATCAGGCAATAGTTTATTAATTAATTGCCAGGAGCTGCATGCTTCCCTCATGTTCTCATGTCATTCTAGAGGCCTGATCTACTCACAACCTCCCAAATTATCTCTGGAGACACTACACAGCACTGCACTTCTGGGGACAGACAAACCCTGGAGGTGTTTGGCAGCCAAGGAAGATCAGAGCCTCACATGCTCAGATCCAAACAGGCTCATCCTCCAGAACTGATTCAGCTCAGTGTGTGAAATACATCTTCTTCTGAGGATGGGCCCTGCTTGGGATTCCTTCCTCATGCTGCTGGTGTGAGGTTTCCCTGGTACCTCTACTGCAATCAATCTTTTTTGTCTGCTGATTCAGCTCCTGATGAGACACCCTGTGAATAATCGCCTGGGGATATAAACAGGGAGCTGATTAGAGCCAGCATTGGAATGCTGGCTCTGCCTTCACTTAGCTTCCCTTCAGCTCCAGACAGTGTCTTCCTCAAACCACCTTCTGTGCAGATCCAAAGGATTTGAAGTTTTCCTGCAGTTCTGGAACCCAGCCTGGCAGGATTCCCTGGCCAGCACACTCCTGGTGCTCCCAGATGTGCCACATGAATAATTTTTTTTTAGCCAGAAATCAAGCCCTGAGCATTGTGACCATGTTGAACAACAGACCTGGAAGTCACTCAGGGATATTCAAAATATTTTGTCACATAGAACTCATTAAAACACATGCAGAGGACGTGCCTGAAAAGCTGCCTCAAGTTCCCCACAGCATATCTATGCAAATGTTATCACTGATATGAGATATATGTGAAAGGGGATCACGGGTGCAGAGTATGTAAAGGTTTTATGGCTTAGCCTCTGTAAACATTCTTCACGTTGCCTCCATAATAGTAATATTAATAGAACCCTGACTAGGTAAAAAAAAAGGAAATTTTGAAATCTTTCTAATGAAAATTATGGATTTTTAAAGCGATCTGGCTTTATTTCCCCCACTTTTTAAACAGTGGATGAATAGAAAAGTCTTGATAAGTTTTGGAGATGAATGGAATTTTAAGGGTTAAACATGTAGTATAGTTTATAATTTTTAATTATGTAGCAAAATCAAAGTAGCATTGGATATCACACTGATAACCATTCTTTGCAGGAGCCGACAGGTCACTGCTCCCGTTTCCAGCTCAAAACAGAATTCAGTCCAAGCAAATAATTTCAGCTCAGGTTGTTATTGTTTGTATAACCATTGCACTTTAAAGGTTTTACAGCTTGAACAAATAACCCAAAATCGAACCAAACTGAAGGGAAAACAATAGTGTCAACCTCTGAATGAGCTGAAGAACTGCACCAGCTTTGAATTCAAGGCCCTGGTTCTCAGGTTTTCTCTGAAACTCTCAAATTTCTGGGAGCATTCCAGCATCAAGATTTCCACTCATTCCATGATTTTAATGCCTGGAGTGAGCTGGTACCTGACCAAACCCAGAGCACAGGGCACATCTGGGGAGACATCACCAGCCCTGACTGAGCTCTCCCAGATCAGAGCATTGCCCAGGGGAAAGGAGCCAGGACAACTGGGTCCCACATGTGTTTTCTGCTGACCTAATCACAGCTGGAAACAACAAAACCCTGGGCCCCAGTGAAATCTGTCACCCAGATATTTACAGTCTGGGCTTCCACTGAGCTTGTCAGCCCTGAGCTCTGTTGCTGCTGAAGGACAGAAATAAGGTACTTTGGAAGGGAGTTTGTCTGACTTCTTTCAGATGTTTTCATCAGGATTATCTCCATCTTTCCATGGCTGGAAGTGATTAAACTCCCAATGATTGATAAAAACCCGAGGAGACAAATTAACACCTGTAACATGGTGCTCCACAGCTCAGAACCACAATTAGAAAGAACCCTTTTGGCACAGCACCCACATCTTGCCCAGCCTCATTTCCCACCCTGGGAAGCACAGATGTGCTGCAGATCTGGCAGATCCTGCCCCGTGTTTGCCACACTCACAGGGCTGCCAGGGAGAATCTCAAATAACATTGTCTTTTGCCTGAGTTTAAGCAAACAAATCCCACCCAGAAAGCCCAACAAAGGGGTTGTATAAGGGAGCAGTTGCTCTTGTTTTATGTGCAGAAGGCTCAACAGCTCCAGTAAAGTCAAATTATCTGAGGATGCAAACTGGGGTGCACTGTGATAACACTTCACTATTTACAGGCTGGCTCTTGACAAGGAGTGTGTTTGCTTTTGGGGCCACAGCTGAAGAAACACATGTAAATACTGGTTTTTATTGCAGGGCTCTTTTGCTGTCCAGGAATAGAGCAAGCCTTGAACATCATGAAAGGCATAGGTGCTGAGTTTTGTTATCTGGATCACCCCAAAAGATCTTCACTGAGATTAATTTCCCTGGAAATCAAATGTGGTGGGTGGCACTGAGACTGTCTTGCAGTGAAACCCATCCTGCTTATTCTTACTGTCATGTTTGGCTCTGGATCCAAATGGCTGCTCTAACACATAATCCTAATTATGTGTTCTGGAGTACTTTTGACCCAGATCAGGAAAGCCCTGAATAAGTCCCCAAAGAGGAAATAGTTTCAACAGACCTTCAGATTTCAGCACTAACTATAACTTCCCCAACTTCAACAGGATTTGAGTAAACTGCATTCTAAACCAAGTCTGTAGTGATTTTTCCCTTGATTGTGGATAATTTCTTAAAGTGAAGCCTTAGCTGATTATAACTGCCAATTCAGAGCTTCCTAGTTATCTTGGCATTGTTTAAAATTATTATTATTGTTATTTTCTCACTTGAAAATAAACTGAAAGGCTGAATTTCATCTTGGACTTTATTATAGGCTTATATTTTGTAGTCATCCTTGATATTCACAAGAACAGAAAGCCTTGGTTCGACCTGAGCCTGGATAAATGGTAAAAGCAGAACATTTCTAGTTTTGCAGATTGCATCTGTGTGTCCGATGTCCTGTGGTCTCCACCCTTCCTGCTGGAAAACTTCGATGGGAAGTGTGGAGCCTTGGTGCAGTGAGACTCTAGGGCTGCATCATCGATCAGATATGCCTGGAACACACAAATAAACAAATGAAAATTGGTGAAGCTGCAGTTAAACAAGATGGGGATGACTCACTGCAGAGCGAGTCCAACCCACTCACCTCCCCAGACAGAGGGAGATGTGGCACAGCTGCCTAAATCCCCCCTCAGAGAACTATTCCCATTAAAGAGAGGACAGACACTCTAAGTTTTCCATCCCAGCTGCTCTTAGCAATGTTTTACAGTGAAAACACCTCCAATCACCCCAATGTCTCCTGGGAATCCTGCTGTGGATGCCTGAAGGTGACAGGACCTGAGTGGGGCCATGCTTTAAGAATGTCTCACATGCCTCCAAAAAATCCCTGTGAGCACATCCACGAATGCTTGGTGCTGCCCTCAGTGGAATATTTTTCCCTTTGCCAGCTGCACACAGCCCAGTTCCCAGGCTATCTCTAACTGGAGATAACCCAGGGCACAGGTTCCACTCCCACCCTGCGTGGAGCTGTGCAGATGGTTGCTCTTTGCCACCCCCAGCCAAAGTTCTTGTTTGCTCACCCAAAAAGTGTGCGAGGGCAGCGACAAAAAAGCAAAAATCTGCCCTGCTCCAGAGGGGCTGCGAGCCAAGGGGTGAGCACAGGGGAGAAGATGCTGTAAAAACACAGAGGGCTGAGTGTAAATAGAGAGATAAGGCAGCATTCAGGGAGAAGATTAATGTTACAAATGCCAAGGGTCATATTTTCTGTTAAAACAAATAAAGCTTCACTGAGCCCCGGTGAACTTCGCTGGGGCCGTGCCAAGCCTTTGATATGTGAGGAGCGAGTTCAAGGCAGCACCTTGGAGGCAAAATCCAGTCCCAAGCTCTTGTGCCCTTCAGAAAGGTCACTCACCTCTCTGTGAAATCCCTTTCAGAGGCAGCAGGTAGCACAGGAAGCACGAGCACAGAGCCTGCACATCAGGAAAGCTCAATAAATTCAATTATCTTAACTGCAAAGCACTGGAGCCTGATGCCTCACTTCCCTCAATTATTCCCTATGTTATGTCATCCACTTGTATAATGTTTAGAGCTCCATGAGAAGCATGTCTTTATATGCCTGATTTTTTCTAGATGACTACAGCAGCATCCCCAGTTTAAAAATCTCTTTTTTCCTTGAAAAATTCAGTGCCAAACTTCCCAGAGAGGCTCACAGTTCACAGGTATCAGAGTAATGCCACACACTTCAGCTCCTTCACTCACCCACCTCTTGATACAGAAAAAGAGAATGGGACTTTTTGGGATATCATTATTGTTGCCATTTGCACTGTCAGAAATTGATGGGAAGCATGGAAAATCAGTTGTTGTCAATCCAGTTAAATCTAACATGATTTAGTCCGGATTAGGAGAGGGTTTCCCTATTTTGTACAGTCAGTCTGGCAGATTGTGGGCATGAAACTATATTTTGCTTACAAAGGGAGAAGAGTTGTCAGGGAAAGAAAAAAAAAAAAAAAAAACAACACATCAAAGTTATCTGGAAAATTACATTTATGTGAGACAAATTCTTCCCAGACAGCATTAATTCAGGAGAATGTGCTGTCATTTCTTATTCCCCCCAAGAAACAGAGTTTTATTTTTCATGTGTGTTGAAAGGACTTGGAACATAACACTTCCCTCCATTAGTGGATGTAATGTTTTGCTGACATACAGTGAGGATGCTTAATTTGCTTGCACAAATCTATCCTGGAGGCAGCAGATATGTAAGGAATGCATCAGGCAAGGGAATCAAATGAGCAGCACAAACCCTGGGATATTCATCAGCTCAAGCAAGAGAAATGAACTGCAGCAGCCAGAAAGGCTTGCTTTAAATCTGATTCATAATAAGGAGGGCTGGAGGAAGAACTCCCAACCCTAATACCTCGTTGGATTCTTTCTCTCTGGGAGATTATAGCTGAGTGAAAAGGGAAAAGCAGGGCTGCTCTCATTTCTTTGTGCAAGGAGGATTTTGAAGAGCAGGTTTGAGCTGGAAACAAGGGATATCCCAGCTAAACAAACAGGAGGAAAATCAATAATCTTACAAGGAGTGTTCACTGGCTGCCAAAAGCAGAACCAGGCAGAGGCAGAAATTAAATCTTTACAGTGACTTTGGTTTGTTTGGGGTGTGAGAGAATGAGCTCACAGGGGAGCCCTCAAACAGGCAGATACCTCCCACTAACCACACACAGAGTCTCTGACTTTAATCTTTTTCCTGTGGAAGCAACCAAATTTCAGAGATGTGTGATAGACAACCAGCAAGTTTCAGGCTCAGATGTTTTCCCACCAAGTTGCAAAGAAATCCCGACGTTTGAGGGGAAGAGGGGGTTTTATTCCCTTCTCCATCACCGTGTGTGAGCCCTGGGTTTGTGATTTTGGTGTTGTTTTCCTGACTGATCCCTGCAGGAAGCTCAGCACTGCTGGGATAATCTGGCATGGTCCAGGCATGGGGCAGGGCTGCCCAGCCCTGTGTGAGAACAACTGGCTTGGACAGAGCTGAGCAGACCAAGGCTGCTGCCTGCTGAGGTGAAAGACAGGCAAGAGAGGAAAGGAGGCAGCCTGAGCTTGCTGCTCATTTCAGAAGAGGAGCAGAAAAAAAAAGAGAAAAATTCACAGGAGCTCTTGTGGCTGAGAAATCCCAGAGTGTCCTGGTGTATGTCCAGTCTTTGGATCTCAGCTGCACCTTTCATTTGGCTTAGAAAAGAGAAAGTAGCAACCCAACCCAGCAGGTGTGAAAAATGGGATCATGTTCCACAGTGTGGCCAAAAATGCTTTGCTGGGCATTTTCTCCTTTATTCCACTTCTTCCCAGTGTCTGGCTCTCCAGAGATCAGAGCCACTGTCCCCAGGGCTCCTTGCATCCCTCAGGACTCCAGCATAAAGCTGGATGCATCAGGCACATCGTCATTAACAGCACGAATTCAATGAACGTGCTGATTTCTGAAATGTGGGTATTCCTTTTAATCCTTCCTGAAATGAATGTGGCAGCTCAGCCTCCTCAAAACTGGTTTCAGTAAACTCAGGCACATCCAGTCTCAGAGGTTCTGGAGGTTTTTGTCCATGGTGAAGCCAAAGATAGGGTAAAAGATAAAAAGATAAAATATAGGATCCTGGAGAACAATAGATTTACAGAACTTTGGAATTTTTAGCTTGGCAAAGACCTCTAAGTTCAAGTCCAGCCAGTACTAACCAAATCTACCAACAAGCCATGTCCCTGAGTGGCACCAGCAGACACCTTGGGAGGAGCCCTGAATTTTTTATTCACTGTTTTTTGTAGTTGCAGTTTATACCAAGCCTCACAACACTTATCACAAAAAAATAGTGAGATTCTAGAAATTCCTTTTTCCAGATGCTGAGGTCTTAAAAACAGTTCATTATTTTAACAACAGAGATTCTCATCTCCCAGTCAGAAGAAACTGGGGCTTGTTCTGTGGACAGCAGCAGCCAATCCTCTCTGTGCAGAGCAGCTCCGTGATGCATTTGGCCAGGCTGTGTAAAATGTTCCATTTCCTGCCTCCTCCACAAAAGCATCAGCTGTGCCACATCCTCTAATGATAAGGTGGAGGCTTTATCTCCCTCTCCAGAGCATGCTTTAGCCCAAGCTTTTATTTAGCTTGTGCAATCTCTGGTGTCAATCACCGAGTTGGTTTCCCTGCTTCTTGTGCCTTCTGCTGCCAAAGGGCTCTCAGGGAGAGTTAGGGGAGATCAAAATCTCTCAGTAATGAGGGTGAAATGTTTCTTTGTGGTGGCCACGACCTGGGACAGAACCTGGCTCTGCTGGGCAGTTTTATTTTAAGAACTGTGGTTGTAGCCACGGTGAGAACTGTGCTGAGCAGCTTTCTGCCCTGGCCACCTCCTGTGTCCTCCTTGGCACCGCAGAGCCCCAAGGAGAAAGGAGGGAGAGGTGCCCTGTTCCCCCTGTGCCTTTGGCACGTGGTGTGCCCTGGAGCAGTTTTACAGTGTTCCCAGTGTAAACAGCTCGGCTTTAATAATGCATGGTTTTCTACTCACCTGAATTCATTCCATCCCTGCCATCCCAAGGCTGGAGAAAGTCCTTGCTTGTTAGTTTATTTCCACACCTTTCTTTCTTTCTTTTTTTTTTTTTTTTTAAATTTTTTTTAAATTTTTGTTTGTTCTTTGTGAGCGCAAAGTTTTTCTCTTTTTCTGCCCAAACGCAAGTAAGATTATGATTTTTTTTAAAATTATTTTTAAGAAAACTGTTTTATCTAAGCATTTTGTGAGTGGATAGTCCCTTGTGGATATGTAATAGTAATTGCAGAGCTTATTTTTTCTGCTCCCAGTGGCTTTGATTGTGTTAAAATAAATGTTGAGTACTATGAAGCAATTAATCCTCAGCTCTCCTGGGAGTTGGGTAAGTAATTATTGCTATCTTTAGCTTACAGAGTGAGGTGAGCATCAGAAACTGGATAATTTGCCCTTGCCCCAGAGATCAAGGACAAGATTTTAGCCTGCTTGTATCAGGTAGATCCTTTTAATTGAAACATCCCACTCCTGCTCTTCAGATGTTTCATATTCTGCACTGACATATCCACCTCTGCTGCCCTCACAGCTTTTAGTCATTAAGCAGGTGGAGATTTCCAGGAGAACTTCACTGGAAAACTTTTGGGGACAGCTGGGGACAGAAAGAGAAGAAAGTGTGAGCTTTCAGCCCTGCTTGGTTGTGGTCAACTCACTTTAGATTTTCCCTAGGGCCACTCTGGTGTTTCCACCCCACGCAGAATAAGGGCACTTAAACCACAGCAAAGCACCAATTGTTTGTGCTTCATCTTGCAAATAATGAAGTCCTGTAGGTGGATGGAATGGTCCTGTTTGCAAAACACCACAGCCAGTGTTTGCCTGCCTCTAATCCCCAATGCAAATAATGCACAGGAATTTATTTTGCAGCTTGTTTATGAGATGTGATGCTGTTAGTGTATTCAAAGAAAGTCACACAGTGGAAAGCAGAACAGATGCATTGTGTTGGCTTTGGAGAGGAAGCTAAATGGGGAACATAACCCCAAGGGCACAGAACAGCAAATCCAGCCTTCAGCAAACTGCTGCATGATTCAGCCCTCAAATATTGTCCTTCTAGACACCACTGCTGCTAGTCTTTGTATTTCTGATTGCCAGAGGCACAGAGGAAAAAAAAACATGGCCAGGAAACAATGTGGCTGCTTTTATTTACCTCTGCCATTAGTGTCCAGCAAAATTTCTTACATTTGTATGACATTTCCCCAAGCAGTTCTCAGAGAGATAAGGCATTTTGTGAAGGATGCCACAGCGCAAATGTTAACTACCTGTGAGGAAGAGGGGTTAAATAATGCTAATGAAGAAAGGCAGGCACAGAGAAGATGGAGCAGCCCAAGACAGTGATCACTGAGGTAACTGTGCTGCTGCTGATGTGAAGAGGAATTAGATCAAGGCTTTCTTAAACTGCTCACGACTGAGATTAGGGGAAAAAATCACCTTCTAGGCTGCAATATCAATTTATTAGCTGAGAGCCTGTTCAACACCAAGCAGCTGCCACCTTCCAGCCTCGAAGCTTAGGAAAGACTTTTGCAGGGAGGTGTTGGATGGAATCACAGTGAGGCGAGCACCAAGCTCCCACCAGCAGGGAGAAATGGAAGCTGAACCATGCTTTGGGGGAAATACATCTTGGAATGGTAATACCTGAGTAACTCAGCTTAATACCTGGGAATTCTCCTGTTCCCACCCACCAAGGCAAAAATGAGTGTTTAAAGCACGACCAGATCTAGGCCACACCATAAAAACACAGTGCACCAAGGTTTTGAATTCTTCAGGCTCCCACTGCTGTTGTAAAGAGGATACACAGGGATAAGAGGACGGTAAAAAAAGATGCCAAAGGCATGGCACAGGCTCCAAGCATGGGGCTCCAGAGAGTTTTAGGCTTTTCAGTCTGCACTGACACAAAGCCTTTAACCACTGGAGAAGAGAATGTGATTTCACTGATACAGGCAGTGCAAGATTTGGGGGCATGGGATGAAATGAGCAGGGGCTGGGGTCAAATCAAACAAGTATTCTCCCAACGCTGTGGAATTCACTGGCTGCCTTGTAAGAAATCATCAGAATTTTTAGAGAGTTGTCTGAATCTGGTGAAGAATTGATGAGAAGAACACGAGCTTGCCCCTCTTTTATCTTGCAGCTGGCCTGGGCAAGGAGCAACAACAAGGATGATGTCTGGAGGGAGGCAGAGGTCCCACAGCCTGGTGTTGTTTCAGAGAGGCACAGAAGGGTGGAGAAGGACCAAAGTGTTTATTTTACCTGTTACATTCACTGTAAATTCTAACTGAAAGTAGCCAAGCCCCTCATTAATACTAATTTGCATATTAACTTCCACATCCCTAAGTATGCAAATGAAGACACAACATTCCTCACAGGCAGACTGCAGACAACAAAACTCCACCTGTAACAAGTGATTGTTCCACCCCTTTGGCAAGGCCAAAAATTACAGGATAGAAGGAATCTGGATGAAATTAAATATGTAGAAGAAAGAAAAAAGAGAAGGGGAAAACAGCTGTGTTTGCTCAGGATCAGTCAATGGACAGTGTCTCTCCTCCTTCACTGGATGCAACCAGATTTATGGTGCTGAAAACAATTTGTGAATCTGTGGAAGTTCTTGTTGAACAGGACCAGACTTGGGAGCTGAATTGGTTTTAATCAAGAAGTAAACCCAGCTGCACCCAGCCCTTCCGATCCCTGAGGACCAGCAGGATCACAAGAGGGTCATTTTCTACCAAATTTCCATACCCTCAACACAGCAAATCCACAAGACATTCAATGAGCTGGACCTCGATCCAACACAGTCCACAGGGCAAAACATGCTCCAGACTTTTCCTGTAAAATCACAAATCCCTCAGATTTACTCTCTGCTAAGAACACAAAAAGCAGCACCTGCCAATACCTTGCTCCTCTCCTCCTTCCCTCCCAAATATTTCCTTGACAGGCTACTTGAAAGCATTCAGGCTGCATTAATAAATTAAATAAGGATGCCCAGAGTGGCTATAATTAGTGGGGGGGTTGCAGTGACCAGCTAATCAGCTCTGCCCCTGTCATTTTAGGATCCAAACTGAGCTTTATATAGCTTTGCTGGTTGTTCAAACCTCTGTACAACTAATTGAGGTAATTAACATCTTGTCCCTCTTTTTACACTGGCAATTACAGGCCACCATGAGGCCTATGATGAGAAGCAAGGGGGAGGATTGGCAGTTTTCATACTAAATGCAAAAAAAAAAAAAGGGAAAAATATTTTCAATACCATAAATGTGAGGAAAAAAAACACTAAACTATGTTTTCCTCATCCTTTGCAGGTTGTCTAGAAAAAGTGGATAGTTTAGTGATTTGCTAACAAGAGCTAAAGACTAGATATAACTTTAGACTTTTAACCATTAAGCCTTTTCCCTAAAAAAGGCATCTTTCTTGGTTGTGTCAGTAAATTGAAGAGCCTGGAATTAGGGAGCTGTCTCCAGGGCCTCCCAAGTATGCGGATTTTGTTTTGTTTGCTCGAGGATTTTGTTTTCTTTCTTTGGCAGGTGGTTTACCAGACAACAAATCTGTCCATCTGTTGGAGCTTGAAAACCTAGCAGGCCTGGGGAGAAAGGAACAGCGAGGAGGGAGTAAATTTTTTTTTTTTTTACCTTTATTTATAGGGCTTATTTGGCTTCCTACACTAAAGCAAGCTTAGACCTGTGGCTTGTCTTGAGTTGAAAAGAGCATTACCCTTAATATTAAATTAAATGCTGCCCAGTGCGCTAGAAAGGGGAAAGATTTCCACATTTTTATTAAAAAATGAAGGTCAGCCTTGTCTTGACCTGTTCTTCCAAACTGAGAAATCCAGAAATTCCATGTCAGTGGCCTATGACATGGAATTGTTCTGCCTTTTTCTGGGGAAAATGTGCATACAAATCACTGAATTTGGTTGGGATTTTTGGCCCATTTAACCACTTCTTACCAAGCAGAGAGTTATTTCAGAGAAAGCCAAATGCCTCAATCAATCATTCCTTTCCTTTCCAGCAGTGCTGGGTCACAATCCCAAAAAAGGAAAGGAAAGGAAAGGAAAGGAAAGGAAAGGAAAGGAAAGGAAAGGAAAGGAAAGGAAAGGAAAGGAGTAAATAGGGAAAAATAGAGAATGAGTGGGAAATGGGAAAGAAAAAGAAAAAAGGGGATTGAAGAGGGAAAAGAAAAAGAAAGATGAAAAGGGAGAAAAAGTAAAAAGGGAAGAGAGAGGAAAGGGGGAAATAGTGAAAAGGAAACGTGGGAAACAAGAGAGAAAGGGGGAAGAGATGAGGAAAAGGGGAATAAGAAGAAATAGGAAATAAAAAGAAAGGAGAGAATGG
>VXBI01008137.1:1169252-1201090 GCA_013397375.1 Toxostoma redivivum | reverse complement strand
GAAAAGAAAGGAAAGGAAAGGAAAGGAAAGGAAAGGAAAGGAAAGGAAAGGAAAGGAAAGGAAAGGAAAGGAGTAAATAGGGAAAAATAGAGAATGAGTGGGAAATGGGAAAGAAAAAGAAAAAAGGGGATTGAAGAGGGAAAAGAAAAAGAAAGATGAAAAGGGAGAAAAAGTAAAAAGGGAAGAGAGAGGAAAGGGGGAAATAGTGAAAAGGAAACNTGCTGCTGCTGCTGCTGCTCCTGCGTGCCGTGCCGAGCCGAGCCGAGCCGTGCCGTGCCGCTGGATGCAGCCGGAGCGGCGCGGGGCCCGCGGGCAGCAGGAGGAGGATGCGGATGCGGGGCTCGGGCAGGATGCGGATGCGGGGCTCGGTGCTGCGGGTGGCGGTGCCGCTGCTCGGCTGCCTGCTGGCCGCGGTGAGTGACTGAGTGACCGCCGGGACCGCCTCGGGAAAACTTCGGGAACTTTGGCAGCGCTGGCGGGCGAGGGCAGGTGGATCTGCTGCTTTCGCTGTCCCCTGGTTAACCTGGGAAGCAGCGATCGCTTGGTTTGCCTTTAGATTCAGGTGTGCGTCCCCTTCGCGAGTGAGGGGATCCCTTTGAGCTGCAGGAATTCCCTTCGGGAATTTAGCGTTGTATTTCACAACCGGCTCTGGTTTCGCTGTCATTCAGGTTTGCTGGCTTTCGGTTTGCTTTGGTTTCTGTTCAGGAGCTCCTTGCAAGGCTCGCCCCAAAGCTGGGGATAACGGGATGAGGTTTTCCCGAGGGGACACAGCGGCTGGGCAGGGGGCTCTGGGCAGGGATCCATCCCCCTGCAGCTGCCCTCCAGAACTTGGGAAGAGCGCTGCTCTGCAGCCCTCCGGAGCCGGGAGCAGGGGATGTGTCCGGGCTGCCGTGCCCATCCTGGATGTGATTCCCCCATCCAGGAGCAGGGGATGTGTCCGGGCTGCCGTGCCCATCCTGGATGAATTCCCCCATCCAGGAGCAGGGGATGTGTCCGGGCTGCCGTGCCCATCCTGGATGTGATTCCCCCATCCAGGAGCAGGGGATGTGTCCGGGCTGCCGTGCCCATCCTGGATGANAAAAAGATAAAGGGGAAAATGAAAAGGAGGGAAGAAGGGGATGAGAAGGGAAATAGGAAAGAAGGGAGAAAGGAAGGGTAAGGAAAAACAGGAGAAAGAAAAGGAGGGGAAAAATAGGAGGAAGGGAAAATGAATAANTCCCCCATCCAGGAGCAGGGGATGTGTCCGGGCTGCCGTGCCCATCCTGGCTATGAATTCCTCCATCCCGAAGCAGGGTATGTGTCCGGGCTGCCGTGCCCATCCTGGCTGTGATTCCCCCATCCAGGAGCAAGGGATGTGTCCGGGCTGCCGTGCCCATCCCGGGTGTGATTTCCCCGGTCGGGTCCGTGATGGGGACAGTGCCGGGTGGCTCGGGGCAGGCTGTGCACAGGGGGTTTGTTTCTGTGCACACACACACACACAGAGGGTCACACGTGTGAGCAGAGCTGATGCTCCGTGCCAGCAGCACGCTTATCTGAGCTCTCCGCTCCAGGGAAAGGTGTCCCTGCCCATGGCAGGCAGTGGAATTGGATGATCTTTAAGGTCCCTTCCAGCCTAGACCATTCTGCAGTTCTGACTTCTCCAAAGCTTTGTTCTCGCAGCTCTTCCTCGCAGTGTTCGATTTATAACAACACTGGTTTTAATTTAGCAGGCTGGGGTTGGGGGGAGATTTGGTGCTGGCTGTGGCTGAGTTTCCCTCTCACTTGTAACCTTCTCCCAGAGCTGTTTACTCTCTGGAAGGTGAGGCTGCCTCCCAAGCATCCTGTAGGGCTGGGTGAGGTTGCCCACCAGAGCTGGTTCTTGCTTGCAAGTCACCTGTGTTTGCTCTGCTGGGCTGATGACAGTGGCTGGGGTCACAGAGCCATCATAGAATTGTAGGATGGTTGGAAATAAATATCATCTGATTCCAAAGCCCTGTGGACAGGACAGCTTTCAGTAGACCAGTTGCTCAGAGCATCATCCAGCCTGGTATTAAAGCAGAGTCAGAACAACCAAGCTGAGACTCAGAGAGTGGAAGTTAACCCAGATGTGTCAGTGCATCACTTGTCTCCCTTTTCTTCTCCTTCCTTCTCCCCTTGTCCCACAAAAAATGAAACAAATGGGTTTAATCGCAATTTTTTTGGCTGTCACCATGAGCCACCCACCCATCTGCGTTACCGAGGACTTTCTTAAGAGGATGAACAGGTTGGGTGGATTAAACTACTAATAAAAAACAAAAAAAAAGACCAGGCAATCAGTTCTTGGAATTCTACAGAGCTGGCTTTAGGGAAGATCCAAAATAGCCCATGTGTCCAGGGCTGGTGCTGGGGAAAGGAGAAGGGGGCAGCGTTCTCATCAGCTGCTGGAGCTGCTCCAGCTCTTGCTTCCACTGAAGCCCTTGGCAAAATTCCCATTTCTTTAAAGATTGTTGGCACGAGGAGCTCCTCTGGGGCCAGATCCTGCAGAGGGTGAGGTCACACAGCTGCTGAAGTTCAGCCTGCCAGGGGTGGCAGGATCAGGCTGTGGGCTGATGCTCTTGGGTTGCCATCAATCAGCACAAACCTCTAAAGCTTTGGGGCAGCACAAGGCACAGGCTGGGTGCAATCCTCTAACTGCTTCCTTTCCAACCCTTTTATTATTCTGTTGTTGTTAATGTTCCTGGGAGCTGGTTCATGGTGGTGGGTTAAAAAGATTCACATGCTCCTTATCAGCACTGATCTGCAAGGTGACTAATACTGAACTGCCTCAGTGCTGGAGAAAATCCCTGGTTTGTTTCTCAGCTTAAACCTGGGATTTAATGCTGATTTTTAAAGCAAAAGTAGCTCTGCAGTTGTAACCTGGTTCTGGGACCTGTGGTGTTCAGCAGAGCTTGGTTGGTTTGGATTTCTTTTGTATAATTTATCGTGATAATTTTTATTAGCACGTCCTTGGGGAAAAAAGCATTCTGAACAAGTGGCTGATCAACAAGTTCAGCACCATAAAACTGTTGCAGCCATGTGGTTTCTAATTGCTGTTATAAACTTTCACCTCTCCTCATGCACGCTGTGGAGAAAAGGGAATTGGGCAGATCTCATTTGCTGCAGTTCATCAGGCCACACTCACCAAAGTCCTGCCCTCCTGCCAGGGGCAGCTTTGAAAAGTTGGAATAAAAGTGTTAATGTTGGTGGTGTGGACGTGGTGTAAGTGCACATTCCCTTTTAGGTTCTTCTGTGTTGGTTTTAAGGGTGTAATTAAGATAATTTGGCCTGAAGAGCTACAAATTAGACACTTTTTTTTTCTTCCAGTGTGTGTCTAGAGCATGAGATGTGGATAATTTGAAGCAGTTGGTGGATTCCAGTGCCTTCAGACTTCAAGCTCCTTGAATTAGCCAAATCTGCCCAGCTGGTGCAATTTGTGCTTTTCTTCAGAGCGTTGCTCTGTTCCAGCCTTGAAGCAGGGCTGTGATGGAAAAGAATGAAACAACTCAGATCTGATCCTCCATCAGTCCAAGTGCAAATGCTGGAAATGTGAGCAGTGTGGAAAAAAATCAGTGAAATCTGAGCTCATGGGACAACCACTTCAGCTGTGTCTGTGTCTCTTTGCTCCTGTCATTGATTGAGAATCTGTGAAGTGAGATAAATATAATTTAAACAAAACAACCACTGGATTTGGCCAAAAGACAAGGTGCTCTCTGGAATCCTCCAGCTCAGTTCCTGCATCCAGCACAAAGACCTTTAGCAATAACATGTGTTTAACAAAGGCTTGCCACAAATCCCGAGTGTATCATTGGGTGTTTGATTTATTCTATTAATGCTTGTATAAATGCATGACTGACTTTATTCAGGAGAACCAGTTGCCCAACCCTGTGTCTGGGTAGCTCTGAAAGCCTCTCTGCCTCTCTATAAAGCTGAAATTTTTCAGAGAGGACACATAATCAGCAATAATAATATTGTGGGAGCTTCTTATTTAAGGCATAAAAAGGCAAAATTGTAAAATAGGGGTGGGGGAAATTATCTGAGGGGAAAAAACATACTAGGGAAAATATTTAAAGCTGTTCAAGCTGAGCTCTTAAAGCCTCTCTGCCTCTCTGCCTCTCTATAAAGCTGAAATTTTTCAGAGAGGACACATAATCAGCAATAATATTATTTGGGAGCTCTTATTTAGGGCATAAAAAGGCAAAATTATTAAATAGGAGTGGGGGAAACAATATCTGAGGGAAAAAAAACTTACTAAGGAAAATATTTAAAGCTGTTTCAAGCTGTGTTTTACTCCAGCTGACCAGCAGGCAGCGGGGGCATTCACAGCATCATTATCACATCCTCCCCGCAGCCCTAGGGTCTGTCTCCAGCAGG
This sequence comes from Toxostoma redivivum, assembly GCA_013397375.1. Classification (NCBI taxonomy): domain Eukaryota; kingdom Metazoa; phylum Chordata; class Aves; order Passeriformes; family Mimidae; genus Toxostoma; species Toxostoma redivivum. The sequence continues at coordinate 1,196,722 of VXBI01008137.1, read as the reverse complement.
GAAACTCCGGACAAGCAGCCAGGAATTGTGATGGGCTGTAAAAGCAGACGAGTCCACCAGGGTGTTATTTAAAAAGAGGGATTTTTTTATCAGACACTCAGCGTCAGGAGGCAGGTGGGACCATGGACAGGGAAAGCCACCTGGGTTGTGAATTTGAGGTGTGGAGGTGCATTTCCCCCGTTTTTACAGCACTTTAAAATTATTTTTAAAATGTTTTTAAATTTTCCAACCCCTCGCTGTTGTAGCAGCAGTGAGAGGTGTGAGAGCCAGAGGGCTGCTCTAGGTAGAAATGCAAATTCAGGTGGGTTGCATTTTGTCCTGAGGGTGACAAAACGTTTTGTTCTCGTTCTCAGTGCTCCACAGTGGCTTTGTTGAGTGGGTTTTTTGTCTCCTCACACTTGGCTTTCCAAGGAGGGCAGTCGGGGGATGCAGAGCAGGGGGATGCTCTGCACATTTGACAAGTGGAGAGTGAGAGGTGGGATCGTGTCAGGAGAGAGGCGTTTCAGCTGCAAGGCTGCCTTAAAAATGGCAAACATGCAGAGTTTATATTCATGTTCAGGGGGGAAAAAAAGGAAAAAAAAAATAAAGAGCTTTTTGCCTTTACCAGATGGTCTCCAGCAGAAACAACTGGAGAGACTGGTGGCTTGTCAAAATCAATCTTCCACATGATATGCTGATAGTCTGGGAGGACTGGGAATTTTCTGGTATTTGGGCTAGAATGTAGGCACAAATCTCTTGGAACAGAGGGAAGAGGGGCAGGAGGGAGATCTCCCTGTTCAGCATCAAGTGTCCCATTTATTGCCAGCCTGGGGAAGGGCACCAGGCACTGTGGAGATCAGCAAGACTCGGGATTTGATGATCTTTTTTAAAGTCAGACTTGAAGAAGATTTTTCACACCCTGAGTAGTTGAAATTCAGGAAAAGGCTCAGGTTGTCTGTGCAGAATGAAAACTCTAAGCCAGGCTTAGGTGGGGAGCAGGATTCAGCTGGGTTTTAGAACACAGGAGGTCATGCCCTGCCCTCAGACCAGGTCAGCACCAGCGTGGCAGTGTCACTTCTCTGCTGCAAATGGGGTCCCTGCTGCATCACCCTGCCTCAGGGGACATGGATTTGTGGTTTTCCAATGCCTGGGAAAGGCTGTGGGATTAAATATAGCCCCACTCCCTGCTCTCATCAACTTTCTCTTTTCGGCATTGGAAAGAGGAAAGTCCCTTGCGAGAATCAAAATCTAGGAAATGCAGCCTAGGAAAAAATCCCAGGTCAGGGGCCAGAACCACCGACAAAATGAGCTGGAGGTGACTGGAGAGCCCAGAGCAGGAGGGGCTGGAGTTCTGCCCAGCAGGATAGACAGACAGACAGACAGACTGGCCTGTGCCATGGCACGGGTTTGTGCTCCTGTCCTGCCCTGGCTTCCCCTGTGTGGGTGCTGAGTGCAGCTGCTCCACTGCTCCCTCCCTTCCACACTCCCAGATGCTCTCCAGAAGTCACAAGCTCCCACAGCTTCAGCTAGGTGGGACCTGAGCCAAGAGGGGAGATGCTTTTGCCTCTGGAAATGAGATCTCCGAGGGCTGCAGTGGAAGAAAACCCAAACCTGGTGGTTTATGGGAGGGCCAGGGATGAGCTGCCAACCCTCAGGCTGGCACCCAGGCAGAGCTCCCAGGTCCTGTGCACGGCTGGAGAAGGCTGGTCCCCACCTGAGCAGCCTTTTGGTCACCATCCCCTTCTGCAGAACCCACAGCAGCCTTGGCTCACTGCCTGAGAGCACCAGGGATTTTTTTTAGGTTGATTCATCTCTCTGGGCACAACCTTCACCTTTCCCAGGATGCAGGGAGAGTTCATTCATTAGCACTCAGGAAGTGCCATGGGGAAGGTTTGGAGGAGGAGATTTTTGAGGAGGGGATGAGCTCCCTGGAGCCATTGGATGCTCCTCTGTTATAAAACCCATTTATTTGTTAAATGGGGCAATGCCAGGGTGCTTCAGCACTGCTAGAAAAGCTCTTGAAGATGTAAAAACAAAGTGCAAACTTTCCTTCTGATGAGGGTGTTAAAACAACACAAATATTTTCCATCCCAAAACTTCAGCTTTATTAGGAGCATCCCTTTGGCTGCAGCTCTGCCACAAACCTCTTTGAACCAGCTCACCCTCATGCACAAACCCTAACGAGGGAAGAGCTATAATAGCAAAGCACTTATGTTTAATAATTGCCAATCTGCACAAATATAAATAGCCCCTGTGAACGAGGCCTGACCCGCTGGGAGCGAGCAGGTGAGGTGAAGAGGAGCAGGCAGATGTGAGATTTCCTTGCCTCTGCTATTTTTTTGCCCCCAGAGCTGTGGGTGCCCGGCAGATGAGGTGCCCTGAGGTCAGTGCAGCCCAGGCTGGAGGTGCTGTGGGTGACAGCAGCCCTCAGCTGGGAAATTTGGAGCTGGTTGGTTTGAGAAGTGAATTTTTGTGAGCAGGGATGCGTGCTGTGGGTTGCTCCAGGCTGGCATTAGTGCTGCTTTACTGGCACTTTATTGGGGCAGATCTTATCTCCAGCACTGACTGTTTTATATATATATTTGTATATCTATATATAGGATTTCCAGGATGTAAAGGCCTGTTCCTCTACAGGAATTTTAGAGACCCTGATGTATTTTAAATTAACACAGTCACTTTTTCAGTCAACTGCACCGGTGGATATTAGCAGCTTTAAATTCCTCCATTAGTCACATTAGGTGGATTTCTCCCCCCCCAGGGCAGTCCCTAACTCTCCATTTCACTGTTTGCATTGCTGGGAGCTGGAGATTTACACTTCTGTAAATCTGCTTGGCATTTAAATTCCAGTGTTTGCACAGAATTGTGATTATTTTCTAATTCAGAACCAAACTGGGGTTATTTTTTTATTATACTAATGAGTTTCACTAACTCATGATGTGGATGATGTAGTTTTGATAAACTCTGCTGGCTGTCATGGCTTGGCTCCGTTGATTTGCATGGATTTAAAGTAGAGAAGAGGTCAAAGGAATTGAATACAGAGATCCCAACTCTGTTTGCTGAGCCACCACCCCCATCCTGTTCTTTTTTCAACAGGGGTGTTCCTTCTGTGTGAACTCCACAGTTTTTTCATCCTCATCCCTGTCATCTTATCAAGAGGGACGGGGAAAAAAAATCTATTTAAATACAATTCTTGTCTAGAGGGCAGAATATCAATACTTGGTGTCTCCTTTTGAAAGCTGAAATCTATTGGGTGTCTTGGAGGCTCCTGGATTCTGTGTTTAACAGATGTTTCACTCAATGCCTGGTGATCTGGAACATCCCAACCAACATGTGAGCCCTCCCAAAAGTCACTGGCTGTCACAGATGCTCAGCCTGGGAGCTCCCTCGCAGGTGGGATTCTCCTGGCAGATCAGGACAGCCCGAATTTGGCATTTCTCTGTGGCTGTCTGAGTGACCAGGATGGTCTGAGCTGCTGTGGGCTCAGCAGTGAAGGCAGGGTCAGTGCTGCTGACCACTTCAGACCATTGGAAGCACAGAAAATCTCCCCATGTTGTCCAGGGAAGACAGTGGGGTTGGAAAGAGATGATCTTCAGGGTCCCTCTCAACCCAAAACCATTGTAGGATTCTGGGACTCTGTGATGCTGTGAACACCAAAATTAAAGTTACCTCATTCTCACAGACACAGTGGCACTTCAGTCCTTTGGCAGACACCTCTCTTTAGAGATCTTAAGCCTCCAGCTGGTTTCTTGTGTTGTGTAAGAGTGAAAAAAAAACAAAGGAAATTTCCTCCATGCTGAGCTTTTCCCTGCAGTCTGCTTTATTCCTTACCCAAGAACAGGTTTTATTTCATCTCTCCCAAGTGGCAGCCCAGACTTTCAGGAACACATCCCTTTGCCAGACAGGAAGGAAATGAAACCAAATTAAATGTACTGGTTGTGATGACCACCATCCCCCCAAAAAAAGGATCCATAACAGCTCTGCACATTTGCACCAAAATGAAAAGCAGCCTCAAGGCTGACCCTCAGCACTTTTATGCCTTTAGCTTGGAAATGGCCAGGATCCAAACCCTGCTGGGGATTACACCTCTGCCACCTTGATTTTGCCACAGCCACTTCCACCTCTCATTGTAAGTGAATGTGGTGATTATTGTTGTATCTTCTACCCTCTCCATTTCTCAGGAGAGAGGGGAACTTATTCATCCTGCACATGGCTGTGTGGGACACATGTACTTATGTACTTGCATTTTTTTTTTAATTTTATTTTGTTTTAAGTCACCTTTCGCTGCCCTCTGGAGTTTCCTGAGTGGAGATTAAACCTATGCCTGGTTTAAAGTGACTAAAGCCACTTCATCCTCCTCACCATCACTGGCTGGGCTCAGTCCTGAGCTGTGCCTGGTATTTTTTGGCTGCTTTTTTTCCCCTGTAATTTGGGACAATTCAGCAAGGAATGATGTGACTGCTTTGCTCCACTTGCCGTGTGCTGTAGTTTCTGTGGTGGAGCTTTGGGATTCCCTCTCTGAGAGTTCATGGGGTTTTTCCTGTTGCCCTGGGGTCATTCCAAAAACAAAATGCAAAAGAGTGAATTCACTTGTTTCCTCACACATCTTCATCCGTCTACTAGGGTTTTTTTACCATTTCATCCTGCTTTTTAAGAATAATTAGGCTTTTACATCCCATTTTCACAATAGGATCAGGTTGTCTTTTTGCTTGACATCCTCAGAGGCAGAGAAAAATGCAGCTGAGAGAGTTCCCAGCCTTCCAGGGCATCAAGAGGAGGCCAAGCACTGCATGAAGAATTTCTGATGTGCTCAAGGGTCTTCTGCAAGGCTGAGAGCATTTTTGGGGGAGGGCTATGACATTAAACATGTCTGCAGAGCCATGTGGGTCTCAGCCATGCACTTAATTCCAGTGATCCCTCTCAAGGAAATTTTCCACCCTTTCTGCTCTTCTCTGCTGCCTGACACTCCTTGGACAGTTTGGTTTTTGCAGAGTTTCTCTGTGCAAAGCTTTTTTTCACCTGCTTTGTGGTTGGGGCACAGGAATTGTTTAAACAGTTTTGTTTTCAGCAGCATGTCCAGCAAAATTAAACTTTGTTCCTCCTTGCCCCTCTCTCTCCTCCCTTTCCAAGGAATTCACACAGCACAGGGTGTATCAAAGGTTTTTCTTTAGGCTGTTTGTGTGCAATGCAGATGAGGAAAGATTTTATCAAGAGAAGTAACAGCTTATATTGGAACGACTGAAATAAATATTTATATATGTATATATATTTATGCTTATAAAAATGTGTGCTTTCAGGTATAGCAATACTTCCTGGGGGATAAAAGAGGAAGAAAAGCTTAGTAGCCATTGCTGTGGAGTTAGCCTGAAAATATTTGGGATAATATGAAATTAGAGTTCTGGTTGTGGAGGGTGTCCTGTGGCAAAACCACTGCTCCCATCCTTCATGCCACAGACCTACAGCCAAGCTCCCAAATTAGCAATCATGGCTCTTCTGGGCATTAAACCTCTCAAACTCTGTGAATTTTATGTCATGCCACAGTTTCCTTCCCACCTGCTTGCTCTGTGCTGCTGCAGAGGTGATAACTCTTCACATCCCCACAAAGGGCTGGAGGTCCCACCAGCTCCTCCCTGCCTGGGTGATTTCATCTCTCTGCAGATGCTAATTGCTCTTTTTTCCTTTTTATTTCTGTAATTAACAAACTTGGCAGAACTCAGAACAGTTTTTTCAGACCCATGAAATGCATAGCTGGAAGTTTCCTCGCTGTGTTCCAGGGGTAAAGAGCCTTAAAAGCTTTTTTCTGCCTCTAGCTGTGCTAGTCAGTCTAATAAAAAACCCCATGTGTCATATATCAGCAGCCAATCATGTCTATAAGAGCACTTAATAAAACTCTGGATTGAGATGTTGCTTTTAGAGATCCATTCATCTTGGTCTCTTCTTGTCTTGGAGATATTCATTGGTGTCTGCCAGAGACTGAAGTTGCTCTGGAAGTGTGTGTTCTCCACTATAATTAAATTTATACACCATGAGGAAGGGACTCCTGGTGTTGGTGTGAGTATTTGTGCCTTCCACCTCAGCTGGTTTTTCATTTGGGTCTCACAAATTTGGGGATATAAGGCAGGAACAACTTTTCTGTCTCCTTAAATTGACTGCCAACACAGGGCTCCCATTTTAACTGTACAGTTAATTACTTTAATTTTCTTAAAATACACCTTTTTGCTGTGCTGCTTTCACTGGAAAGCTGTTCCCAGAGCCAGACATCTCTGGTGGTTAAACTGTGTTAGCCAAGCCCTGATGGTTTTGTAGACAGAAAAGGAAATTAGAGTTGGAGCTCGCTGCCTTGGGTCTACTTGACCTGAGCCTCAGAAATGCTTTAATGGATCAAGAAAATATCTGGGAATATTTTTTAAACCCGGCTGTTTTATCTCTGCAAATTGCTCTAATTATGTAACCCCCTCCATTCCTGTCTGCTGCAGATCTGGCAGGATTTGTGAAGCTCTCATCATCATCCTCATCAAACAGCAACTGTGTCTTTGAGTCTTGCTTCCTTCCCCACTATGGGACTGCTGAGGAGTCAAGTCTCTCTTTCCAGAAGGGGAGTTAAAACGCTTGGCAGGTTGATGCCCCTCTCCTTTATAATGATTTCTTGCGTGTGCCAGTTCTCCACTCAAACTTCCTGGGCTGTCAGCTCTGAAAACAAGTATTAAATATATATTGCAGCCCTGGGAGGAGAGCCCAACCAGTCAGAGAGCAATGGACCTAAAAATAAATGCTGATTTCCCTTGCAGAGTAGCCTGGGGAAAAGTACAGGCAAGGAACAGCATCCACTGGGGCAACCAGCAGGAGAAGGAGATGAACCAATAAATTCAGCTACAGATGGAGAGTTCAGGATAGAGCTGGGAAGCTCAGCTCAGTTCCAGGCTCTGAAAATGAACTTTCTGCTGGGGGTGGTCTTGTGGCTGAATGCCTAAAACCCAACCTGGAAATGAGACTTATTTTTGCCTTGTTTCTTTTCACATTTTTCTGCCTACATCCTGAAGGCGTTGTAATTAATGTTTGGCTAGATTAGCATTGCTAATTGATGTCATGGGAATGATGTGCTTACCCCCTACACACGTGGACTAATGATGACATCAGGGAATGGCTAAATGCTTTGTTTTTTTTTTCATGGAAGTGTTTGGAAAAAATTCTTCTCCAAACATGTTGTCAAGCTTTGGAGCAGGCTGTTCCTGCTGGTGATGGAATCACCCTCCCTGAATGTGTTAAAAAAATGTGTAAAGGGGGTGCCTGGGGACATGGTTTAGTGGTGGACATGGGGATGCTGGCTTTATGATTGGACTCAATGATCTCAGAGGCCTTTCCCAACTTTAAGGATTTTATGATTCAAAAGTGAAGGGCCAGTGCTGGTGCAGGAATGTTGGATACTCAATGGAATTGGATTTAGCTGGGTGTGGGGAGGTTTGCCATAGGGAGTGAGGTGTGATGTGATCCTGTTCCCAGTGCTGGGCTCACCCTCCTGCTCTCCTGTCAGGAAAAACTGACCAGGGCAGAACCACCTTTAGCAGGATCAAAGCATTGGTGCAGTGATGGATCTACCTGGCAGTGCAGGAATGGGAGCTTGGGGAAGCTTGGAGCTGTATCTGTGCTTCACTTTCAACCAGGTGAGGAGATGGGAACAGGTCATCCTGGAAAGAGGAACATTTCTTGGTTTAGAAATTAAAATCCAGTGTAGAAATCCAGTGTGGTGGGTTGAGAGGGGAGCAGGATCTCTCAAGGGGTCTGTGTAGTCATCACAGAGTCATGGAATGGTTTGGCTTGGAAAGGATCTTAAAATCATCCCATTCCACCCCTGCCACGGGCACAGACACCTTCCACTATCCCAGGTTGCTCCAAGCCCTGTCCAGCCTGGCCTTGGACACTTCCAGGAATCCAGGGCCAGCCACAGCTTCTCTGGGCACCCTGTGCCAGTGTTTCACCATTCTCACAGTGGAGAATTTCTTCTTGACATCTAAAAAATCTCTCCTCTTAGTTTAGAACCATTTCCTTGTCTTATATCTCTCTGCCCATGTGAAAAATTGTTCTCCATCTTTTTTACAAACCTCCTTTAAGTACTGGGAGACTTCACTGGTGTCTCCTCAGAGTCCAGTCCCACCAGTGGTGTGGTTTTGCCAGATCTCTGACAGAAGGGTCCCACTGATGATTCCTCTTTTGACAATCTTCCTTTAGGCTCTTTATTTTAGAATCTGTGCATGTGTGGACGCACTGGGGATGTGTTTGTGTGGCAGAAGCTCAAAGCCAACTGGAGAGCTTTGCTCTCCATGTGACAGGGCTCACTGCCCTCTCCCAGCATCACCTCTTGTTTTGAAGATCCATCCACAGCAGCCTCAGGCCTTCCTGTGCCAGCCAAGTGTCCTGGGAATCGTGGCCATGGAGGGAAGGGAGTGCTCGTCAGGGAGCAGAGCCAGGGAATGGTTTCCAGCAGGATTGTGCTCAGTGGTCACACAGGGTTGGGTGACAGCCCCAGCATGGTGTTTCAGCCAGCAGATGTGGTCTGTTTCCTGTAAAATAAGTGGAATGGAGAGGAGGATTGATATTTCTGATTGTCCTTGTGCAAGCAATAGAGTCTCACCCAGACTCTTCACACTGTGCTGAAATAACAACAGCAAAATTAAAACTTGTGCTTCACACCAGCAAAGATGCAGTGACCACCTCCAGCCCCATGTGCACAGGGACATGAGCTGCTTACAAGGGGCAGGAGGGAGAGAAATCTAAAATTGAATTTGTACCCCAACAGTGAGTTCTGCAGTGGGGAGCCCATTAAATTTCTGCAGAGCTCACCAGTGAGTGACTGGAGCTGCCCTCTGAGACTGGGGCATGTGGGTACTGGAAATGAGATTTAACTGACTTAAGGCCTTAAAATATAAAGATTGGTGAGTGGTCTCTTCACATTAGACCTTGCTGACTCTTTGCTTTCCAAAGGTGTTTTTCCCTTAACAAAAAATTCTATTCTTTCACTTGAGGAATAATCTCAGCAAGGTGGGTTATTTTGTAAAGTTGAGGGGGAATAAAGTGATTTATCCTTGGAGATGTTCATTCTTAGTCGATGAGGAAGAAAAAACAGAATAGTCTTTCCTCCTTTTCTTCCCATCAAGAAACTGGATATGTTCAGAAGTCCTAAGTTATTTTTCTTAACAGAAGGGTGAATAAATAAAGAAAAAAAGCCTTGTTTTTAAACTTTCTTTTCAGGCCAGAAAATGGTCAGGATGTGCCACATCTTTAATTGACAACAGACCCATTTCTGGGAAGGAGGGAAATGCCACTTTACTGATTCTCAGGCTGTCAGTCTGACCCACTCAGAGAAGGGATCACGACCTGTGCCACAGATGAGATGGTGGAAGAGTTTCACTTTTGAAAGTTCTATCACAACTATCAGTTTCAAACCTATTCAGCCTTGGGGTCTGGAGTTCTCTAACTCCCTTCAACAGCAGCACACTTAGCTGGGGAAGAACTTTTTCAGGCTTAGAAATGTAATATTGGGCTAAGTCTGGACTTTGGAAGTATTTAAGAATCTAAGAAATTCTGGCTGCTGGGATCAGGTGTCTCCTGCAGGGTTTATCAGTGGGATATTTCCCTGCAGAATGGTGGCATTTAAGTGATGGAAAGCAGCACTCCTGGGTGTGGAGAGGACAGGAGGAGTGCAAGGGAAAAGCTGCATTTTCTTCATTATGTGGGGGACACATGAAGAGCAACACTTGTGTTCTTGGGTTTGACCTGGAGATGATTAATTCAGCCTAAATCAGCACCTTGTGGCTGAAATCATTTTTCTGGAGCTAAAAATCATGTCTTTCCTGATGGAAGTGGCATCTGATCTCCTCTCTGTCTGTGAGGACAGTGCTGCTGAGTTCCTGTGGCAGTGCTATTTCAAGGGAATTCCCAAAGGATCGCTGCAAACAGCACAAGTCTAAGAGCTCAGCTCCAGCATGTCCCCCAGCATCCCTTCCCCTTGCAGGAGCTGGCAAAGGACACAGGGAGATAAAAGCCTTCAGGAATTCGGCCACAAATTCATTTGGCCTCGGAATTTAACTCCTGGCTGTGCTTGAGAAAATCCTGCCCTGCAGCCACCACCACCCTGGCCAGGATAAATCAGCTTAGCTCTGACGTGAAGGTCCCACTGTGGGATTAATGCTCCTGGAAGTTGAGACAGGAACAACCCAGGGAGGCTGAGAGCCACGTGTGGCACAGGCAGCACATCCCAGTGATCCCAGGGATGTGGGGTGACACCTCGAGGGGGTGTGACCCACCCCTGTCCCTATCCTGAGCTGGGAATTTTGTGGTCCCCATCTGGAAAAGCAAGAGGACTCTGGCAGCAAGGGTGGGTGATGATGCTTGGGAAGAAAAGGCTCCTTAAACATTGGAGTGGGGGGAATCTGGCAGGAATGGGTCCAGCCTTTGGCCTCACAGCCCTGCCAGGACAGTGAGAAACATTTCAGTTGCCTATGAATATAAAATCCCAGCCAAGGAGATGAAATTAAATGTATGGAGATTCTTAGCTTAGGAAATTCCCAGGATTCAGCAAAATGAACTGCAGCAGGTTCAGGGAACGAGCTTTTGTCTCAGCTTTTACAGACACTCTGTGTGTCCTACGTGGTTTTTTGTGGTCCATAAATGGGGTGAGGAGAGCTCAGGTGGGGCAGTCTGCAAAGGGTTACACAGGGTTTGGCATAGGGGTTTGGGGAATGGAGAATGGGATGCCAGAGTTTCCCACGTTCCCTCTGTAATCAGTTAAGTGCTCTCACTCTGATAAGCAAAGTATGATTTTAATTAAAAAGCCATTCCAGCTGGATTTAATTCTTATGCCATTGAAGAGGCAAATTGCTTTGTGTATAAGGAGAAAAAAAGTGTGATTGTCTTCTTGTTCCAAAGAGTTTTAATCCACAGTGGCTTGGATCCCAGGTCAGGGATAATTTCCCTGCTTCTCAGAAGTAATGTGATTTTTTTTCCTCTCCCATCTTTAAGACATCCCTGCTCTGACTCCACATGTTAGGGAGTTCATTGTGCCACCCCAGGGGGATGCTGCACTCAGGGAAGCCAACCTTGATTTTTTTTTTTGCTTTTAAAAGAAGGCTTTTCAGAGAAGATCTGCACATTTTGCTCTGCTTTGATGCTGAGGAAAGCACTTCCCTCTATTTCCTATGCTGTGTTTAATTTTGTGGAGCAAAGCCTGGAGTTAGTGCTCCACTGAATCTGGGGGGTTTCTGGCCATGCTTGGTGGAAAATGTGTATTCACCTAGGAGAAAATAAAGATGTTATTTTTCTCTTTATATTTCTCAGTGTTACCTGGTCCAGGTTTAGCTGTGGCATGAGATGCTGTCAAAATCCTCCAGAAACAATTGTCTGATATCAGCTTGTGTCACCAGGGAGATGAATGACACAAATCTCCCCTAAAGCTGATTCACAGAAAAGGGCAGAAATACAGTAAGTTATGGTTATAAACTCAATTCAGAACTCTGAAAGGTCTTGCAGATAAAAAATAAAATTATTCACTTATTTTGTTTATTCACCCACAGGAATATTTCCAGGCTGTATAACCACAACTGTGATCTGGAGTGTCACTGTAAATCAGTGGGGCAGGGTTACTGAGTTCGATTTTCCTCAAGCTCTTTGCAAGGCTCAGTTCATGGATGGCTCCATGCCCAGGTTGGGAATGCTGTGGAAGGAGAATGTTCCTTCCCTGCCTGCAGCCCTGTGAGCATGGGAGGCACATCCATTAGCAGTGACAGTAAGCACAGCTATAATTACAGCAATAACAGCCTTTACATTAGTACACACGCCTTGGAAAAAGGCACTAATGATTTCAGACTTTTGATTTTAGGCTTTGTTGCTTCTTCTCCATCCTCACCCTGTTCTGCTGCTGCTGTGTGATTCCCTGAAGCCCAGACCTGGGAACTTAGGAGTGAAATTAAGGGGAAAAGCTGCATTTCCACACTTGGAGAAACCACTTTTCCCCAGAAGTGCTCACAGCCTGATAAACCTGTGAGGGATGCACAAGGCACAGCTGGATCCTGGTGCTGGTTGGGCTGTGATTTAAAAGTGCCATAAATTCTCATCTACAAAAGCTGGTCCTCAGTAACACGTGCAGGGCTGGGAATGGGATGTTCTGGGCAGGAAGCAGCCCCTGGGGGCAGAAAACCCAGTTAAGGGAGGTTAATGGTAGGAACCAGATGATGGTGAACACAATGTTCACTGCAGTGGGCAAAGCACAGGCTGTGGAACAGAAAATCCCCATTTTTCACTTGTCTGGCTGGTGGGCTGTGGAGCTGGGAAGAGTTTCTGAAGGACTCCTGGCCTTAAACATGGTGTTCCTGTTGGCAATAGCCTGAAAGATCTTCCCTTGCTGGACCAACCTCTGCCATGGCAGTGTGAGCTTGTGCCACTGAGAGGCATTTTCAGCTCTGAGGATCCTCAGGGAAAAGGCTGAACTCTTCCAGAAAAGTGAAACAATTGGGTTGTGAAATCCCAGCCCTGAAGATGCTTTTTAGGTCCCTGCTCCCAAGTTAAGAGCCAGATGAGTCTGATAAACCACAAGCAGTGCAATCCTCTTTTATGTGATGGGGAACCTCAGATAGCAGGAGGGTTAAAGTGGGATCCCACAGCACATCTGCAGGCACAGGGATTGCTCAATCCATTCACTTTTGTAACATTTAAATAGTTCCTGAGAGGCAGAGGCAGGCAGAGCTCACTGTGTCCCCAGCCCCAGGCTGGGTTTGTGGGGTCCAACAAGCCCAGAACTGATGATATGGACGTTCTGGCTTTGAAAAACAGAAAATAACCCCCCAAAAAGGGCAGGAATGGTGTCTCTTCCCTGGAATTGCAGGACATCTTCATTCAAGATGGATTTCTTTCTCCCACACATGGATCAGAGGGAGATGTTATGCAGAGGACAGGGAAACTCCAGGCATCCTTTATTTTTAGTAAGAATAGGATCAGATCCTCCTTTTGTCCTGTAAAAGCATCCCCAGGGTGGGACTGGATTGGAGATTAAGATGTCAAACTCTGCTTTTGTGGTCACTGGAGCTGTGAGGCTGGATTTGTCTATCCCCAGGTTGAGCCTTGGCCAGTTCAGGAAGCTGAGGGGTGCAGAGGGAACAGGTCCCTCAGACACCTTTGCTTGGAACATGGGCTCTCCCAAGTTCTTGAGAATTTCACCTGGGCCTTGGCAGCAAAACCAGCAGCAAAAATCATTAAATTATTCAGGGGAGAAAAAAAAAAAAGTTTAATTTCTCATTTATTTATCAGATGGATTACAGATGTTTGGCATCTTTCTTCTCTGTGCCACCAAGGTGACCTGAAGGCTGCTGCTGCCCCTCTCTTGGTGGGATCACAGAATCATGATCAATGGCTTTGGTGGAAGAGATCTTAAAGTTCATCTCAATCCAAGCTCTCAGCAGGAGCACCTTCCACTAAACCAGGATGTACTGACCATGAAAAAAAAAGAAGATACTGCAAGTTTCCTGATGAAACTTTGGGAACCAACAGCACCTGTGGCTCCAGAAGGATCAATATGATTTTTCTTTACCTTTTCTTGCTCCATGACATGGGAAGTTAGACCCTGACTTTTTCCAACCCAAAGGTGTTAATTAAAGAGAAGTGGAGTTTTTGAGGACATCTGAGCAACATTTCCTCCTCTTACAGTTGTGAACATCATTAAAACTTCCTTATTTAAATGTATTTTTTTCTGAGCAAGAGCAAGTGGCCTTTCATGAGTGGAATCCAGCAGCTACTTGGGAAAGTCCAAGGAAAATGTAACATCTCAGTGCCTGGGCCAAAATCTGACATCAAAACCCAGGAAGTCTGTGCAGTTGGAGCTATATTAAGATTAGAGTAATCCCTGATGGGAAGGATAGATTATTTTATTTGGCAGTGATTAAAAGCAGCTAATATTCACCAGTTACCTCCAGCAAGTCGAGTCCAAGTACCTGTTCCTGATAAAATGTAACTCGTGCTCTGCTGAACTCTTCTTTTAAAGGGGCTGAGATGGGCAGCCCAACACATTTCCCCTGGCCCTTGCTATTATTGGAGATAATCTGGAGAGGGTTATGGATTTTCAGAGGTTTTCAGCTCATGTCCCATTGTGCTTTACTCTGCTAGATGGAATTTTCTGATAGCAAAGCGCCTCTGAGCACATTCAACACCTGGTTAAGTCACCTGAACATGCTCCCAGTGGCTGCTGAGATAACCTGAGGGCATCCAGAAGGATGCAGAGCTCCTCTACTTCCTTTTGTGCTTCCTTTCCACACCCTCCTCTGGTTTTTATTAGCCTTTTAAAATTCTTGACGTGATGTCATGGGACAGATCTTCCCAGTGCTGTGCAAAAGAGGAGAATTTTCTCCTTGTCCTTCCTCTCTGCTCAGTTTATCCAGCAAACACTTGTGTTTGCCTTTTCCCAGCAGCACGCACTGGGAGTTCATGTGGAACTATTTACCTCTTTTAATCCCCAAATTCTCTGCCACATCACTTCTTTCCCAAAATCTGGGCTGCTGTGCTCGAGGTCTATGCTGAGTCTGTTCTTTCTCGAGTCCAGGTTCTACATTTGGCTGTGTTCAAACAGATCTTCTCAGCCAGCTTTTACAAATGCTCTTAGGTGCAAGTTATCCAGGCCTGCTAATTTGAAATGTTTATCTCTCTGTGGATGCTGTTTAACATCTGCCTTTGTTACTAATGAGCTGGAAAAAGCTTCTCCATCATCATCAGAGCCATGCATGTTGCCCTGCTGCTTTCCAAATACAGATCAAAATTCTTTCATGTTGAATTTTCCTCTACTGGAGTGTACAGTCTGTAAAATTTTGTTTGTTGTAATGTTTTTGTCAAAAAAATATATATTCCAAATCCAAAAAACTACAAGGAAACCAAACTCAAATCAAATTTAAAAAAAAAAAAATCAACAAAAAAATCCAACAAAAAACCACAAAAACAACTAAAAATATTAATTTCTCATTAATCCTTTATCTTTAGCAGCTGCAGAGTTTTCCTGATGTCTTCAGGTTCTTATATAATGCTTCTAAACTTCATGATGTTTTGTTTGTATTTCCTCATCTCTATTTGCCTTAGTTTAGTAAACACTGGGTTACTGGTTCACTTATTTATTTTCACTTCCGATTCTCCCCTTTTTAATTCATGGTTGAGCTGGGATGAAGTTTTTACTCCAAGTTAATAATTTCCATTGAGAAACTGTGCCTGGATTGGATCACCATTGTGTCTTTGGTGGCCTTCCAGGAGAACCATGACCTGT
The DNA here is from genome assembly GCA_013397375.1 of Toxostoma redivivum. Lineage (NCBI taxonomy): Eukaryota > Metazoa > Chordata > Aves > Passeriformes > Mimidae > Toxostoma > Toxostoma redivivum. Next base: position 1,181,457 of record VXBI01008137.1, on the reverse strand, counting down.
GTGCAAAAATAACCTGGTCTGGTGGAAGATGTCCCTGCCATGGCAGGGGCTGGAATGAGAGGAGCTTTAAGGGTCCCTTCCAACCCAAACCATTCCATGATTCCATGATTTCATAAATAAGATAACCAGGAGGAAGTGGTGAAGGAGGTTCCTCATCCTCAAGCTGGTGCCTGATCATCAGGAGGAGGTTTTTTGTCAGGATGCAGAGATCATGAGAGGAAGATGGGTTTTATTACAGAAACATCATTTGGGGGACAGCAGAGATATTTTAATAGGCTCCTACAACATTCTGGTGGTGCTTTCTGGAAGACAGGGGTGGCAGTTTGGCAGTGGGAATAGGATAATATCACCCTAATGGCATTGTTGGGATGGTGTTCCCTGGAAAGGTGCAGAGGATCATGGCAGAGCAGTGATCAGTTCCCTACAACAACTGCTTACTCAAAACCCAACTTTAATAAACACTCTAATCAGCACAGGGAAATTTCCCACAGTCCACAGAGAGGACCTGGGAGGGAAACCTCATTCATTTCACAGGGGGGTGGTTTTAATGTTATTATGAACAATTTAAGTGCTGTTTCATTAACAGATTTATACTTGGTTCAGTTAATAAAACCAGAGAAGAAAAAAGAACGTGCTGTGTATTAAAGTCAGCTTTCAGTCAGTAGAACACAGGCAAAGGGGGATCTCCTGTTGGGTATCACTGTTTGTGGAGATATCTCTGTATTTATAGAATATATTTCCCTTCATGGGACATGGATGGCAGTTTAAGACCTTGGCTGGGTTTTGTCAGTTAATGTTTTTAGACAATTCTTGGGCTATGTTTGTTATGTGTCCATACTTGAAATGTTCTTGTGGTGGATGCCTTCTGTGGGAAATCTGGGATTTCCTGAGGCGTGTGATGTGGCTGAGAAAACTCTGCTCTGCTCAAGGTCAAACTCTGGAGGGAAGAGGGGCTGGATTTCTTAATTGTTATTATTTTTATTCTTTAATGAAGCACCTTAATCCTTTAGGATGGGTTTTGTGGTTATTTCCTCTAAGGTATTTTGTGATTAGAAACTTTGATGGCAGCTCAAGCTGTTGCAGGAGTTTTAAAGGAGTTTTTAATCTGCTTGTGCAATTTTACCTCTGCATCCACAAAATCAAGAAATGTTTAGATTGGAAAATACCTCAAAGATCATCGAGGCCAACCCTTAATCCTGCCAGCTCCACCCCTCAACCATGGCCCAGTCCAGAGCATTTTGAAGCCATGAGATTTATCCTTCTTGATTGTGTAAACTTGGCTAGATTCATTGTGAGTCATCCATTATGTGGCTTTGCAGGTGTCATCTTATTTCCAGTTGCATCCTGGATTAAAATCCTGGCAGGACAGTGCTGCTGGCTGGGGATTACAGGTGAAGATCTTACACTGATTGCTCTTCAGGTGCCATGGGGACATGGTTTGGTGGTGGAATTCACAGTGCTGGGTTAATCACACAGAATCACAGGATCACAGGGTTGGAATTGAGCTTCAAGATCATCGAGTCCAGCCCAGCCCTGACACCTCAACTAAACCATGGCACCAGTGCCACATCCAGGCTTTTATTAAACATTCCAGGGATGGTGACTCCACCACCTCCCTGGGCAGACCATTCCAGTACTTTATCACTCTTTCCATGAAAAACTTTCTCCTGATATCCAACCTCTGTATCCCTTGGTGCAGTTTAAGGCTGTGTCCTCTGGTTGTGCCAGTGCTGCCTGGAGACAGAGACCAACCCCAGCTGACACAGCCACCTTTCAGGAGCTGTACAGAGTGACAAGGCCACCCCTGAGTCTCCTTTTCTCCAGGATAAACACCCCCAGCTCCCTCAGCTGTTCCTCACAGGGTTTGTGGTCCAAGCCCCTCACCAGCCTCGTTGCCTCCTCTGGAGTTCAGGAGTCCTCCCTAAACTGAGGGGCCAGCACTGGACACAGCACTCGAGGTGTGACCTCACCAGTGCTGAGTGCAGGGGAACAATGACCTCCTGACTCCCCTGCTCCTGCTGGCCACACCATTCCTGATCCAGGCCAGGGGCCATTGGCCTTCCTGGCCACCAGGGCACAGCTGGCTCCTGTCCTGCTGTCCATCCGTGCCCCAGGTCCCCTCCTGCCTGGGCACTGTCCAGCCACTCTGTCCCCAGCCTGTAACACTGCAGGGGTTATTGTGGCCAAAATGCAGGACTTGGCCCTTGGATTTATTAAACTCCATCCCACTGGACTCTGCACATCCATCCAACCGTTCCAGGTCCCTCTGCAGAGCCCTCCTCCCTTCCAACAGATGGACACACACTCCCAGCTCAGTGTCATCCACCATTTTACTAATGAAAGACACAATAATAGTTGGACTCAATGGTGTTAAAGATCTTTTCCAACCTAAATTATTCTGTGATTCTGTGGTGTCAGGGTCTGTTGTTTGACTGGTCCTGTCAGCTGTGCAAATCCTCAGGGAAAAGTAAAGCCACAGTAGACCAATTCTGTGATTCCCTGATTACTTTCATTCCTTCAATGTCCAAACTTCCTGATGTGTGAAGACAATACAGTCTTTATTAAAAAGGGAATTCCCAGGGATATGTGAAAAAATGAGGGTAGTCCTCAGTGAGGTTCACCCATGTGCGTGTGAGCTGCTGGGCTGCATGAATAGAGAGGAACTAAAATGAGGAAATGCTGAAGTTTTTTTTAAGAATTCTTTTTTTATCATTTGGTGTTGATTTTGTAGGGCAAGGCTATATTTTGACCCTTCTGTTTCACCATGAATACATATCCAGAAGCTATTGAAATATGTGGTGTCACTTCAGGAGCTGGAGGGGATGGAGGGGGATGCCCTTTTCTGGGAGTTTCCTGCTTTTCCTTGGTGTTGATGTTATTCCTTGCAGTTCATCTTCCCTGTTCAGCTGTGACTCCACAACACAAAGTTCATCTGGTGCACTGATATTTTAATTTACTGAAAGGTGATTATGTCACTAATACTTAGATAAATGTCCTGGAAAATCTACCCTGGGTTTCTGTTCCTGACAGAAGTTTTTGTCTTCCCCAGCTTTATGCACTTTTCCACCCACAAAATAAGAATTTCTCAGAGGATTTTTTTTGCCTATTTTAGTTCATTTTCAGCCCAGAGGCTGGGCTGAGCTCATAGACAATCCCTCTTACTTTTGGCTGCTGCCTATGTTAGGCTGCAAGTAAGATAAACAATAAACTGGAACCAAACTTTTGTTTTGGTCAAGGGAAAAGAAGCAAATAATCCCTGACAGACTTTTAACTGGAGCACATGTATCTGTTCTGGGGTAAAAACACTTGAAATTGGAGTCCAGGCAGGGCCAGAACAATGATAAAAGGTCTGAAAAATGCTGTGGAAATAAAAAATTAAAGAAGTGGGGATGTTTATTCTACAAAACGAGACACTGAGGGACAACTCACAACTTGTCTTTTAGTATTTGATAAAACTTTGGCAAATAAAAAGCAGGAGGAAAAACGTCTCCATAACCAGTCAGGTTAGAACCACAGATTTGGTAGGGCAGAACTTCAAATTTAAGCCTTATGCTGCAGCCACAGATATTTAGAGTTTTGAAACATAGAGTAAATCTTTTTATGGTCAGCAGAGGAAAGCCCAGGAGTGGGTTAGGATCTATAGAGACACTGTGGAGTCTCATCAGAGACACTGATAAAGGATGGGACAAAAGGTTATAGAAAGCATTTCTGGGATTTCTTACTTTTAAACAGGGATAAAATAGTCGGGTTCTTATGGACTGTCCTTTGTTGTTTTTTTTTTTTTTTTTCTCTTATAGTTAAAAGAAAAATCCCAAGAATTACACCTTTTCCCTTTACTCTTGGCAAACTCAACATCATTTTCAGGTCAGCTGAGTTCAGAAGGGACCTCTGGAGCTCACTTGTTTGACTCTATGAAATTTAGTTTTACCACCAGGTCCTTCTTGGACCTGCAGTAAAAATTGACCCAAATGATTTGGAAGAGACTCCTGAAAGGCTCTTCTGGCCACTCCTGCCAGGCAGTGCTAAACCATCCCCAAGCAATGTTTTGCTTCTAATCCTTATTTGTCTCATTAGGGAATTCAGTCCCTGAAATTTAAGCCTTTTTTTTTTTTTAACATTAAATAGATATTTTTCACAAAAAATAGATTTTTTTTGGGGAAAAGACCTTATAGTTTAGGTACTTGCTGGTTAAGATTGATTACACATTTGCTTTCTCTTTCCCTAGGTTTAGCTGAGCTTTTTTTTTAAATTTGCTTTTTGATTATTATTTTTTTTATCCTAGCAGGTTTCCCAGACCTTTAACCATTCCTACAATGCCATTCTCAGTGGTGAGGCAGGGTGTACATTGTGCCAGCCCCCTGGGAATGAGGTGCAGTCCTGCTTATTCCAAGTCATTGGAAATCTCTGTGACTTCATTCTGTCTTGCAATTTACCCTGCAAGCAGCTGCCAATGCAAATCCCATGGTTATTACTTGTGAAGGTGAAAAGGAGGGCACCTGGCTATGTAGATGAACATTTGTTCTCTAAAAGGGGGAGATGTGATTCCTCTTTGACCTCAAGGTTCTACACAAGGTTTTAGTCAGAAGGTGCTTGAAGAGCAGCTACAAATAAAGCAGTTTTCTGCACTACAAGGGTTGTAAAACAAAACAAATCATCCAGAAAGGTTGTGCAATCTCCAAGCTTGAAGGCTTTTTAAGTGGCTGAGCAAGAATAATATTGATGTGAGTCCAGCTTCAAGCTGAAGGATGGACCAGCCCTGCTGAGATCCCTTCCAGCCAATTTTTCTGTAATTCAGTGATTAGACAGTGCCTGTGCCGTGGTCACCACGATGCCTCTGCTGCATCCTCCCCTTGGGGGTATCTGGGGTAATCCTTTGGCCAGATTTACTGCAGGTCAGATTGTTAAAACAACAGAGAAGGGATAACTCACACCTGTGAGACTTGGCTGTTGTGTTGGGTGAACTTCCAGCAGCTCTGCAATGGGGAGAATTGGTTAATCAGGCCATGGTTGGGATAATGGGGGGACAATGGCAATGTCACCAATAGAGGATTGAGCATTTTTTGAGGCTCAGCCTCTTGCATCCAGCTGCCCAGAACACCTGGCTGTCTCAGAATTGTGTTGTCAGAGCCACAGGCCATTGCTCAGAGCCACTGACAGAGTGTCAGGAGTTTCCTAGGCTGTATCACCAAAAATGACCACTCTTTAAACTGCCTTTGTGCGGGGCTGTGACTTTTTAAAGCATCCACCAAGGGCTGAGTGTCAGTCTGAAATCAGCTCACCTCAGAAAGAAATTTGGGAACTGAAATCCTGGTGACCTCACAGGGACACCTGAGAGCCTTCTCCTCTGCTATCCCAGGTTACAGGGTTTGAAAGGCACATCAGAAGAAGCATAAATAGGTAGGGTTGACTTCTTCCCAGCAGTTTTGCTTTCCTCCTCTCCCTCCCACCCTCCTGGAGGTGACTGCTGTGGAAGGAGCTGTTCCTTGTGCTCCTCACTGATATTCTTCCTGCTGCCTGTCTCTTAATTCATCTATTTTACACACTTGAAGGAGTTTTGGAGAGTCAGAAAAGTTTCTCCCATAGTTTCATGCTTTCTTCCTCAGAACCAAAGTTGCATTTAGTTGCTTTCTTTTTTCTCTTTTTTTTTTTTTTTTTTTTTTCCTTCCCTTCTCTTTCCAGTCAGGAAATTGTAGCCATGCTGCAGGACTGCAGTTTCTGGGGGAGCTGTCAAGGGTTATTGCTGTCCTGATTTGATGTGACCAAGGGATGCTGGGGTAGAGCCAGGAAAGGTGCCGGGCAGGCAGGGGCTGCTAAAACAAGGAAGGGGAGGCTGTGAAGGGCTGATTCCTCTAAAGGCACCAGCAGCATCCTTTAAATTATCCCTCTCTGTCCCTTTTAAGGATGTTTGCCCCATCTTTATTTGTAGGCAGATCTGAATTGGCCATTTTCAGGTGTGTGCACACAAGTGATTAAAAAGAAAGCTCATCCCTCCCCCTGCCTTGGGCAGGGACGCCTTCCACCATCCCAGGTTGCTCCAAACCCCATCCAACCTGGCCTTGGGCACTCCCAGAGATGAGGAATTCACAGGTTTGCTGGGCCATCTCCTTTAGTTTCCTTCCAGTTTTATTAAAATTTGTGTCCATTGTTATGGCAGTCATTCCTTTTAGCACAGAATCAGACTTTTTATCAAGGTTCAGAAAGTTTAAACCCACTGCCTTTCATCTCTCCCCACCCCCTAAAAAAAACCCCCAAACCAAACTATTACCTTATAAAACAACCCTATAAATTGCATTGCCATGATTTACTTTCAATAAATCACATTTTCTATTTTGTCCCCATCTCCATTTGCTGCCACTTCCCATCACTCATTCTTTTGAGTCGTGTTCAAAAGTTTTGTGTATTTAACTCATATTAACCTGCTGAGAGCTGCCTGGATCCTTTTTCCCCTCTCCTTCCTACATATAAAAAAGCTTTACTTCTGTTGACTTTCAGCCAGATGGTGCCACTCCCACCATCCCATCTGGGCACGTTTTTCCTGTCTGAGTGGCTTCCACCATCAGTTTCCATACCCCTTCACACCCAGCCCTGTTGTTGTTCTCAGTTATTCAAGATAAATCATTTTCATGTGTAACTACTCCAGTTTGCATTAGTAAAGTTATATATTCACCTCCAGTTCTTTGGAGAAGCCAGTGAACAGAAGCTGGGGTGGGGCTTCATGTGAGTTCTCCTTTTTTTTGGTGCTATATTTAGCTTTCTCTTGAATTTCAGCTCTTTGCATAGTAATCTCGCTTTCTTTTCCTGTTGTTCTCTTTTTAGTCCTGTTGCTCAAAGGCATTTTCTGCTCAGCTGAGTTGATCCTGACAGCCAGGCTGAGACTTCTAGCAATGCTCAGAGGTTTTCTGCTCCTCCTGCTGCTCTAAACATTATTTTTTTTCCAAGATCCTCTTCCCAGGTGTCCTGATCACTGATGCCCATCTCAGGTTTTACCTTCCTGACTGCCTAATCTCATATTCAATATTCCTAAATTGAGATTTGAAGTCTTTCTCTTGTTCCCATGGAAAAAGTGCCCAACTCTTTCCTTTCCCACTCCTTTTTCCACACAAATTCTCCCTTTTTCTGCTGGCTCTTTGCTGGCAGGTCAGAGTATTTTGAGGAGAGCATTTCAATATTCCATATCTCTGACAGATGTGGGCATCAAAGTACACTGGCACGTGGAAAGGTCTTTTAGAGACATTCAAGTGCTGGGAACAGAGAGTGTGAAGTATTTAGGGGGGTTGTTACTGCTTTGTCTATTTTTTCCTATAAGGAAGGAGTTTTTGGAGGCAGAGCAGAGAGACCAACCTGACAGTTTTGTTGTGGGTTTTTTGGTGGGGTTTTTGTGGGTTGGGGTTTCCTTATGTTCTTTTGAGTTTGGGAGGGTTTTTCTGGTTGCTTTTATTTGTTTTTTTGGGTTTTTTTTAAATTTTATTTTCTTATCTTGGGTTTTCTGCTTTGAAAATATATTAGATTATAGTCAAAAGATATTAGAGATACTACTTTTGTGAAATATTCTGAGATTTTTAGCCAGTGGCATCACCTGAGAGAGGTCTGGTGATACTGTGCCACTAAGATTTGTTTTCTGTCAACAAAGCACTCAGTTTCTGTGTCATTTGTGCCCTTTTATATTTTCCCTTTTAACCAGACAAAGCAGAAACATCTTCCCTCTAATCTCTTTCCCCTATCTGTGCTGTTAGCAAGTAAGGGATGACAAAAGGCAATGCCTGGGGGGATAAAGCAAAATTAATTATCTTCCTGAACACCAGGTTCACCACAAGCTGGTGCTCAGTTTGAGGGTGCTGGAAGTTGATTTTGGGGATGGATGGGAAGCAAAGCTCTCAGCCAACAGCCAAGGTGGTGAATCCTGCAGGAAGCAATAGGGTTTGATCCTTGCTTCCTTAAAGCTATTGGAAAACACTTTCCTGGTCCAGCCTCACCATTGCCCATCTCTGGAACTGTCCAGGGTGAGGTTGGATGCGATTTGGAGCAAGCTGGGATAATGGAAGGTGCCCTGCCCATGGCAGAGGGTTGGCATGAGATGATCTGCAAGGTCCCTTCCAACCCAAACCACTCCATGATTGTGTGTTTAAAACATGGGAGTTGCTGGCAGGTTGTTTGTGTTTGGAACGTGGATTTCCCATCTCCTGATCCCTCACTGGGATCCTCTGTCCCAGCTGGTGCTCAGCAGTGTGCTCAGCAGTGTGGAAGGTGGTGGGAGCTGTCAGAAGAATTCAGTGTGGCTGCTGGGGAGATGTCAGTGCTCTCCTCAGGTGGAAGAGCTGCCTGCATGCCTGGTTTGGACAGCGTGGGTGAGTGTGTGTCATGTCCTATTTGTTACCTTTTCCTCTGTGTTTCAGGCTCTTAGGCTCACATTACAGCCAGCTCAACCTGTGCCTTTAACTCCCTTTTCAGCCCCCAAGAGTGGAACCATGTTTTGAATTATTCCTGTGTCTTCATAGTGACCCTAAGCAGGGAGAGTGCTGATAGTTTTGTTTACTGAGTCCAGTAATGTTTACTCCTCCAGGACTGTTAAATTCCTCCCAAAATCTGTAGTCAGGCTGCTAAGTCCTGATGAGAATGTCCCTCTTCAGCAGCTGCTCAGATACAGGATGTCCTCTATGTGCACTGGCCATTGGGCACAGGAGGGTTGTCAAAAATGTCTTAACTCAAAGCTGGCAAACATAAATGTAAGTAGAAGTTTTCCTCTAGGAGATCCCTGGACAATCAATGCTCTCCAGCATGTTCTGTTCTCCTGAATCACCTCTGTCCATGTGTCCATCCTGTGCTGGCTTAGGTCAGGATCTCTTCACTTGCTCTCTGTGTGGTTTTCCCCATTTTTGTGAATCCTTTTTCTCCATGGCAGCATTGCTCCCTGTGGTTGTCCTAACCTTGCTCTGCTTCACTCATTTCACACAGGAGTTGTCCTTTTGTTTCCCTCCCTCCTCAGCCAGAGGAGGAGAGGTGGTCCTGGTCTGATTTTTGTCAGAGAAGCTCTTGAGCTTGGAGTGGCTCCAAGCCATTGAGACACTCTTGCCTCCCTCATTTTTAGGAACAATGACTTCTTCTTTTGTCCCGAGGCCAGGAGCTCATCCCAGCATGTCTTTCTTCCTGGAAGGCACACCTGGATGCTTCAGACCATCTGTGAAGAACCATTCACCAGGGGGCTCTGATTAAAATGCTTTATAAACCCATGAGTAATGTACTCATCCAGAGCCCTGATTAAACCACTTCTGCTCCATGTGACAGAGGGAACATTCCTTTTTTCCCCAATGTCTGAATGAACCAAACTCATCTTGTGCCAGCACCTTTGTATTTTTTTTGCTTCCTTTTGTAAGGAAGTGAATTTTGAGAGTGAATTCCTTGAAATGAGAAGTGTTCATGGATTGCTCCAGGAAGATACCTGGATTTTTATAGAAAGCTCTCAATAGTGGCACAAACGAGCCCTCTTTAGGACCACTTGCTTAGAATGGAAGTGATGTATGAATAGTAAAATCATCCTGGAATTTCTTTTAGGTTGGTTTGATAAAAGATGTGGAAGGCAGTGATAGCCAAGAAGGTTAAAACCTTATCCCAGGCTGTGTTATAGAAGGGCTCTGTGGTGACTGCTGGATAACATAGCCCAGAGGAAGGATTATTTTATGCATTCACTTGTTCTTGTTTCTTCTGTTTCTTCTTTCTGTCTCCATCTGGTTGCTCTTCAGGACACCAAGCCTTCCACTATCCCAGGCTGCTCCAAGCCCCATCCAACCTGGCCTTGAACACTTCCAGGGATGGGGCAGCCACAAATTCCCAGGGCAAACTGTGCCAGGGCCTCACCAGTTTATAATTTCCTTCCTAATATCCAAGCAAAACCCACTGTCTTTCAGTTTAAAGCTGTTCTGTAACACTTCCCTTTGCTGTCCTTACCTGAGTGCATGAAAAACAAACCAACCAACCAACCAAAAAACAAAACAAAACAAAAAAAAACCAAAAAACAAACAAACAAACAAAACAAAAACAAAAAAAGAACAACCCAAAACCAATGAGAAGCTGTGGGTAGGACTTGCCTCCTCTCCAGACATCCCCAGAGCTCCAGGTGAAGTTGGTGCTTACTCCAGCTCCAGGGTTTCCAGCAGGAATGCAGGGCAAGCCTGGTGTCTGTCACTGCAGCCCTTCCTTTCCTGATGCCCTGCTCCTGCTGGATTTCTAGACACTCTCAGGGCTTTCACTTCCCTTAAAGTTAACAGGAGCTGCTGTGTTTGTGACCAAAACTGTTGTTCCTCAAACCAAACCACTGCAGCTTTTCTGAGAACTGGAGAATGCCCAGTTTGCTTTATCCAGCTCCCTGGTTATAAATAATCCCCAATATCCAGCCATGCAGGGGCCCTGTTTTCCAAAGGTTTTGTGTATGTGGTGTGAGCACACAAATTCCAGGCAGTGGGAGGGGTCTGGGGAATGACTGGATGTGAAGAGAAACCTCAAGGAGTTCACTGTGGTTGTGATCAAGCTCTAATTTTGGGATAGGCTCTGTGCTGAGCTCCCACTTGCCAGTTTATGGATTGTTCTGGACAACCTGCCAGACTCAACTCCTCTGGGTTTGGGATCCCCTTCCTGCAATACCCCCACCCAAAAATCCTTCCAGCTCTCTGGGGAAGCTGAGCAGGTCTGAGCTCACTCCAGAACTCAGTGCTGTGGCAGGTGGACCTGCTGGGGGTGACATCAGGGCTGGATTCAGGAGGAAAATCAGACTCAGGTGGCACAGCTGGAGTGAGCTGGAGCTGCAGTGGAGAGCAGGCAGGGCTGGGTGGGGGCACTGTGTGCTTGCCCAGGAAAAGAATCAGGGATGGATGGATGGATGGATGGGTGGATGGATGGATGGGTGGATGGATGGGTGGAGACTGTCAGGAATGGGGATCTGATGTTTTTCAGTCCCTTCTGAGCCTGCATCTGAATTAGGAATCATTTTCCCTGCACACAGCAGTGAAGAGGTGGCTGCTCAGGAGATGATTCAGAGCTGGATGAGCAGAAATTCAGGACAGTATTAACAGGTTACCTGCACATGCTTCTGGAGCCAAGGGCCTTTCCTGAACACCAGCATGTCAAAGTTGATATATCTTGGAAAAAAAAAACAAAACAAAACCAGCCTGTGAACAAATTAGAGCACCCATGAGTATTCACTCAACTTCTTTAGAGGGATCCTGCCAGGTCCCATCTCCACCTGCTCTTGGAGAATTCCAGGGGAGGATGGGGCTGTCTGGAGGGAAACTATTCTGTTTAGGTGAACCCAGGTCTGTGGAGTTTGGCTCATTTAACTTTAGATATCGGCACAGTAGGCACCCACCCCTCAGGCAGCTGCCCCAGGCTCCCTGGATGGAACACAGGGCAAGTTTTCTTTCGCCTGTTTTAGACAGTTCCTTCAGTTTGGAGTGGCTCATGCCCTGAAAGTTTCTGCTTCTTTCTTCAGGTGAGCAAGGACAATCAGTGTGAAGACAGATGTAGATGTTTACATTACAGACACTTAATTTTTCCCCAAGGACCCCCAAATCCTGTTCCTGAGCCCTGGGGGTCAGGCAGGTCTGGATCTGCACTTCCTTTGTATTCCTGCTGTTCCTGTCATTAACTGAGCAGATGCTTTGGAGTTGAATTTCATCCAGAAGGTTTAAATAGTTTAATGGGTAAATTTTGGAGTATTTTTAATAAAACAAACAGACTTCTCTCAACCAGTCTTCTTAGATCCTAAGGGAAAAGGAAATTAAAAGTAGTCAGTGATCAGTTGTTCAGGGAAAACAACAAATAATTTGCACTCCAGGTAGTGGAGCCCACTCCTTCCCTCCTTGCTGTCCCTACCTATTTTGGGATAATTATTGTTCCTCTCTTATTTTCCCTCAGCCATATGAGGGATATTGCAGCACTTTGCTCTGAGCCCTGCAACTGCAGATCTGAGCACTGCTGATCTCAGTGTTCCTGCAGCAGCCTGGATTCAGCTCCTGACTCTGAGCTTCCTGGAGAGGAAACTCCTCCTTGGCTACTCCAGCTGAAAATTTAAAACCAGGAGCAGAAGGTGCTTCCCCGGCCGTCAGAGCTGTCTCCTGCTCATTTGAATTCACTCAGGTGCTGCCTCTCTTTTAGTTGTGTGTCACAACTGAAATTCCAGGGTGTCACTTCTTCCTTATAAACCCCAATCCAGCTC
>VXBI01008137.1:1119789-1169200 GCA_013397375.1 Toxostoma redivivum | reverse complement strand
TCCCTGATAACCCCCACCCAGCTCTTTTTTTTTTTTTTTTTTTTTCCCAGCAGAGGCATTTGCAAGCTTGTCCCTAAGGAGTTAAGGAGCACAGCTGCACATCTTCCCTTTCCCTGTGGCTCTCCAAGCCCATTACAAAACACTCCTTTTTCCTTGGTCTCCCAACCCCTCCCACCGAAATGGGGCAATCAGACTGAAAGAAGGCTCTGAGCCTCCAAGCTGCTGGCTTGATTTGGCCAAGTTGCCTTTGTTTGACAGAGCCTGCTTGGATGAGCTGGGAAAAGACATCTGCTTTCCTCCTGAAATGATGGATCTGTCATTGGCAGGATTATGTTTGGCAGGAAGATGGAGTGCAGTGGTTTGAACAGCTAAGTGGGAGTCAGGAGAGTTGGGCATTTGCCTGGACCTCTTCTATTTGGAAAAGTCTCCCAGGGACATGTGCTGCTACCCATGGTCCCTCACTGGTGGTTGGTCACAGAGAAATTTATTCCCAACGCAAGAGCGGTCACAGGAGAAAATAAATTTTCTCTGTTTAAAAATCACTGGGTTTGCAAATCCTCCTGGACTGATCCTACAAAGGGCATACAGGAGGTTTGAGGTGTTTTAAACTTGGTTTTATCTTCCATTCTGTCTATATTACTGATATTTGAAATTTACTTCCCCACATTGTCACGACATTTGTAACATGGTTTGGATTCTTACACAAAGGTCCTTCAGAAGAGCAAATAAATATTCATAAATACTCCCTTTTAAAAAAATTTATTTTCCCCAGACCACCAGAGCTTTTGCAGCTTTTGACAGCCTTATTGTTGGAAATTGTGTCACCCATCACTATAGAAAAAATCCTTGGTGTCTTCTTTTTCTCAATCTTGTACTTTTACACTGTATTTTTTTGTGTCTCTCAGAGGGTTTTTAGGAATAAAACTGTATTTTCCTGAGGATGTTTAAAAGGAAAAAAAAAAAAAAGAAAAATAATCTGAAGATCTAGTTTTAAGACAGAGCTCAATAAAGTTATGGAAGAAATCAAAGCCAGGATTGTTTTGGGAGAAGTTCCTTCAGTCCTGTGTTCCTACAAATAATGAGTATGGACAAAAGCCAGAGGGAGATTATATTTCTGATGCTTGAAATAAGACCTGCCTGCTAAAATCTTTCACTTCTTTTGGGGTTCACATGAGGAAGAAACTTCATCTCCACCTTGAGCAGTGACTGAAGTCAAGTTACAGAAAGTCTGGAAAGGCACAACTGGCTCTTGTCTTATTGCATTCCTGTTTTCACAGAGGCTCTGGGAAGGTGGGGATGGTGAGAAATTGTCACTCAGAGAGCCAGAAGTGAACCCATGTCCAACAGAAATGGGTGAGGGATGGGATTTCAGTCTCTGAAGACTTTTCAGTTCTCCCCCTCCTCTGTTTGACTCCAAATCCTGCTGTCACCCTGGTTCTCATCTCTGGAGTGTCCATCCAGTGAGCTCCAGGTGAGCCCAGGAACGCCCTGGGGTCAGGAGAAAGGGACACCTGGAGGCTCACAGCCCTTCCTCTGTGAATCCCACCTGGCTCTGAGCAGCTGCCACATGTCCCCTGGATATTCTGGCCCTGCAGATGAGGCTGAACATTTCTGCAGCTCCTGCAGCCTGTGGCAACCCTCAGAATTGTATTTAATTAAGGAGTACACACAAAGGCTTTATTTGCAGCTGCAGAATGCACAGTAATCCTCTAACAATTCCTGGGATCTATTGGGAAGGAAAACTCTCATTAATAAAGACTTTGGTTACAGCTCCTTGTTATGTGAGAGCTGCTACAGATCTCAGGGCTGCAAGAAATCACCTCCAAAAAAACATTCCCTTCATCTTTCTGCTCAGGGACCAGAGTATGAGTGGGCAAGCCCCTGACAAACCCACCACACCTTTACACGGTGTTTTGGGCTTGCCAGGAGGGATTAGTGAGGGGTGCTTACCACATTTCAGTTCACCCAGCATGGATATTCCCAAAAAACTGGAATACACTTCACCCTCTGGTGTTAACATGAGCTAACCAGAGCTTGTGATGCTTTTTGCTTGATATTTACTTTCTGGATGGGAAATAGGAATTCATGTGCTCCCCAGCCCTTTGTCTGTGTGGCCAGTTACCCAGTGCCTTTTCCATAGGAAAAAAACCCAAACAAAACAACACAACATAGTAAGAAACAGCCTAAAAATGGAGAATTAGTAAGTGGGTTTGTACAAAGCTGTTTATAAAGTCTAACTGAACTCTTCCAGGAGGAACAGACCAAAGAAAGATAATTATTTAGCCCCTCTTCCAGGGAATATCCCCTTTGACAGGCAGGACTCACAGATCTTGAGGGGTCTTTCCAGTCATGAGCATTTTGTCACCTGGGGGGGAATTAAGGCAGCTGAACTTGTTCCCTTGCTCACCAGATACCCTGCTGACCCACCACCAAAAAACCCCCACACTTTCTGTTCCCTGCTGATTCCCAAAACTGGGATATTTTGGGATTATTTTTATTCCATCTGCCTTTATCAGCCTGTATCAGTGACAGCTGTGACATGTGAGGGTTATTGCTATTATCACTGAGGAGGCTGAAGGAGGGTTGCTGTGATAGAGTTATTTATTTACTTCTTTAGTTAATGTGCAAAATGAGCCATAAACTTGAAGTCCTCCAGTGTGAATCTGTTTGTTGACCTTGATTGAGTTAAAGGTCTGTGGACATTAAATTCACACATCACTGACCTTTTCCAGCTAAGTGCTGGGTATTTAAGTTTGAAGCCATCCAAGCACAGGCAGTGGCATGGGATGAAAGCCTTCAGAGCTGGTGTTTGCTTGCTCTCTGTGGACTTGGAGGAATGGTAAAAAACCAGGTCAGACTAAACACAGAGCTCTGACTCAGCTAAAATTGAGGATGATGTGCCCCACTGACAGAGAAGCTGAGATACATCCCACTCTTTGTTTAGGGAATCATAAAATCATTAAGGTTTGGAAAGATCTCCAAGATATCAAGAGGAGTCATTAGCCCAGCACTGCCAAGGCCACCACTGACCCATGTCCCCAGGTGCCACATCCACATGGCTTTTGAATATCTCCAGAGGGTTCAACCCCTGCCCTGGACAGCCTGTGCCAGGGTTAAACCTTTCAGTGAAGAAATCTTCCCTAATATCCAAACTAATCATCCCCTGGTGCACCTTGAGGCTGTTCCTTCCTGTCCTGTCCCTTGTCACCTGGGAGGAGAGCCACACCTGGCTGTCCCCTCCTGTCAGGGAGTTGTGCAGAGCCAGAAGATTCCCCCTGAGCCTCCTTTTCTCCAGGCTGAGCCCCTTTCCAGCTCCCTCAGGAATTCTCCAGCTCTGTTCCCTTCTCTGAACTCACTTCAGCCCTTCAATGTCCTTCTGGTCATGAGAGGTCCCAAAGTGACCCCAGGGTTGGAGCTGTGGCCTCAGTAGTGCCCAGCACAGGGGACAATCCCTGCTCTGGTCCTGCTGGACACCCCATTCCTGATCCCATCCAAGTCATTGCCCTTCCTGCCCACCTGGGCACACCTGGGCACACCTGGGCACACCTGGGCTCATGTCCAGCTGCTGTCACCAGCACCCCCAGGACCTCTCCCAGCCCCTCTGTCCTCAGCCTGAAGTTCTGCTTGAGGTTGTTGTGAGTACCCACCTTCCCTAAAAGCTCACAAGAAGTCAGCACCAGCACTACAAAATCCAAGATCTTCTGTATTTTGATATTTTAGCTGCTGGACACTCTTCACTGTTTTAATAGATATATTTTCTTTTGGATTGTATGGCAAAAAATAAGATTTTAAGGATTCTATGTATAATCAAGTTTACCTGAGCTTGTAACAAACCCACTTTTCAAAACAGAGCCTGATTTTTTTTTTAAAGGTGATAAAACCAGTTACTCAAAAGTAAATATTGGGCCATTGAGGTGAATATACAATTATCCAATTCAGGCATGAGATTTTGGTGAAGGGAAGAAGTGGCAGTGAAGTACTTGCTAATGGGCTTGGTGTAAAATCTACTGCCTAAAATAAATTCCAATATATTGTGGAGCTGCAGAGTGCTTTGCCAGCCCTCATCAAAGTTAGAGTCATATGAATTAATTTATAAATTGAAAACCAGAAGTATTTATAGATGTGAGATGAATTTGGCAAACGTTTAAGTCCAGAGAGTTAAAACTTCCCTTTGAAAAAGTCAGAATGTTTTGAAAACATTTCAATCTTTATTTTTCCAGCAAGTGTTCTGCAAATCTCTCACGCTTCCCCCTGTGCTTTTTTAAGGTTAAAATGAAATGGCAAGAAGCACTGTAAATCAAAACAAAATAAATCTATGGTATTTCAGATGAGCCAAGATGAAATTTCCAAAGATCTGTTTCCCTTTGGGGAAAAGAAATATTTGAGAATGAGGACAACTCCAAATGATTTGCCTTTTTCTAGTGTTTGTATTTTTATTTATTTTTAATTTGACTAGAAAACCACATAATTACTTGTTTATACACTACTAATCAAGCCCATTCCTAACCTAAAGGAAATTAAAATTTGAAGCAAGCATGGCATGAAGTAGGGAAGAGGGGATAAGTTAATGGAAAATTGTGAGATTAATTTAATGTGTTAAATTATTTCATAATTTATAACCCTAATTTACATCAAACAATTGTTCCTTCAAAGGATTGCTGGACTTTTTGTCTTAAAACCCTGACTGGCAAATATATGAACAGAGCAATAACTCACACATTTTGAAACGAGACAGAATTTTTTAATTTTTTATTTATTTTCACTGCCTATTTCTGATAAAAATACATGATTATCCCAAAACCCTTAAAAGAGGACACTGAATCAATCACTTCTTACTGGCAGAGGTTTCTCCTGTGTCCTTGTGCTCTGTTCCTGAAGTTCATCCCACTGATGTTTTTTTCCCACATTACATTTAACAGTGACAGGATAAACTCAAGCCAAGGCTTGGCTCTCTTGACATCTTTCCCTTCTCTCCACCTCTTTGCAGCTGGATTTCTGAAAAGTTTTCTGCCTGTTGAATTCCTTTTCCAGTCCAAAGGGATTGGAAAATTGGAAAAAAGAGGTGGGGTTTGGAGCTGCCTCAGTTTGTGGCCATAGCAGTGGTCAAGGTGTCCCCTCCAAGCTGAGAGTGCTGGTGACAAGGGGACACTGAGATATGTGTGAGCTCCCAGTTCGTTTTTTTGGCATAAAAATCACCATTTCCACGTTTTATGATTGAGGCAGCTCATTAATTACACATTATGAGGACTCCACGATTAATTACCTGAATTTATGGCCCCTGTTGTATTACAAACACAACTTGATCAGGGCTGACTGAGGAGAAACCACTCGAGGAGAAAAAGTCTGGTCACTGGGAATTTCCTGCTTTTTAGCTCCTTGATCTTCTAATCTGCATCAGAGATTCCGTCCTTGTTTGATTTGGGGTTTGTTGTGCTTTGAATTATCATGAGAGCCAGGAGACAGGGAATAAACCATGGAGCACAGATCCCACTGCTGCTGGCATGAATATTAAAATAAATATTAAAGCTGCTGTCTCCCTGCCCTACATAGCTGCTGGTTCTGGTTAGCCAGGCAGAGCTTCCAGAGCATAAAGCAGCAGAATTGCTCTTGATCATCAGAAAAAAAAAAAAAAAGTTGTGGGGTTTTCTAAGGAAATGGAGGGAAATGCTGATTTTTCAGCTGGCTCTGGGTTTCTTTAAAGCAATCATAAAATAAGGCTGGGTGCACATCTGTGCAGTGGTCCTGGAGAGTTCCAGCCTGTTCCAGGAGGCCAGGAGTGCCCAGGAATGGCTCCCTGAGGATGAGTTTTGCTCACTGTCTCTCTGTGCCCTCCCTGCAGGCGTCCAGCACCCGGCCAGAGTGCAGCATCATGCAGGAGATCGAGGAGGAGCGCAGCCAGTGCCTGGCAGAGCTCACCTGGGACAACCACACCTCAGGTATGGCAACGCTCCCATCCCTCCCTGGCCAGCAAATCCACGTCCCCCAGCCCCACAGTGCCTTGCCCAGGCCATTTCCCAGCCCTTCTGCTGCTGGAGCAAGGATTCCTCCAGCTGCTCTTCAGCAGGGAGGGAAATGGGTGTTGCCAAAGCTCTGCTCAGTCAGACAAGAGCTCCAGCAGCTCTGCAGGTTCCCTTGCAGCCTCCTGGCTGGGAAAGTCTAAATGAGGTGTTTCAGTGGGTTTAATCATAGTTGTCCACCTCTCTGAACTGGAATTTTACCAATTTTTCCATGGGGACCGAAAGCCTGAAGTTCTTCCAGGCTTTGGATTACTTCAAGAGAAGTCACTGTGATTATCTCCTTTGACTGAACTGCCCTCCCTACCCTAAAAACTTCTGTTCTTATGGTGAAGCAGAGGGTGCTCCAAGGCTGTGAAGTATTTCTGGGGTTGGGACAGGCAGCTGAGATCCTCTCCTTGTTCATGGAGCACTCACCATTCTGAGAAATCTCCCTGGAAGGGTCTCTGGTCTCCTTAACTCTCTTCCTGCTTCGGTANCCTGCAGCAGAGCTGTCAGAATCCCAAGTTAAGGCATCCAGCTGGATCTCCCCCCTACCCCTCTCTCAAGTTACCAGCCCTGTGTCTGTCAGTAAAAGGTGTGTAGGAACCCATGCTGGATTCCCAGTATCCAAACAAGAAGGGATCATTTTGCTGGGAAAAGGGCTGGGAAGATGAATCAAATCCTGCTTGAGATTTTCATCCCTCCTGCAAAAAAGAGGGAAAAGTGGAAGAGGAAACTCTCCATTGGCAATGTTTGCAGCCAGGCCACAGACTGAAGGACTGCTCTGATGGAACAGAATCCTGGGACAAGCTGATCCCAGGAGGAGCTTCACTGGATGCCAGGAAGGCTTTTGGCCTCTGCTTTTATCTGCTAAGGGATGGTTTTCTTTGATTTGGAAGCTGTTTCAAGTGTCCCTGTACAGTTAAATGGAACCTTTTAACTGGATTCCAGTAAAGGAAAAACTCAGGATGGATAAAAGCCTTCATCTGAAAGCCAGTTAAATGCTTCATTTCATTTTCATGGATATTTAAAGGAATTCAATTAAATACTGTACATTAAAGGGAGAAGAATAAATAGTTGAAGTGATAATAATTTTTTCTGCTTTTCCAAAATGATTTTTCTCATTGGGAAATTTAATTCAAAACAGGTTTTTTTGGTTTTTTTTCTGCAACAACAGAACTAAACCAATGCAAGTATTTTTCCCAATTCTGAAGTAAAGACATACAGCCATGCTGCAAGTCATTAATGCCCAAAGCAAATATATAAAAATCCTTTTGAGGGTTTTTTTTCTTGATGGAATGCTGAAACATTGGGCTGGGATAAATGGGCATTTCCACCAGTCACTACTGATGAATTGGACTGATTCAGAAATTGCAGTTTTTGGGCATGGGAAAATGGTTTTGTCCGTGGAGACAGTACTGGAAGTGGAGTGAGAGGACAAGGGGCAATGGTTTCAAACTGAAGGAGGGCAGGTTGAGATGAGATATTGGGAAGGAATTGTTCCCTGTGAGGATGGGGAGATCCTGGCACAGATTCCCAGAGAAGCTGTGGCTGCCCCTGGATCCCTGGAAGTGTCCAAGGCCAGGCTGGACAGGGCTTGGAGCAGCCTGGGATAGTGGAAGATGTCCCTACCCATAGCAGGAGATTGGAATGAGATGATTTTAAGGTCCCTTCCTTTGTGGAAAGCAGTTGGCATCCATTTACCCAAAAACATCAGCAGGTATTTAGGAGCTCAATACATGACTTTATTTATCCAGACACTCAACTGCCCTGGAGGCAACAGGAAAAATCAGAATTGTTGGCTCTTAAATGTGTGACTGTGGATGAGTGCATGGAGAACTCTGTTAGGTGCTGTGTGGACAGACAATTTCCAAGTGCTGACATAGGATGTGTTTCTCCTTCAGAATGTTCACAGCCTGTGAGCTACAAGTAGGTCAAAGATGTTTTTCTGGAGTGGGGATTCATAACTCAATAAATGTGGCTGAGCTGTAAAACCAAACTTTGAACTTTGACAGTTGGGGATGAGGGGGAAGTTTGCTGGAGAGAAATCTCATTAAGGTGATGATATGAGATCACATGGAGGTGATCACTGCTTCATCTGAGTGTTGCTGGAAGGGGAAATCCTTGTAAAACTCTGAGGGAAAAACGTGATTTTAACCGAGTTCCATCCCCAGAACAGGAGGATGGAAAGCAATGGAGGCTCCCTGTGATCTGCAGTGTAAAACTTTGATTTATGGCCAGGTAGTTGTGTTGCCTTTTCAGGAACAGGAGGAGCACTTGAGGCTTAACGAGTGATTCGTTGTCCTTTCTAATCAAATGAGTGGAAACAAACACAGTGTCTCAGTACATTCTGGAAGGAAAGCTTTGTTTAGGAGCTGTTATCAATGGTATTGATCAGAGGAGCTTAATCACAGCTGTAATTTGATGTGTCAGACAGATTAGTCACTTGTTAAGAGCCCTTGATGGTGGTGTCGAGGTTGATCACCGGCTCAGGTAAAGCAGGTAGATTTCCACTGATAAACAATAACATTCTTCTTAACCCCCCCTTTTTTTTTTTCTCTTCAGACACCCACCCCTTTCTTCACGTGGCTGAATGTGCATGAAATCCAGGCTTTCTTTTCAGATTAAACTTTTTCCATCCCTGGAAGTGTCCAGGGCCAGATTGGACAGGGCTTGGAGCAGCCTGGGACAGTGGAAAGTGTCCCTGCCCATGACATGGGGTTGGAAGGAGATGATCCATGTGAATCCTTCTATTCCCTGCTGGGAGTGTGATTCAATATCTGAATTTACCCATATTTGAGGAGGTTTGACAATTGGACTGGATAATTTTAGAAGTCTCTTCCAACCCTGCTGATTCTGTGATTCTACATCCCACTAAATATTGCCCAGCTCTGAGGAGAAGTTTGTTCAGTCTGTTTTCCAGCACAGGAAAGGCTGCAGAGGATGCAGCGAGGGGGAAACCCACAGGGAAAAGCAGTTGAAGCTGGCAGTGTATACAGAGGAGAACCAAACGGCAGAGAGATCAAAGTCTGGGCTTTTAAGGAAGTTTTTAACCCTCAGAGGACACCCAGCAGCCTCTGTGCAGGTGTGCAGGAAGGAGAGCTTTATGGATTTTGTGGCAGAGCTTGCCCAGTTTCTGGAAGGGTGTGTGGGATGCGGTTGTGTTGCAGCACAGGGCTCTGCCCTGGTGTTCTTTAACTCAGCGCTGAAATAACTAACAAAGACATCAAATGACATGTGATTCAAACACAGGGGTGGATTCTTTGCCATTAAAACCAGGAATAGGCAGACAGAGACCAGATTTACATGGGCAGCCATGGCGTGGGAATGACTTTTGGCAGGGGATTTTCATTGCTTTTGGTATCCCTGGTGTGTCCTGCCAGGTGCAGGCAGCTCTTTCAGGATGTGATTAATTCTGTTCAGATTGTCGTGCCTGCTGTCAAAATCTTTAGAATGGGGAGAATCTCAGTGAGCAGCTCAGGTGTGTAGGAAAAAAAACCCCACATTTCACAGATAATCTCTGTGCTGGTGCTCCCTGGCTTGGAGGGGTGAAATCATGGCAGGAGGGTTGGGCAAAATGACCTTTAGAGGTCCCTTTCAACCCAAACTATTCCATGATTCTGTATTCCAGCAGGGAGGAATGCAATCCCAGCCTCAGTGAAAATTGGGATTTAGCTCCAGATGCTTTTCCAGCTTGGACATATGTGTGCACCACAGTGGCTGCTCAGCTGGGAATGAAGGGTTGGGATAAAGGACTTTGCTTCCTAGACTCAGACAGAGGCAAATCCCTCTCTGTGAGGTGTGGATGAGCTCCTGAAGGCTGCAAGGCAGGAATCAGCACTGCACTGCTTCCTGCTGACTTTCACTTGCCTTTTTTATGTCCCAGAGCACAGAGGAATATTTCTGGGTTTGTTTTTGAGAAAGCTTCACTTCTCAGTGGTTGTAATTTACAAACAGTTCAGCTTAAACTGGAGCACACAAATGAAATTATAATAAATTTAAAAAAAGTAGCCCTCTCTTTGTTAAAAGGGCAGGAAAATCAATCAGGTCTAGGTCGGCTGGCTCAGCTCATTATCTGTTTATCCCATTATTGCTAATTAATTTGCTCTGCAATCAGATACTCTTTCAGAAGCAGGAGAGTTATTTAGGGATAACAGCTGAATAGGGAACCGTGTCTGGGTGGGATGGGCAGCTCTGGAGACCAAGAGCTGTGCAGGAAGCAGGGCCTGATTCATGGTGTCAGAATCATGGAAAGGTTTGGGTCGGAAGGGACCTTAAAGGGACCTTAAAGCCCATCCAGTGCCATCCCCTGCCATGGGCAGGGACACCTTCCACTGTCCCAGGTTGTTCCAAACCCATCCAACCTGGCCTGATGCCCCCAGTCCTTCAACACTGCACTTTTTTGTTTGCTCTCTAGCCCTGTCTTTCTTGAATAAACAGAATAACCCAATAAAAAAGTCTGAAAAATGGAAAACACAGGGGAAAAATAGTGCCATTCCCCCTCCCAATGCCTGTTCACTTCTGCTTAACTTGCACATGCCTCACATTTGTGAGATAGAGATGAGTCCTGCAAGCTCATCATCACCATTGTCACATGAAAAAAAATCCAGGTGGGAAATGGCCCATGCTGTTTAAACTCTGAATATTGCTTTTGCTGTTTTGTGGAGGCTGGCTTGAAAAAGCAGATTTGAGCCTGGGGGGGGTCTCTGTCAGTTCCCCCTGAAGAAGTCAAAGCAAGTTTGATGGGAGGAGAAGCAGTGAACATATGGAAATTAAAATCAAGCTGGAAAAAAACATTGATGAAGTTTAAATTAGGATCCTGTTTATTCATCACCATCTGTTTATAGTGCAGCAAGATAAGAAATAATTAATAGTTCCTTCTTTGGAAAAGTTCAAGTGAATTCTCACCTCCCAGTTGCATAAGCCCTCCTGGGGCAGATGAGGTGTCAGTGGGATTTGTGGGACAATCCTGTTCTCAGCAGCTCTCCAGGTGCTGGAACTGGCACCATGTGTTTGATCCAGCTCAAGAACTCCAAAAACTGCCCAAAGTGGGGTGGGGAAAAACTGTGGATGTGGCATTTGCATCCGTGGGGAACGAGGTGGGGCTGATTTTAGTGTCTGATGGGTCTTTCCCAACCTCAAAGATTCTGTGATTCTGTCATTTCAGAGCTGTGTAGAGCTCTCATAAGTCTTGCGCCATATTCATCAGCCTCTCAAAAAATCCTGGGACAACAGGAATGGCATTAAATGACACCTGTTGGTCTGCAAAATCAAACCCTAAATCAAACCTCTATCAATATACTCAAAAAAACAGTTTAGCTCAGTCTAAAATATGTTTGATCTTGATGGTCTCTCTAAAGGCAAATGTTCTCTTTTATTAATTTTTAATTTACTTTTTTTCCTATTACTCCAGCCTAGGTGATACAAAGGGCCTCTTAGTTTCACTCTTGCTCTGAGCAGCAGCACTGGGCAACCCCCAGATATGACATCAGTCCCCTCCATTCCTTGACAGGGTGGCCTCTCCTTCAACAGTAGAAAATTCAGCCATGGAACATCAAGACCTTAAACCCAGACTCTCATGTAGGATCAGTACCAAAGTCAAGCTCATTTTTATTTAACAGGAATTTTTCTCCCAGTTCTTTGGCAATGGTCATGGTACACAGTAGGATAAGTCCTTCCAAATGGTCTTCCTTCACCATTCCCTCATCTCTCTGGGACTCTTCCCAAGGAGTCCCTTCATGCTGCAGCTCTTGCAGAGGTGGAACCACTCCCTGGAAGCTCAAAATAAAGAAATCTGCCATGGGTTTTTCAGAGAGAGCCTTTGCAGACTCTGCTGTGAAAGCTGGCCCCTGAAACACCAGACTTTGGTATTGGCTGCTCTCATCCAGCCTGGAGCCAGAGCTGTTCTTCCATATCAGGAGTTTCTTTCTGAGGAAGCAGCAGTCACCAAAATTTTCCCGAAAAATGGTTTTCTTTTCCTGTCCATCCTTGCCCCCTGACCCACTGCCCACCTCTCCAGTGAGCACTGCTAATTCCCAGCTGAGTTTTGGGGAGGTGATTTAGTGATGAACACAGTGGTGCTGGGTTAACTCAAGGGCTTTAAAATGTTTTTCCAACCTCAGCAATTCCATGTTTCCAACAGTGGTCCCACAGTTGCTTGTCTGAGCCCACCCACCCACCTTAAGAGCCAAACACCAAAAAAGGATGAAATTCCAGCACAGACCCACAGCAGCTCATCACTCCTCCCTGTGGAGCTAAGAGCTGATTTTTGCCTTGACCTCACCTTTCCACAGATATTAAGACATTCCAGCATCTGTTTTCTGCCTCAAAACACTTCAGGGGTGGAGGCTTTGCTTTGGTTTTGCCTGTTGCTGACTCCTGGCTGGAAGCTCTCTAGCAAGCAGCAGGGTTTGTTTGACTTGGGATCAGCTGTCCCAGGGCTTGTCAGGATTAGCAGGCACTTAGTGAACATAAATTTGTGTTGGAAAAAGCATTATAGTTTGGAGAATTTGTCACACTTTTAAATGCCAGCAGAGGTTTTATTTTTTTTTTTTTAATATGATGGGATGATAAAAAATGGGATAATTGATAAATGCATGCAGTCATAGCTGCGCAAAGGTTATAGAAATAAGGAGAAAGTGCCATTGCTGGAGAAGACCAATGGAAAATAAATTCCAAGTATTTTCAGAGCTCTGCATAATGGCTCAGATTAAAGCCATCTATGCAGAGGTTTTGTTTCTGACAGCAGCCTGTGTTTGTCCCTCTCACAGCCCATGAGATTTCTATTAAAAATCTCTCTTTCTTCATCTTGACATTTTGTTTTTCTGTTAATATTGACTGTATCAAAGCACTTTCATGATCTACTCTTTTTACCTGGGATAAGTACATTGGGGAATATTGCACACAACATAAGTGATGTTGGAAAAAGCATTCCTGGAGGCTGAGCCACATGTCCTTCTGAAGATGCCAATATGGGGAAAATCATCTAGGAAGGAACCTAAATTCAAAGTCTGATTCTTTACAAATCCAGTTGTCTACAATGCCTGGAAGAGCAGAGGGATTTGAGTGAGGAAACCCTGGAATAATCCTTTAAACATGCTCTGTGTCAGAGCACTGGAGATCTTGTTCAGAGGCTGCTGAGGAGATAAGTCATGTTTTTGGCAACACCCTGTGCAAACCTTCACCTTAAATCTTGGATCTTTTCTTTCAGTTTACATATTCTGGAGTTAGGCAGAAGGGCTCAGCTCACAAATTTGATTTATGAAACAGAGGGATTAAAAAAGCCAAGTGTTTATTTAGCTTGTTGGTTAAAAAAGACTGAAAGATTACAAACTTTTTTAAAAACAAAATTGTTTCCTAATAGATGTTGTTGATGGAAAATCTCATAGGACTGTAATGCTTAAAAATCACCCTCCAGCAACAATCATTGGTGGTTTCCTTCATGCTGATAAGAATGATTCAGTCTGGGGCTTTAAAGTGAGGTTTCCTTCATATGTCTTTGAGTCAAATTTCTGCAAACATTTGGGAAGAAAGTTTTTTTTTTTTAATATATTCCTGTTGAGTGCTTGGACAGCTTCTACTTGCAGAAGTGCAAACCAGGTTTTATATAATTAATGGTGTTCTTGTTACAGAATCATGGGGTTGTCAAGGCTGGAAAAGACCTTTATGATTATCAAGTCCAGCTTGTGGGAAAAATGAAATCACAGACTTGCCACCGATATTGAGGCAAAGTCCAAAGCAAACTCTTTTTCACTTACGCTGAATTTTGGGATCCTTTTTGCCCAATCCCTTTCCTGCTGAATTGGAGCTGCAAATCCCTCAGGGAGAGATGAGCAAAGGAGCATCAGAGCCCATCAGTGGTGGGAAGGAAATGCCCCCATGTCAGGAGGCACATGCCCTGGCAGGAGTGTGGCTTTCCTTCAGCTTCTGTGTCACCTCCTGCCTGCAGTGCTGCAGGGACAGCAGGCAAAACACGTCCAAATTAAACACAAAGCTGTGGAAAGCTGCAAGGGGAAGCTCTGAGGAGTTGGGGTTGCTGCAGAGCAGACTGTCAGCGGTGATACAAATAAAAAAGGTGATGGGATGGAGCTGGGGGAAGGAGAGATGCCCAAAGGATGCTGGAGTGTGAGTGGGATTGGGGACAGGAGGGCACAGCAGTGACTTTTCCAGGGAAAAGAGGGAGGATGCATTTAGTGAAACATCAGAGCCAAGCTAACCCCAGTCAAACCCAATCTGTCAGAGAAAAATAGAATAAAACTCTACTCTGCAAGCCCAGGGCAGGATGGGGTAGAATTAAACTCACCAAAGATACAAGGGAGAAATGATAGCAAGCTGTTTCCATGCTGGAAGCTACTAAATAGGCTGGGACACTTCAGCTTGAAAAAGAGATGCCTGAGGAGGGATATTAAAGAGGATTTTATGGTTTTTCTCCCCAGGGAAAGGGATATTGTGGTTAGGCTGTGAATATTTCTGTCTTTGTAAGAGAACTGAGCAATTCCTAGTGAAACCAGCAATGAGCAGGTTCAAAGTGAATTCAGAAAAGGGTATAATTTTTCTGTCAGTGGACACTTAAACCGTGCAATGCCTTGGCACAGGAGGTTGTGAATTCTAAAAATTATCCTGGGTTCAGAATCAAAATCAAATTGCATTTAGCTTACAAGATTTATGGGAGAGAAAGAATCTATCTAGGATATTTTTTATGATTTCATACAACTTTTAAATAGGAAATTATCCCTCATTTGGAAGTCTCTGCTGTCTGGAGTCGGTGGTGGCAGCAGTGACTCAAGGTTCATGGTGGGTTTTCCTCCACTGGGATTAAATTCAAACTGCCTGGCTGGTGCTGAGCTCGGGATTGTTTCAGGCACCATCTTTTGGAGTCTGCCTCCTTCGATCAGGCACAAGATCAGTGCTCAGCTGGGACAGGGAGATTGATGCAGTGATAATTGGTTGTAATGAGATGCTTGTAACAGGCAAGCCACGGGTGAGCAGCAAGGCTGGGCTTGTCAGGGGGACAATAAATGTCACCCCACGGCTGTTTACAGTCCTGAGAGCTTGGAAACTGCCTGCTGGTATGAAATTGGAGTGAAAATGAGCATTTATTGCAGCACACCAGGCTGTGATGGTGCCCTGGGATAGCTCAGCCTGGCTTAACTGAGCTGTGCCTTTGCCTTGCTGTTATCCCTGTGGGTACTGGGATCTCCTGCGATACCCCAGCTGCCAAATGAGCATCTCTGCATCTGAACAGGGATTCCAAGAGAAAAATGTGTGGGGGTGTCTTTCAGAAGAGACCTGGAGTGATCTCACATGCATTAGAGAGAATTTGCTGTGAGGATTTGGGGGGTGGTGTTTGGTCAAAGGTTGGACTTGCTGCCCTTGGAGGTCTTTTCCAACCTTAATGATTCCATGATTCAGTGAAAGACTGATGTGCTGGAAGGGTTTTTCCCTGAACTGGGAGTTCACCTGGCTTCAGAGAGTGCCTGGTACCAGCCTGCTGCTGTTCATTTCTTTCCTCAGCCAAACCAAGTCCCATCTCAGGGCTGTGCCAAAGCTCTGGAATTCATCTTTATTCATGAGGGAGAGTTCTTCTCTGCTGCTTCCTAGATAAGCTTTGACCACGATTTGCTGTAAGTGTAGATATGACTCCAATAAATGGGTTTTTATGTTCCAGCCTGCCAGTTCTGCAAACCAGTGTGCCTTGTGAGAATTGACCTGTTTTGTGTTTATTAACCTTTTAAAGGGAGAGGAAATGAGAGCTCTGATCCACTTCTAGCAGAGACAGTGGGAAAGGTGTGCTGGGGCCTCCTAATGCCGAAATATTGGGCTGGAATAAATCTGCATTTCCACCAGTCACTACTGATGAATTGGACTGATTCAGAAATTGCAGTTTTGGGCATGAGAAAATGGTTTTGTCCGTGGAGACAGTACTGGAAGTGGAGGGACAGGACAAGGGGAAATGGTTTCAAACTGAAAGAGGGCAGGTTGAGATGAGATATTGGGAAGGAATTGTTCCCTGTGAGGATGGGGAGGCCCTGGCACATATTCCCAGAGAAGCTGTGGCTGCCCCTGGATCCCTGGAAGTGTCCAAGGCCAGGTTGGACAGGGCTTGGAGCAGCCTGGGATAGTGGAAGGTGTCCCTGCCCATGGCAGGGGGTAGAATGAGATAATTTTAAGGTCCCTTCCTTTGTGGAAAGCAGCTGGCATCCATTTACCCAAAACATCAGCAGGTATTTTGGAACTCCCTGGTGTCACTGGTTCTCAGCTACTTCTGAGCCAGAAGCTCTTAGAGGAGGGCTCTGAGTGAGGCTGGTGCAGCCCTTGGCTTGCCTGGGGGGTGTTTGGCTTGCAGAAGGGAAGGCTGAGCTGCTGGATAGAAGGATCTGAGCCCCAGCTTCTTTAGAAGTGTGAAGGATTTCTCCCTGCAGAAGAAGATACTCAGCTCCAGAGAGCACTTCGTGGTCTGGCAAGGAAGGGCAAAGCTGAGGATGTGGACGTTACAGTTAAAATAATTAAAATTGGGAAAAATCCCTCTTATTTTAAAAAATATTTATTTAGTTTTTTAAAGTTTTTCTTAGATATTTTTATAATGACAAGAGTTTAAAGGCTGCACCTGAGACACCCAGAGAGGTGGTGAGTGCTGCTGGCTTGGAAAAGCCACACACTTATTTTTATACAGCTCTTCCAGATTCACCTGGGATCCTTCCCACTGCCCTTGTCAGTGTGTATCCTGTGGATTTTTGGGACAGGCACATGAGCAGAGCAGTTCTTTTGATGGAAATGGAGAGTAGGGGTGTTTTTAACTCATTGGCACTTGCTGCACTGGGTGAGGAGTGATAAATATCTTTGCATCCTCCCTGCAGACACTGAGTGCATGGTAGAAGACAAAATTTATAATTAATTAATGGGGAGGCACTTATCAACCCCCAAACATGACATGATCAGGCCAAACTTGTCATCTTTGCTACATCCAAGTGATGCCAGAGGGAAGAGAGGGATTTTTTCTTTCAAGGCACAATGCAGCTGCTTCTGCCCCCAGACAGTTTTTTGCCTGCCAACCTCCCAATCCCAGCACTTTTCCAGGATAAAGTCTGTCAGTCTGGGAGGAAGAAAAGCAGTTTCTGGAAGGCTCCTTGGTAAAAGTTGGCTGTGTCTGGGTCAGATGAAAGGGCACAAAGTTTTACCTGAAGTTGTGATGGGATGATTACAGCATCGGACTGTGCATGTAAAGCATTTTTCAGGTGTCAATCTCCAGTTGTTCCAGCTCTTTAAACTCATTTATTCTCTTCTACTCACTAAATATTATTGACTTTCCTGAACTGCTGATAATTAAGACACACCTGTTAGGCCCAGAGCAGCTGTGGCTGCCCCTGGATCCCTGGAAGTGTCCAAGGCCAGGCTGGATGGGGCTTGGAGCAGCCTGGGACAGTGGCAGGGAGTTGGAATGAAATGTTCCTTAGGGCCCATTCCAAACCCAAACCATTTCAAGATTTACTGATCCTGTGGCGACAGGCACTGCCAGCCAGAATTCTGGCTTCCATTGCCTTCTTTATTTATTGCAGAAATATTTTCAGCGTGTCTGGGGCAGCAGTGAGGAAGATGGGTGTTGTAAGAGCTAATGCGCGGGTACAAAGTGTGTTTACAGAAGCAATGATTTGTAAAAATTCACTTTGTGTGTCTTGCAAGGCCAGTTTCATTTTCTTTTAATCAGAAAAAAAAAAAAGCTTTTGATACAAAAATGAGCACCTAAAAGCTTTCTGCACGCATCACAGATGGTGCTGAAAAATGTCAACAGAGAAAAAGATACAGATCACCTAAACTCTCAGAGTGCATAATTCAGGGCATTTAAAAAGCCATCTGATGCTATCAGATGGCTTTTATTTTGTATTACAACCTATCATGAGGTAATGGCTGCACTCTAATTTATTGCAGCTGGTGGAGGAAAAGATTGTAGAATGTGAAATATTCCACCATAGAATAATTTTCCTTGGAATCTTTAATATCCTGACACTTTTGGAGCTGCTGGCTTTTTGGTGGGAGATAAGTGTGAGGCTGTGAGAGCTGAGCTGGGCACTTGATAGAAGGACCTGAAACCTGACTTTTAA
The DNA here is from genome assembly GCA_013397375.1 of Toxostoma redivivum. Lineage (NCBI taxonomy): Eukaryota > Metazoa > Chordata > Aves > Passeriformes > Mimidae > Toxostoma > Toxostoma redivivum. The sequence continues at coordinate 1,151,106 of VXBI01008137.1, read as the reverse complement.
TGAACTCTGCAGGAGAGCTGGGTGAAGGAGATTCCATCAGTTATTCCATTTTTCAGGCTCAGATAAACTCAGCTCAGGACTTCATTTGAAAAGTTCAGTTTGTTCATGAAAGAAGAGAGGAGGAAAAAAACCTGTAAAATCACTTTGAAAGCGAGCTAAGGGCTCTTTTTCAGCTTCAAAGCATTTCTGTGTGCTCCCTATTGATCTGAGACAGATCTGCACAGGCTGGTGGGGAGACCAGCCCTTTCCTCAGCTCAAGGAGTAAAAGATGATTTAAAGGAGGAATTTCAGAGCAGGGTGTAATTACCAACAAGTGCAGCCTGACAGGGATTTTCAGAGCTCCATTTGCTGGCACGTGAGAGTATTTCCTCAACATTTTCTCACCACTTTGTTCTCCACATCCCAGTCTCTCTGTTGTGGGGCTGTTGACCTCAAAAGTGTGTGAGTCACATTTGGGGGAGTGTTTCCATCTAAGGGGGTGTGACAAATAACTCAGAGCAGAGGAGCTGGAAAAAGGGAGCTCTGCTGACAACAATGGGTTGTGATGGGAAAGTGAAGCCACAAGAGAATTGTTTTTTTTTCTTCTTGTGGAAAAGTCCCTATGGCCTGACAAGGGGAGACTCCTCTCCCTGGAGTGACCTGAAAAAGATTATTTAAGTTAGTAACTGACTGAAATGTTTCTGTATGTTGTTAAGAAAGAGAACAAGGTGTGGGAGAGGGGAGGAGGGAGGTCTGAAGGTTTTATTCTGAATTTATTATTTCTTTATGTTGTTAATAAAGTTTTTCTTTACACCATTCAAATTTTTAAGCCTGCCTTGCTTTTGCTCCTAATCCTATTTCATAGCAGAAAATAAGTATATTAAAATTAGAAAATCTAAACTACTACACCATCCATCTCACCCAGGCAGCAACTGAAGTGCCTGGCTGTTGGAAATATAAAGCAGGGGGGAAAATGTCAAAATTCTGCTAAGAACTCTAAAATGGAAACATATCAATGCAAAAATGTGATTGATTCCTTTTTTTTTAATTATTATTTTTAATTCAGATCTGCCAACTCCTCTTGGATTCAGCGTTAATGTTACATGATCCAACAATGCAGCATACCTGGAGTATTATTAATGCCTTTTGAGAAATAAAAAGGGCAAAATCAGAACATTATAAATCTGTGGAAAGTACATGGCATTTTTTATTTCCTCGAAACCTTTTATTCTACACAAAAAATCTTCAGCAATGCCTCATTTTGACAAACCCCTGTGTTTCCTCCCTGTGTTGGTTATTCCTTCATTCCTAGCTTGGATAGCTCAGGATGTGCCACCCTCCCTCTCTCTTCCATAGGGATCATCTCCTGGTCCCAGCACTGTCCCTGCTCAGCCTCCAGCAGTGTTTTGTGCCTTTTCCCTTTCTAAGAAGAAGACTTCTGGTGAAGGGATTTTGGTCCTTAATCCCATGTTTGTCATCTGTGTCCCCTTTCTGCTGTGAGAGCTGCACAATCGTTGCAATGAGAAGGAAAAGGTGATGGCATTTGGAGGAAACAGAGAAGGAATGTCTCACAAGTTCAGATCAGGTGTTCTAATGCAACAGGGAGTGACAGAGGCAAGGAAGAGAGAGATTTAATTAGGAATTTCTTTTTAATCTAGGAGAAGACACTATTCTTGTATAAAGCCTGATTTGTCTCTTTTTTTTGCCTATATTTGCTGTTCTTTCCATACTGATTTCTGGAAAATTACGGTGCTGACTTTCAGGAACTAGGGGAGGTAAAAGCTTTGTATTTAAAGGAAATATTTCCATGGGGTTTCATTCCAAAAGGTGCCTGTGCCGGGGTGAGGGGCTCTACGCAGCTTTGCAGAGCTGCTCTGCTGCATCCAGCACTCCTGAGTCCTCCAACATCTGCTTTCCTCTCTCCCCCAGGCTGCAGGAGGCAGTGGGACAACATCACGTGCTGGCCTGAAGCAGAGGTGGGAGAAGTCGTGGTACGGCCATGCCCCAAGTACTTCAGGTTCCTGACCTCCTTCCTGGGTAAGCAAATGTCTTGGTTTGGAAGACAGGTGTCTGCTGAGAAAGGCAGGAGCCTCTTTTTTTGAAATGGAAGATATGGGAATAGGAATAACAGTTCTTTACTAGGAAAATTAAAATAGAAATGCAATATTACAGGGAACAAACCCAAAGCACTGCAGAGTGAGAATCCAAGCTGCCCCATCAGTCAGTCAGGGGTTGGGGCAGTGCCATTCCATGGTGGCTGCATCCTCCTGCAGTGACAGATGTGGCTCTGCTGGAGCAGTGCTCCTGGAGAAGGGGCAGTTTTCGTCCAAAGGCCCAGTGATGATGTGGAAAGGTCTGGTTTTCCTCTGGAATCGAGTGGGACAAACCTGCTCTGATGTTCCAAATCAGATTTTATCTGGGTAGGAAATGCTTGGCTCCTCCCCCTGGGTGGAGCATCTCCCCATGGGATGATGGAATTTTATCAGCCATGCCCTGGGACTCCATGGCCATGAACAGGAGAGATCTCCTGGAGGAAGGATGGGTTGTGGAAGAGATAAAGAACACTGCCCCAGCTGGTTTAACAGCTGGCCCGTTAACAGGAGATATCTCCCACAGAGATCAGGATCACTGCCCACCTGGATTTAACAGATGGTGATACAATACAAACTTTTGGTCACATCCTGTATTGCAACCTAAGACAGCAAATCCCAAAATATCTCCACAGCTTAACTCCCAGTGAGGTTTCTCATCATCTCACAGGGGGAACATCTCAGTAAGGAGGGAGAAACCAGCTCTTAGCCCGTGGTAAAGGAGGTTTCCAAGCCGTACATGAATTCCCAAACATCAAAACATCTTCCCTGCACTTGCAGCACCACTGCTGTGGATGCAAGAATGGCTCCTGGTGAAATCCAATAGTATGGATGTTGTGCAGTGAAAATTGAATCAACCCCAGGAGCTGTTGTGTTTGTTGTGCAAAATGAGCAGTTTAGCACAATCGTTAATTAAGTCTCTGACAGAAAACAAACAAGCTGGAACTGTACATAATAAAGTTTTTGGGATTTTTCCTGCTGGAATGACAAATGTGGCCACAGGCCAAGGAATTAACCTGCCAAATAATGGGCAGGGGAGATTAATGGAGGAGGTGGCTTAACTCACTGTTCAGGGTGTTCTGAGAAGCTTTAGTTTAAAACTCAGGTCTCAAGGGGCCATGCAGCAACAGGGCTGATTGTGTCTCCTGGTGGTTTATAGTTATTTCTCACTATTTTTATTATAGAAGCCTTGCAGGCCTTAACAGAGAATTAAGTTCTTTTGCACTGGAGATCCTGCATTGAGCTCCATTTTTAAAGCCTTGTAGTGCAAACACACAGGATGGATTAGGAATGGGGTAGGAATGAACATTAGGAATGAACAATATCATCCCTGTTCAACAGGCCTGGACACTGCACTCATTAACCAGCATGTGCTGATTACATCATTTGCCCAAGGCCACACCAAAATTCTTCGCAAGCACAGAAGGGAAATTCAAAATCCCTGATCCTGGCAGTGACTTCCTTCTTTCCAAAATTCCCTGGGAGCTCATCACTCTTGTCCCAACACAGAGGGAGAGGAGGCAGAAGCTGCTGTGATATCACATCTTGCAGGACAAGACCCCTGTGCATTTGGAATAATTTCCTGCTGTTCCTGCTCTGTGCCCTCCCCTGAGCTCAGCATTCACTCACTGGGTTTTAATAAACCAGCAAAGTTAGTAAACCACAAAGAAATATCTCTGAAAAACACTTTCTAGTACATCATACCACTAGAGCAATGAGGAAAATATTGTGTATATTTGATTAAATATAGAGGTCAAGCACTGGAACAGGCTGCCCAGGGAAGTGGTGGATTCATTGTCCAGGGAAGTGTTCAAAATAGGAACATGGTTTAGTGTGGACCTGGCAGCATTGAACTTGATGTTCTTAGAGGTCTTTTTAAACCTCAGTGACTCTAAGATTCCATTTTATGTGTATATATATATATTTTTTTTTTTCCTTTTAAATCATTTGGACTATGTTGGTCTTAAGCTAAGGACAGTGGGATATCTTTAATTTTGTAGCAGGATGGGCTTATGAGACTCAATAAATTTGCCTGTTCAGGTGCAACTGCTGCTCTCTGAGATGTCGCAGGACATCCTGATCTCCAAGCTCCGCTGCAGAAAGGTGCAGATCTCCCAGAGTTTCTGTGTCATTGGATCTGTCAGGTACTTCAGAGTATCTCAAAACACCTTAGGTTGGGAGAGGGCTGGGCTCTGCTCCCAGGGAACAAGGGACAGGACAAGAGGAAATGGCCTCAAGCTGTGCCAGGGGAGGTTCAGGTTGGACATCAGGATAATTTTTTTTCATGGAAAGCATGGTCAGGCACTGGAAGGGGCTGCCCAGGGAGGTTTGGAATCCCCATCCCTGGAGGTGTCCAAGGAAGGGCTGGAGGTGGCACTCAGAGCTCTGGGCTGGTGACAAAGTGAGGATCACTCACAGCCTGGAATCAGTGACCTTGGGGGTCTTTTCCAACCTGAGTGAGTTTGTGATTCTGTCTGGGGAATGATTCCTATTCTGGGAGAAGCCCAAACTTCCCTCAGAGCACTCAGAGCTTCACCTGGGCTCTCTGTGCCCTCATCTCAGTGTGCGCAGCCAAGAAAGAGCCTCAGACATGGCCCTTCCCTGCACACCCCTGTGGCCAGGTGTGCTCTTCTGGGAGCCATGACCTCAGCAAATGTCACCCAACCTTGCAGCTGGCAAGGTCAGCAGCCTTCTGGGGCAATTTCACATTGCTTTGGAGGAGTTTCCTCTGGTTTAGTCTGGTTCTCTGCAGCTGACTGTCATCAGTCACTGGAAAGCTCCCCGGATTGTACAAGGGTATAGAACCAGAGGGAATGGCTTCAAACTGACAGAGGGCTGGGTTACAGTAGATTTTGGGAAGAAATTCTTTTTTCTGAGGGTGGGAATACACTGGCACAGGTGCCCAGAGAAGCTGTGGCTGCCCCTGGATCCCTGGAAGTGTCCAAGGCCAGGTTGGACAGGGCTTGGAGCAGCCTGGAACAGTGGAAGGTGTCCCTGCCCATGGCAGGGGGTGGAATGGGATGACCTTTAATTTCCCTTCCAACCCAAACCATTCTATGATTTTATGATTGTATGTTTTGACCAGTGATTCATCTGAACTTGAATCAGCCATTTACAGTGATCAGATGAACAACAGCATGAAAATACCTGTTTGACAAAGCACAGGGTGAGTTTCTTTGGAGAAAGAGGAGTCAGAACTCTTTTAATTTCTGCTGTTTGTAAAGCAGAGGTGTCTGTAGAAGACTGGTGTCCAGGACCCCTTTAGTGTCCACAGAAATCTGGTCAGCACTAGCTAAAGACACTGTGGAGGTACCTGAACAGCTCTGGAGGTGCCATGGGCTCTGTTGATGGATTTTCTGTTGACTGGAGTAGGAATGCTCTGAGCTCACAGAGAGACACCCACAGCACAGGCACTGAGGGCTCCATTCAGGTCTTTACCCATAAACATCTGGTTCCATTTGATAAATATTGGAAGATCTAAAATCCACAAGGCTTTAAGATACCTGTATTCAGGAAGCCAAATTTCCAACCTGAAATGGCATTTGTATCAACTGATTTTAGAGTTTTCCACAAGTCAAACCTATCTCTGAGCTGGTTTTACAGTCAGAGGTGAGGAACATGCTCCCTGGAGGTACAGTTCAGCTGATTTTTAGATTCTCCCTCCAGGATGGGTTTAATACCATCCATAAACCACATATTTCTCTCCATTTGCAATCAAAAGATTGCAGAGTGGCTCTGGCAGATGGGAATATCTTCCAACAGGATTTAATTTCTCCTCAGCAGAGCACCAACAGAGCAACTGATGCCGTTCCCAAAGCAGAAACAGCAGCTTTGATTCTCTCTGAGTCAGACACTTTGTACAACCATTAACAAACAGGGAAAGCAGTGATGGTCTTAAATAAAGGGAGGGGAAGATTGCTTCCTGTTTGATAGGATTTGTTGCAAAATTAATGCCATTAAAGGTTGTGAAGCAGCTCTTCCTTTGCAGCAGTGAGTGTCATTGAGCAGCTTTCAAGGAACTCAATCATCTGGGTAATGTTTGTGTCTTACTCTTTGATCCCTTTGCAGGAACATGAAAGCTTTTATCAAGTTGTGAGCCAGAGAAAGTCTTTTTAATGTATTTATAGCAGGAAAAAAGCGAAAATACCAGGAAATAAAAGAGTTAATGTGATTTTCCTGCCTCATGGAGAATAAGCTCTTCAAATGACTAATATCCCATCTCATGGTCAATAAAGGATAAAATATCTTGTGGCATTTAAAAACCTTAAACTGTCCTGATATCATTTGACATTAATTTTTTATGGCATTCACAGATCCAGAAAATTTTCATTATTTCATGACGTTCGTCAGTGCCATGTGAGGGAGATGGATGAAAATATTTTTGGCACCTTTCATTATAAAAGTGCATTACTTTCCACCCCTTGACCAGAGTGTTCCAGCTCTCTTTGGATACTTGGAAGATGACATTTGTAATAGGGATTTATGTCTCAGTTTCTCCAAAAGCAAATTGTCCACCATGCACAAGTTAAATTAGCACTGACAGTTTTTAAGCTTCAGCTCTGAGATTAATTGACCTAAGGGGGTGGGGATGGGCACAAGCAAGCTCTGGAATCCCACTCAGGGAGGTGAGATCCATCTGAGTTTTGGGCTTGCCAAGCTCCTTTTTTCCTTGGATGCTCTAAATTTATTTCCCCTTTCCTTTCCCCTCCTTCATGAGCACTTCTTATTCTGTATTGCTTCTGAAACTGGGACAAAAATTGAATAAAATGAGGATAGGAATGGGCAGAGAGCAGCAGATAAGAAGAAGACACCACTTCTCTAAAGAAGCCCCAAATGAACCATACCCATTATTTATTTGCTACAATGGTCATTAAAATACCCAAGGAGTTGAGTGTGGTTTTTGTGGGGTTCTGTTCACTGAGAGCCCTCGACCTGCTCTGCTGTCCACATGTGCCTTCATATCAAAAATGCAAAATTTCCTGGAGAAAAGGAGGCTCAGAGAGGGCATCACCACCCCTGGAATTGTTCAAAAACGTGTGGATGTGGCACTTGGGGACATGGTTTGATGGTGGCCTTGGCAGTGTGGGGTTAATGTTTGGACTTGATGATCTTAGAGGACTTTTCCAACCTAAACCATTCTGTGATTCCATGATTTATTTGCACCTGAGGTGTCACAATGCTTGTGCCCCACTTCTCTCCACCAATACCTCTACCCAAAAATGTGCATCTTTTTCTAGTAAATGTTTCCTGGACTCCTGTAATTGCTGTATCAAAAGATCTGTTAAGGATTTTGTCCTAAAATTTGACAGCTCTGTTTTTAGGATGAGAAAACAAATGTTTTACAAGAGGTGCCTAATCAAGGGGAACATTGTTGTTGTTAAGAAAGGGGGAATTGTCTGTATTTATTAAGGATCTGGATCTTCACTCTTAGAAGTGAAATGGGCAGGAAGGGGAAAGGAAAATAAGGAAAAAATTAGTTTTGCCACAAAAAGGAGTGCAGGAAGTTTAAGGGCATTGGACATATGACAGTAATATCTGCATGCCATTCTGGGATGCTATGAAAGCAGGACACTGAGCTCTTGCAAGGCATTATGAGGTTATTTTAAAATAAATGAGAGTTAGTTGTGGCTTTTTCAGTTTTTTAAAAATGGAAAGCCTCATTTCATTGCTTTTAGGAACAGATGCACCAGTTTGACAGTGGTAACATTGATCAAATTAAATAGAAACACCACAAAAAACCTAAGATTAATTAATATTTCTAACTAATACCATGAGAATGAGAGGACTTTGTTCTTATCAGGGACTTGCCTCTTCTTTTTCCACAACACAGAGAGCCTGGAGCACAAACCACTGGCACAGGGATGCTTCCCATCTCTCAGTGAATCTCCTCCACTCTGCATTGCTAATTACATGTAGTTATAAACCCCTGGTCTCCTTTCTCAATAAATCTCCAGGAGTACAATTTGAAAATTTTTCCTCTAGTCTAACAGGAAATGGGAAAATTTGGGAAATCTAGTGAACTTTGAAAGGCTGGAGATAAATTCCAAGTGAAGAAACTTTGTGTTTTCTGATACTGTCATTTTCAATGTGCTCAGATTTCAATGTGCTACAGATTTTCAATGTACTGAAGATTTTCAATTTACTTAATTGGTGCTCATTTTGGGGAGAATTTGTGTTACACAAATTAGTGAGAAACAGGTCTGGAAAATGGCAAATACAATTGCTGGTGCTTTGAAAAAATTGCCTTTCCATTGACAAATAATTAGACTTTATTAGCAAAGTCTGGAAAAACCAAGAGACCACAAGAACTGGCTCATTTTCATCAGGGCTCTGTGGCAGAGCTGGGATTTGACCTTGGAACACAAAAATACTTCAGTCTAACCTGAGCCTGTAAGCCTCAGAGGAAAGCAAAGTTTGTGGGGCACTTTCCCAAATTTTATGCTCATTTTCAGTATAGAAAATGATATTTTAAATAGTAGTAATTAGAAATGTTATTTGGACTGAGGAGAGACATCATCCACTACTTGAGCCAAATTGTGGTGTGATAAAATCTTTGTTTTCTAACCTTGTACTTTTTGTACCTCTCAGACGTCAGGTGAACATGAGAGGTTTTAGAAAGCTGTCTTGCATCACACCATGTGTGTGAATTTCCACATCTAAAAGTGACATGAGCAGCAAAGGGTGGTAGAAAAACTTCTCTGGGAAGTGAGTTTCCCTAAAGTCAGAGTAATTTTTCTTATTGTTTTTCTAATCCTATTGATGCTTTCTCATTGTTCTCCTCTCTACCTTGGTTTCCTCATCTAAAGCATTGGGACAATATTTGAAAGTATTGAGAGTGGTGAGAATTTTTAAACAATCATAAAATTTTGAGGAAGTGCAAATGAAAAGAAGAAATAGGAGAAAATTAAGCTGAAAGAAGCACGCCTTAGTTCACTGAGAATAAGAAACAAAGATTTAAAACCACCGTGAAATCTTGAGCCATGCCCAAACAGAGAGGAGGAGTTTTGAGAAGGAAATGGGAAGCAATGAAGCTCAGATAATGGGATCCATTGTCACGAAGAAGAAATAACAGAAATTGCAAAACACCTCAAAAAAAAACCCTGAAAGTACTGAGCAGTCATGTCCTTGATTTGTTTGCACAAGATCCTTTATGATCCCGAGGTGAAGCCTGGTGAAAAGAGCTGCAAACAGAGGGAAAGCCTGGGAAGAGCAGCCCATGGGGCTGTGCTGAACTTGCTTCTCTTGGAGCAGGTGTGATAATGAACAAAGAAACCTTCCAGAGCCCCCCCACGTTCAGATCTGCTGCACAGACAGATTAAAAGGGAGAGTTTCAGTGTCAAAACCCACCTGTCACAGGGATTTGAGAAGTGATTTTAGACAAGGGTTATCTGCTGCTGATTTCAGTGCAGAGCAGCCCCATGGCTGGGAAGATGTTCAGATGACTCAAGTGTCAGAAATTGCTGGAGGTGATACTCAAATATTTTTGTGACTCACAGCTGCATAACTGATTTGCTCCCATTTACAGGAGTTTTCTTGTGTGCAAAGAACTCCATTGTTGCAAATGTTTGCAAAGCTCTTTGAGCTTCACTGGTGTCGTTTTTCACCTTTAAGCAGCAAGGTTTGACTTCTGTTTGTTCATTCTGGTGTATTGACCAGTTTTCCAGTTTTGTGTGGTGAGTGGCACCCGTGGAATGCCCCAATAAGGGGATCTGTGGGAGGTGGGCAGGGTGGGAAATTTGCAATGTGCTGCTGGGTGTATTCCTGCTTTGTTATTTTTTGACAAACCCATATTTTGGCCTGTTAGCCTGCAAATCTCTTGGGGCTAGGCTTATCCTGAGCACTGCTCTCTCCTCCTTTTGCTCAATTAAACTGATGTGGGTTTGAGGTCCAGCTGGGACAGGGAGCAGAGATGTTTTACAAAGTGAGAAGTGCTTTGCATTCACAATCCTGGATGGATCAGGCAGTTCTGAGTGCCAAAGAGCCATGTGAACTTCAGTTTTGACAGCTTGGCTGAAGGAGTGAGATGTTCTTGCGTTAATTAAAGCTCTTTTTAGCTGGTCAGAGGCCCCAGGCACTCAGTGAGCTTGACAATCCAGGAAATCTTCCTGCCCTGGAGTGTACAAGTTAAAACAGGCAATACAGGTTGTCACTGTGTGGATTTTCTCCCTCCACAGCCAAATTTTGAAGTGTTCTGTTCACAAACAAGAGTGCAGTACATTTCCCAGGAATCACATTCGATCAGGGCTCAGTTGTAGGCAAGGTCTGGGTGTGGAGGACTGGATTTAGTTCCCAGACCCCCAGCCTTATCTACATCATGTGAAATGAGCCCTTTATCTATCCCTGTCCTGGCTTCTCACAGGCAGAGTGAAAGGCATAAATACTTCACTGCTCTGTTTAGATAAAAAATTTCCAGGAGCAAAGTCAATGTGACAATAAAACATTCAAACAATACTGGTGCAGTGCCAGCAACCAAAGGTCTGGGTAACAAGTGGCAGTATGGTACCATTAGAAGAGATGTTTTGTGTACACCTCTGTATTAAAATGTACTTTTTTACTGAGCTCTGGACTTTAAAACAAAATGGTTGCCTCCCATTTATGAGTTCTGTGTAACATGAAAAATTAATAACAGGGAAAAAGTACAAGAGTTTTACTCTTAAGTGTTACAAGAATTGTGCTTTGGCATTTATGCCACAGAAGGCAGAATTTGTTTTAACAGTGAGCTGAAGGTTTGTTTTTTTTTTTAATCATGTTTTTTTCTTTTGTTCCAGGGAATGTGACCAGGAATTGTACAAGCCAGGGCTGGTCAGATGTGTACCCTGCACCCTACGCCGTGGCTTGTGGATATGATTCCAACAGCACTCCTGGGGAAGAGGTTTGTGAACATGGATGATCAAGATTTAATAGGGTTCAATATCAGAATTGTATCATCCTCCCATGCCCACTTTTTCCCATTCCCCCTCTGATTGCTCAGGAGGGAAGGATCCTCTTGAGGATCCTTGGAAGCAGAGTTCAAATGTTTGGTCAAGGAAATGATCTTCCCTTTGAAGTCATAGACTCACAGAATTATGGAATGGCTTGGATGGAGGGGACCTTCAGGATCATCTCATTGCACCCCCTGTCGTGGGCAGGGACACCTTCCACTACACCAGGATGTTCCAAACCTGGCCTTGAACACTTCCAGGGATGGGACATCCAAAATTTCCAGGATGTCAGGACCTGAGAAGATCAGACCATTGTCAGTGTGATGCCCACACATAACTTCAGGTGTTTTATTTCCCACAGTGCACTTTGAAACAAGCCTTCCACGTTTATATTTATGCTTAAGTAGATATGGTGATTCCAGTTTTTCTATGGCAGCACAAGCATCAAAAACTTTTAAGGGGTAAAAATTATGTTTTGCTGCTCTGCAGATCTCAACTGGCTAAATATCTAGATCACTGTAAGGAACATTTTCCTGAAATTTTACTACATTTTAATAGAAAATCCAAAAGTTCTCTGGGATTTGTTTATGTATAAAATAGCAAATGCTGACCTAGGTATAATTAGCTTTACAGAGTATTGTCATTCCACAGCAAGGAGTTTGTTACTGGTTTGCTGCATGCTGAGACATGAAGGGTAAAGTCTAAAGAGGATGACAAATGTTAGGAGCAGGATTCACCTCACCTAACTCAAAGTTCAGCATCTAATCTAATCACCTGTAGCAGTCCCATAGTCAACAAGAAAAAGCTTATGCAAGAAAAGTTGTATTTCACTACAGTCATATGTTGCAGTATTTATATTTTTATATAATAAGTTAATGTGTTTATATTAAACCTCTGCCCATGTTTTTTGTTGTTGTTTAAGACATACCTCAGTGTTAGTGAATGTTGGACATAGAAATCTCCATAATTAATTAATATGTGTTTCCAGGATTTAAAGGGGGCTGGACAGGGATTTTCCACAAGAGCATGGAGTGATGGGACAGGGGGTAATGGTGCTAAGCTGAAGGAGGGCAGGTTTGGATGAGATACTGCAAAGAAATTCCTCACTGTGAGGGTGCTGAGGTCCCAGCACAGAGAAGCTGTGGTTGCCCCTGCATCCCTGGAAGTGTCCAAGGCCAGGCTGGACAGGGCTTGGAGCAACCTGGGATAGTGGAAGGTGTCCCTGCCCAGGACAGGGGGTGGAATGAGATGATTTTTAAGGTCCCTTCCAACCCAAACCATCCTGGGGTTCTGTGACTCCATATGGTGAGAGGTCTCTGTGCATGGTCACACACTGCCAAGGCACTCAAAGAGTTAACAGGGCATCAGAGCAGAACTGAGCCAGCTCTGAATGTGAAATAAAACAGCAAACAGCAAAGGCAGAGGTGCACAAAGAACTTCAGGGCTGTGCTGAAAGAGCCTTAGTCTGCCTTTAGGGCCAGCCAGCACTTCACATCCTCAAGTGTCCATCCCTCAGACTGAGCTCTATGGCTGCACCAACCATTGCTCCAGCTCTGCTGTGCAAGGACCCCCATCCAGAGCTCTGGTTTGTGTTCCTGCTGCTCAGGGGTTTGGGAATTCCTGGGACATTGTCTGGCCACCCAGTGAATTGCAGCGTTGCCAAAGTGCAGCGTTGCCAGAGTGCCGTGTTACCAGGAGAACCTCTATTGTGCTCTTTTAATTCTTTCTTAATTATTTTCCTTTGATTTCCACAGTTTTTTCCTGCTGTTAAAGTCCAGTTTGTGTGAAAGTTGGCTGAGGGGGGTGAACATGCAATAGCAGCCTGTGAAGTAGAATAGATTTTTGTTTTGTTGTTGAATTGGCAGTGAGTTTGGGGAGCAAGAAGTAAAGGGAGTAGAAAAAATCCAGCAGGCTGTACAGGACATGAGGTCCAGGAAAGACTGATAAGCTTCCAGGAGTAGAACACTTCAGGAACTTTTGGTCTCAGGTCAGAAACAACAGGAAAAAAAATATGAAAAATAAATAAGGGCAGTGTATAAGGTTTTAGCTGTGAATTCTGGCAGTCCCTAGAGTAGCAGATGAAGATTTTGGACTGGATGACATGAACCTCAAAACACTTGGCTCCTGAAAAGCTGTATATATCAGTATTTCTCTTCTTTTCCTCTCAAAATTGTAAATGTTTCCCATTGCCAACCAAGGGACAAATGTTGAGGTTACTGAATAGAAACCAAAGAAAATAAATCTCAGTTAATCTCAATTTAGCACCTACCTCAAATAATTGTTATTATCATACTCCTGTGAAATTAAGCAGAAGCTTTTAGAAGTCAAAGAGACAATGATGAAGTTGCAGATTTCATTCTGTAAATCAGTCAGCCATCCTGGCATGCATTGCCTTTACTTATCTACATCCCTTCCTTTTCTAATAAGAATATTTTATAATCTGGACCATGGGTGAAATTTCAATTCCATTTATGATGTTGGGTCAAATTCTCTGCTTTGAGATCTCTAAAATAGGAACCAGTTGTCATTAGCAAGTGCAGTGGAGAGTGAGAAGTCATTATGTCTGTTTCCAGAACAGAGATGACCCCATATCCTGCATTAAAGCTGAATGCAGAACCATCCCTCCCTGCATAAGAAAGATTAGTCACCATAAAATATGGTGGAGGAAAGCAGGGAATTGCTTGTTGAATTAACACCAGGAACTTTCTGTGCATAACTTGCTCCTGGGAATAACTCTAAGAGCAGAAGACTTACTTTTCTCTGCTCTCCTAAATGAAGTGTGGGACAACCTCTTCCCCCCCACAGTCCCCTACCAAGAGCTCCTTCCTTCTCCTGGAGCAGTTCTGCTCTGGTGCCATCAAAAATAGAGATAACAGAGAAAGATGAAATCAGCATGAGGGAGGTAGACAGCTTTAATTAGGAAAGTCAGAGCTGCCTTTGGGATCCCAAACTCCAGGAAGGTTGGAAAGAAGACTTTATCTTGGGGGTGCTGGTGGATGAGAAGCTGGACATGTGCTGACCAGAAATCCAATTGTATCCTGGGCTGATCCCACAGCCTGGGCAGCAGGGAAAGGGGGGATTCTGCAGAGCTTTATCTGGGCCAGACCAGGCAGATAAACTGTCCTGAAAGCCTTGAATTATCTCTTCAGAGTGACCCAAAGCTCTCAGTGATGTGGCTGTGAGGACACAGTGCTTTAACCACCTCTGAGATCTGTGGTTGAAGATATGACCAGTGTTATCTCTGAAAACTCTCATTTTAACACCCCTCCAAGCTGGCTTGTGCAAATGCTAAAGGATTGCAACTCATCCCAGCCTCACTGGTTCTGTAAAGTACCAAATACTTGTCAAAGCCTGTGAAAATAGCACATCAAAATGTCAACTCTCAGTGTTATGGAAGAGCATTTCTCCAAACAAGGTTGGGTTTAGATTTTCTGTCTAACCTGCTCTTTGTGGTTTTGGTTGTTTGGGTTCTTTATAGAAGATGATGACAAGGAGGGCAGAAGAGAGTCAATCAAGAGCTGGAGAAAATAAAATTTTCCATAAACTGAGTTAGATTCTCATAAAAACATAGATTATTTTATTTATTGCTAAATGTCTAAATAATTTTACCTCTTGATTCTTTCTTCTCTCTTTTTTTTTTTAAGCTGAGAATCAAAATCTGTTTATTTAGAGTGTTGCTAGAGAGCTTTAGAGAGCTTATTTGCCCATTTTATTTAGACTGGGATCCCCTGTTGCATCCAAGCCCTGCAGTACCCCATGCTCAGAGATTCTCTGTGTGCTATCAAAGAGAAAAAACCATGAACCAATTTCCAACTTAAGACATATTTCTGAGTTTACAGTGAGAACATTTTCAGTTTTCACTTGCCTAAACACAGTGTAAATTCCACAAAAGCAAACCAATTTCCCAGTTGTGCCCTCATGTCGGAGTCTGGGACATCCCTTTGGGAGTCCAGAGTTGCTGAGACCCTGGTCAGGGGGCTCTGAGACCCTGGGATGATCCCAGAACATCTGTGGGTTTGATTATAGCCCTTGGAACAAATTACCAGCTTTATATGAGAACCTAAAAGTCACAGTAGTTTAAGTAGTGTTATCATAAAGTGAAAATATAGATTGTAGGATTTTTGGGAATGGGGATTTTAGAACACAAGATGGAGGAAAAAGCACGTGTTTGGTCTTTCTTTGTTCTTCTTCTTCATCTCCATTTTCTATTGTGGAGCTGGCACTTTGGGATTGGTTTAGAGTAGAAGTTCACTGTCTAACATAGATGATGGTAATTGGGAAATAATTGTAAACATCATGTAGGTAGTTTTTAGTATAAAAAGATAACATGGCCCTGAAGGGCAGAGAGTGTGCCATGGCTGCCCTGCAAGACAGACCTGGCTGGGCTGAGAGAAAATATTACAGATAAGAAAAGAATAAACAACCTTGAGACCGAGAAAACTAAAGAGCTCAGATTGATTCCAGCTCGGGCACACGAACTGCCAGACAAGAACTTTTACACAGCTCGGGGAAAAAACCAAAACAGATTCCGAGACCCTCAGACCTCCTTAATAAAATTGCCTCACCATGTCAGACCCAGAGCCGTGCACTCTAGCTGAACATTGGTCGCTCCTGTTCCACGAGGTTTCAGGCTGTAGCTGTCCCTGCAAGTGTCAAACCAGCCTCCTTCCAGCAGGAACCTTTCCCCTGTGTGACTTTACCCTGGGTTTAGGGTGCTCCAAGCCCTGCTGGAGCCAGATGTGTTCTCCACACTCAACACCAGCGGTGTTTGAGTCACTCGCGCTATGGGATGGGATTCCAAAGCAAGAAGGAGTCAGAGGTGTTTCAAAAGAATGGAGAAGGGTGATTCCATTGTCCCAGCAATCAGTGGTGCTGTGTTTAGCAGTGCATTCTGGAGCTCTTTGAAATCCCTGTGTTCTTCTTTTCACACCAGCAAACGGCGTTCTATGGAACGGTCAAGACCGGCTACACCATCGGGCACACCTTATCCCTCATCGCCCTCACGGCTGCCATGATCATCCTGTGCCTCTTCAGGTAAGGCACGAGCAGAAAAAGACACAGGGAAGGGCATGACTCAAAGGCTGTGAGTGTTACAGGAAGATGCCCAAGATTTCTGTCAATCTGAAACAGGGTGTTGGGTTTTGCCCTTTTCTGACCCAGAGATGGGGCAACTGAGAGGTGTTTTAAAAATCTTTTATTTCATTTTCGGTCTCATATGAAGGGTGAGACAATACAGATGTTATAATTCACACCATCACAATCAAAAACCAACTATTTCCTAATTACAATACACTGTAAGTGGCCTAGCAGCTTTTGTCACATCATGCTGTAAAATGCCTTAAAGCAAATCATCTAAAATCACCCCTCGTGGGTTCTCCTACAATGCATCTTTCATAGTTCTATTTCTCCAAAGTATCTAGTCTTATTTACAAGGCCATCCTTTAAAACTTTTTCTAGCTCCATTTCTGTCTCAACAATATCTGTCCTATTCCATGGCATTTCTAAGTCAGCATTTCTTATCTCCAGGTTTGCACACAGATGCACACAGTGTGAGCCTTCTGTCAGGCCCTGAGAACTCTCTACAAATCCATTTCCCACACTAGGGAGGAAGGTTCCTCCATCTTTCAGTGTCACTGTGTTTGGGTGTGTGATTTGGGACCTCTGAGAGTTGTAACCCAAATCCAATTCTTTAGGTGGATTCATCTCACCAAAGGCAGATTGTCCTGTGATGGATCTCTGTTAGAGTTACAGTCCACAGAGTCCTAGTCAGAATGCTGTATATGGATGCTATGGAATTTCTACCCAAAGTAGATATTCAAAATGGTATCCAAAAATATCCAGGACTAAAAATATCCCAGAATGGTTTGGTTTTAATGATCACTTCATCCCAGGTTGCTCCAAGTTCCATCCAGCCTGGCCTTGGACACTTCCAGGGATGGGACACCCACAGTTTCTCTGGGCACCCTGTTTCCTCCCAAAGTCTTTCCAAAAACACTTCCTGCTGCCACTCTATGGCAAGACAGAGACACCTAGGGCCGTTTAAACTTGAGATATACACAAGTGTGTCCTTCAGGAGACCCAGGGCCTCATGGATGGATGGGCAGACAGTCTGCAGTTCATCAAGTGGCATTGGAATCCCAGATTGCAGAAAATTGATTAATTCTTGCTGTCTATTGTTAGTAATAGATTCAGACATCTAAATTTGCGTACCTTCAATGAAGTCTGCATATATGTAACCTCCTATTATAAATTCATTTACGTAAAGGGAGATCAGCAAAAAGCAGGCCTGTGTGAGATGGAAGAGCCCTTTGGATGAGGTTCTGTCTCCTCATGTAACACAGAGCACATTTTCTGGGGTAACTCTCACACCAACGCTGGCCTCACCCTTCAGGAACTTTTCACTTCTCCTCCCACTTCTCTCCCCACTCCTCCTACAATGGAGGAGTCAATCAGACACATGCAAATCACCTCCACGAGTGCAAGGTGCCAGCCAGGCTGGTGAAACCCTTGGGGATCCTGTTTTTCCTTGGTGGGAAGCAGCTGAACTTGACTTTGCAGGCACAGAGGACTCAGCTCAGCCCCATTATTTTGCCATCATCAGAGATTAGGAGCACAACCTCTGCCAGTGCACAGTGGCTCGTTAAGAGGTGGTAATTTGATTGTTTTACTGAGTGAGGTCTGGTGTGGTTCTGGTGTCTGCACAAAGGACCCATTTCCAGGCTATTAGGCCTTTCACTTTAGCTGATATAAAGTCTCTCTTGAAAAAAATCTCCTACTTGATCAGAATTTGTCTTCAAAATATTAGCAGGCAAGGGATAGAAAAACTCTGGTGTAGTTCTCAGTATCATTAGCAACCAGTAATTTAAAAGTGAAAATATAGTTCATATTGCTCCAGAAAGCCTGTAATATGTGTTAATTCTGGCAACAGATGCTAAGAATTTATTTGCCTGATTGAAGAGACATTTCACTTTGAAAAGAATTATTGCAGCAGAAACATTCTGTAGAAAACAGAATGTTTATCATGAGCACAGTCTGCTCAGTCAAAAACATTTCTTTTCCAGTGGAGAGCAGTGGGATGGACCTGTTTTCTGTCATCTTGTATTTTTTCCTGTTTTCCTCAGGATTGAAAAAGCAGCAGTACTGCTGCAGATACGTGGATTGCCACGTTCTGTGGAATTAAAGAGACTTAAGTGGATTTGTGGTGATGTTCATCAGACCAGAGCCTGTCTCAGGGTTTCTAATGCTTAATTGGGACTCTGTGTCATGGTAGAAGAAATGTGTAAATATAAAAATAATGCTTTTGAGAAGATTTGCTATTCAGAAATGTTTCATTTCTTCCCAACAGAAAACTACACTGCACTCGAAATTACATTCACATGCATCTCTTCATGTCCTTCATTATGAGAGCCATTGCAGTCTTCATAAAGGATGTCATCCTGTTTGAAAGTGGGGAGTCTGAGCACTGCTTCGTGAGTTCAGTAAGTAATTTTGAAATTTCCACCTCATTTTATTGCCCCTCTTCAGCAATGCACCAAAAATTACCTTTCAAATGCATGTGAGGCAGTATCTTGGGAAGATTTCAAATCCTTTCCTCATTTGAAAGGAAAAAACAATCCATGATTGTTGCCATTTGACTTATATGGAGAAGGAATAAATTGATTATCAGAGTCCAAAATGTCTATATTTATATTTTATATCTGGTCCTGTCTGAAATTGTACTTGACAATTTTAGAGGTCTTTTCAAATCTTAAGGATTTTATCAGGTCAAACCCACAGGTGAGGTTATATAGGATTTTGAGGCTCCTGTCAGTCCTGTGTCCATCTCCCAGCCACATGCTGATTTCTTGGATATCCTGGTCAAAGGAGATTTGTGTTTAGGGATTCAATAAAACCTTTTCCCTCAGTGGGGATGGGAGTCACATCCAAATTCACATAACTAATCTTAATTATCTGTGGGGTAAGTACCTGCACACGAGCTGTGTGTGTGAAGTGCATCCATAGATAGTGGGCTCTAATTTATCTGTTCCCTGGAGCCTGGAATGCTGTTCAATCCTTTGGGAGGAGGCACCTGCATGTGGGTGATTCTCTGAGCTCCAGTGACCAGATCCCTGCAGGACTTTAGGCAGGAAATCTATGTGCAGACATCATCATCCATTTTTTATCTGAATCAGTATCCCACGCTCGCTGTCTGCAACTGTGAGATTTCCCTACTGGGATGATAAATAAGAGGAATAAAGGAGCTGGGTTATTTTTTTGCCTTTCAAACTCAGTGTTATCAGCTGGAGCAAACATTAAGGAGGGAGAAGGGTTGTTTATCTAAAGGCCACACTGACGTAAGAGGACACCAGTCATGAATAAATTCAGGCAGGAAATTGAAATCACCAATATGAAGAGATGTGATCAGAAGTTATCCAGGGGAAAAAAAAAATTAAAACAGGAACCCTCCATAGTAAATTCAGAGCATTAGATGAGCTGCTTGCTGATAATAGCAGGCACTGGGCACAGCACTCCAGCAGATCCCTCTGGACCTGTCTTTTATGTCATACAGCACCAGAAAAAAAGATTCTCCTTTCCATCCACTCAATTTCTTCCTTGCTTGCTGGCTTTCCTGGATCCTTACCCTGAGTCCTGTTCCTGCTGTTACAAAGACCTTTCTGCTTGAGCATCTCTCAGTTGAAACCCGGAACAGCCTCCTCTCAGCTTTTCCCAAGAACTGTGTGCAGCATGATTTGTTCCCTTTGGAATGTCCCTGTGTGCTGCTTCCTCCCTGTGATGCACCAGGATCTGTATTCCTGGAATGGGATTTTCTTTTGGAGGTCCATGAATGGGTAGAAAGGCATGGAAACTGGAATAAATTGCCACAGATTAATTGTCAATGCTAATTGGCAGAGGAGCCAAGACAGGACAGGCCATGGAGTGGAAACCAAGCTCTCATCCCTGTGGAAGTTTGCACTGGGTTTTTCTGGATCAAGAACTGAGGCACAGTTGCAGAGAGCTGAGTGACAAGTGTTTGCTTCTCATCCATCCAGAAACATTTCTGGGTGTAAATACAGAATTCTCCTGCAGAATCCAGAATGCCTGCGCTTTCAGGTAGCCCCATGGCTACAACATTTTTGTGTTTCTCCCCATCAGAAGATTTTTTAGTTAATTGTCAGCTCAGGGTGAATGGCTGGATGATACATAACAGTCATAAAATTATGTGGGACAAATCTGTCTCCACCACATTAGGCTGAGCATACCCCTTGCAAAATCTGCACCAGTCTTGAAGCAGCATTTTGGGCAACTTTTTAGGTCGCAGTCTAAAAACATTGATAAAAAATGCCTCTCCTAACATTCATCTGTTAGGAAAAATTGTTGTAAAATCCACTGTTTTCCTGTGGGGTTGGCTGGGTTAGGTTAGGCTGGCTTGAGTTAAGTTTGTGCTTTGAACTTGCAGGATAAAGCTTGGCTTGGAAGACCTGGTGCTAATTCATATACTCAGGATTTTATACACAATTCACTGAAGGTTTTGTGTGTAATGGCTGGATGTGGCCTTGAGCTCATTCAGTCTGGGGAGAGATTTGAACAAACAATTTGCTGAATGCTCTCACTGCTACTCTGGTTTAGAACAGGGCAAACCCAAAGCAGTAAAAATGTTTCATTAGAAGAGAAAGTACCACACTCACTTCCTTTAGGGAATGAAAGGGTAAAGACCCCCCTCCCTTTCCAGAACAGATTTAGGCCTATAAAATCCAAATAAATAGAAACCTCTCCCAGCATTTCTGATGAAGGCACCAAACTCCTCAATTTGATATTACCTGCTGCAGTAAGAAGACTTAAAATTATGTTTTGTGCTCCAGCCACACAAAAGTACATTAAGCTCTCTACCAACAAATGTGTCAATGCTTCAATCAAGTAGGAACTCCAACACAGGAAGATGTATATGTAATAAAAACCCCTTTTTAATAGGTTTTACTGCATTTTCACTTAATTTTACCTAGTCTGGGATACTTCAGGTGTGGTGTTAATTCTCCACCATTTTAAACTCAAAGCATTTTGGATTGCCACTGAGTTCAACATGAACAAACATCCCAAAAAAATTAATTTATTGAGCATTCCTATGGGCCACAGTGCCTGAGAATGTGGCTGTAAGCATTTCAGGACCAGTGCAGGCAAAATATATGTGATGAGCATCACTGAGTCATGGTGTGAGGCAGCACTGGGTGATGTTTGCAGAGTGATGTGGGGCATCCAGAACCTGCTTGAGTTCCTTGGTCCTTCTTTATGGATAAACTCACACCTGGGGGAAAGAAAAGTCTTGCTGCTTGGGTGAAAAAAATCAACCTGCTTTCATTGGGCAGAAACCCTGAGCTGACAAGCAGGGCTTGTTTTTATGACTAAATGGGGCAGGTTTAAATTATCTTTAAACCCAGAACGTGCACAAGGTCCCACACCAAGG
The DNA here is from genome assembly GCA_013397375.1 of Toxostoma redivivum. Taxonomy (NCBI): domain Eukaryota; kingdom Metazoa; phylum Chordata; class Aves; order Passeriformes; family Mimidae; genus Toxostoma; species Toxostoma redivivum. The sequence continues at coordinate 1,129,678 of VXBI01008137.1, read as the reverse complement.
AAACTCAGCACCAGTGGCTTTGTAAACATCCCTCACTCCTCCTCCTCTTCCCAGGTGTCCAAATCTGTTAGATTTGTTTCTAGGCACAATGTGGCTCACTTGGCTCATGGAGAATCCTTAGACAGGTTTCTGCCAAAAGTGGATTTTTGTGGGATTTTGCAGTAAGAAACAAAAACGCTGCAGGGACCTTGAATTTTCTAGAGGGGTCCAAACAGCAGAGGGGTGTGATGGGCATGCACAGACATGAGGTTTTGCTCAAGGTACCATGAGGAGACCAAACTCAGTTCCTCCCTCTCTCTCCTAAAGTATTTGTGTAGCTTTTTGATTGTAATTATACATAACTGAATCATCCTATTGGCTTAAATGGATTAAAACCAGGCATCTGCTCGAGTGTGTTTGTCACTTGGGGCTTTGAGCTCTTGGATGTGGAGATGATCAGGCTCAGAGGGCTCTGTGGAACCACCCACTCGGATTTCTTCAATAATTGTTAGTTTTGACTCATTCAGGTTATGTTCTGTCTCACTAATTGGTCATTTCTGACAGAAAACTCGCCACACGTGGCTTTGTTACATCTGTGAATTGTTCATAGTGTGTGAAAAATTGCACCATTTTACAGTCTGGATTTGCCATCATTATTTCTGTTTGTTTTTTTTTTTTCTTTTCCCTGCCAGACTCAAGAGGCCTCCTTAGAAGTTTTAGTTTTTCACACTGATTTCTTTAGGTTAATGCCCTTCCCTCTTGGCATTCCCACAATTTATCTTCCCCTTTCCTTCTCTCCCTGGAGAACACCCTGTAAAAAACAACAGTCAAAACAACAAATGTGGTAGAAGGATTGAACTGAACACTTCAATTGTTGTTTCATTTAATTTTTTGTGGGTTTAGGGATAGGTTTTGATATAGTTTCATTACTGTCGTGTCTGGATGGCATAATCATGATGAACCACTTGCATTTCCAGCCTCGCTGAAGACAAAGCCAACAGTTTGCTGTAAACAAAGATCAGGTTCTTCAGATTAAATTCAGGCTGACTTTTTTTTTCTGAGCTCTGCAAATTTGCCCTGGCTGGCAATTCAGCCAAGGGACATCACATCATTTATCTTTTCCCTTTTGTATTACTCTAGAAAAATAAAAAGTTCCAACACAAAATTTGTCCTTTACAAAAGAGAGTGGGAGTTCAGCAGTTGAGAATTTACATGCATATCTCATATTTTCAGAGTGGAAAATTGGTGGGGTTTTTTTACGCTAATTCCCTCAGGACAAACTGATAACAGCTACAGGCCCCTAAATGAATTTTATATATGGAATTTGAAGACAGATACATTTTCATTTCCAGCACTGAGGCTACTCAGATCCATGTGGGAGCACCTGGACATCCAGGCTGATGGAGAAATGGAACAGTGGAAGGTTTTTATGCACTTGTGTTAAAGCAAAGCAAATATTAGAGAGTCAGTTGTTTCCTTGGGTGATATCTGATGATCACTGTTACAATCTAAGGTTTACAGCAAAACAGAGAGGAAGGGAAAAAAAGAAAAAAAAACAAAACAAAAAACTCCAAACAAGCCCTAGAGAAAGGTCCTGTAAATCATGCAAAACAACAGAAAGAAAGCAAAGGGAAGGGATAGAGGCATCCCGGAAATAACCCAGGAATGGAGGCAGAAGATCAGACTCTGGCAAAGCACTGGAAAAGAATTTTCTTTACTTAAGTGGCTCTATAATCCTGTGCCACCATCATGGGCTGGCACCTTAACACACTACAGTCACCAAAAAAGAGGGAAAATGGGAAAGGTATGAGGAAGGGCTTTATTAAAACCCCCATCACCTCCTCTTTTGAGTGGCTGCCTTGTGGTTGACCTGGCTTATCACTGAAGATGTGCTCATGAGTGCCATGATCCTGTGATTGATGAGCACAAAGCAGGCACAGTTAACCCACTTACCAAGATAATTCTATTTTTACATCTGAACTCAACTGACACCCAGGTTAGACCAGCCAGAGCTAATCAGCATCTCAGAAATGTTCACAAGACGGCTCCCAAAAATCAAACAAGAATTCCTGAGAGACAAAAGAGAAAGGCTGAGTCCTTCAAGGCTGGCAGTTACATAACCCCTGTTAAAACCAGCAAAGAGAAATTCTTAAATGGCCTTGAGGATCACAGTCATAGGGCTTAAAGTTGCTTCTCATGTGAAGGAAAGCAGACACAAGAGTTTCTTCCTGAATCCAACAGGATAGTGTTGGATTGGAGGAAGCCTGCATGGGAAGTGGGCAAGGCATGAAGTACAGCCATGTGCTCCACATTTTTCATCCACCTAAACTGGTACAACTCCATTTATTTTAATATAAAATTCACTGGTGCAATTCAGTCTATTTTAATACAGAGTTTACTGGTGGGACTCCATTTGTTTCAGTATAAAACTCACTGGTGCAACTCCATTTATTTTAACCAGTGCAAGATCTGCCCCTGCCATGCTTTGCACATGAAATAGAGGCTGTCTCATGTAACTTCCTTGTAAATCCTCACCTCATCCCTGGAATTGTCCAAGGCCAGGCTGGACAGGGTTTGGAGCAGCCTGCGACAGTGGAAGGTGTCCCTGCCATGGCAGGGGCGGCACTGGATGGGATTTAAGGTCCCTTCCAACACAAACCTTTGAGAGATTCTGTTTCTATAAATGCCTTGCCATTTTCAACTGGCTTCAGCTGGCACTGGGGAGGTGAAAGCACAGAGAAAAGCAGAGTTTATCTCTTGGGACTTTGGATTTCATGTGACTTTGGATTGAGTTCTTTCTGCAGAAATAATTCTCTAATGCTGCATCCAGGTTCATTAGTGGCCCAACCTTGTTGTGGGTGCAAGAGGCACAGGAAAGAAATAGAAATGGATCCAAAAGCTTCTTCCTGATGTCTCCATTGCTGCAGTTTTGATGGGAGCAGGAAAGCCTTACCTGGGTGAGGCAGGAGAGCCCAGCTCATCCATCTGGGAATGGCATTTCTGCTTTATGAAGTGGCAACAAATCCACGAGCCCAGACACAAATCCAGGTTATAATGGCTCCATAAATTGCCCAATGACAGCTGACATCAGGCAAGCATTCCAGGGCGTGCTCTTGGGGCAATAATGGGTGTATGAAAGTGTAATGCATTGTGACCTGAAGGAAAACAGGTTAAGATAAATTGAATTAATTAGCCACTGCCAAGGCTTTAGAGTGCACTTGCAGAGTGTTTCTGGGGCACCATGGGTGCAGAGCAGGAAGTTAACAGGGAAAATGTGGGGTTGGGAACTCTTCTCCCTGTGCCTGAGACAGACAGTGACCATGAATCCAGTTAAATTGATCTGTCTGTACTCTTAATAATATATTTTTATACTTGGAGTTGAAACCTCTGAAAGGTTCATCATCAAGACATAAGATTACTATTCCCATGAAGGTCTTTTATTTTTCATAAGTCTTGATAGCTCATAAATTGCTTTAACAGAGACTTTCAAACTGGAGTCCATGTGCTTCCATCGTGAGCCACTTTGCTTCTGTCAAGATGGCCTTTTAAGAATTTCTTGAATCACATTTCTTCATTCATAGAGATTGTTCTTAACATCCTAAATTTCTGTGCATCTTCCAGGAAAATCTGCAGAGCCACCCACTAGTGCAGCAATTTATTGTTTGAAATTCCCTGCTTGTCACAGGGAAGGAAGGAGGCAAAGGCACCCAATTGATTTAGGAGTAGTTTTCTCACTTGAGTATTTGAAGACAGTTCATGTCCATTATCAAATATAAACTGTGTGGGGCTTTTTTATTGCCCACTTGTTCGAATCTGGTCTACAACTGCAATTAAACTGAGGGAAGAAATGAAAGTGATGGCTTTTTGCCAGGCAGTCTGGCTTTTGTTTATAATTTGCTTTTTTGCTTGTTATTACACAAAAGGTTGGCTGTGTTAAGCCTAAGCTAAATAAATGAATTTCTTTTTATTTTTCTTTCTTTTTTTCTTTTTCTTTTTCTTTTTCTTTTTCTTTTTCTTTTTCTTTTTCTTTTTCTTTTTCTTTTTCTTTTTCTTTCTTTTTTCTCTTTCTCTTTTTCTCTCTCTCTTTGGGACACAGTTTACTGGTGGCCTTGACAGTGCTGGATTTACAGTAAGACTCAAGGATAATAAAAGTCTTTTCCAAACCAAATGATTCTCTGATTCTGTGAATTGAAAGTTAAGTTAAAAGCAGAGCAAAATTCCCCGTGAAAATTGAAAACATGTTTGGAAACTGAGTCCATCCTGACATCTCCATGCCACAGGCACAGAAATTAATGGGGCATCTTTAGCCCTGGACAGAGCAGTTAGATTATAAAATTATTGGGAATCTGACACTTACATGAATTCCAGTGCCATCCCCATGGGATGGGGAATTAATCACATTGTGTAACCTTACAAGTAGAGCAATTATTTGGTTATTGGATCATTATTACAGATGTCATTATGTTTTGGTTAAAGTCGATGTCTCAACAGAAGGGGTGGGAACAGCTCAAAAGTGATGCATTCCTGAATTTAATTATGATTATGAGTGTCTAAAGTGGAACTTTATGGAGCTGTAGAGTTGGGCAAGTCCCTGTGCTGGAAATTATTAATTTCAGCATCTCCAAAGCAGGCAATACCTGTCCAGTGCTATCCCATCTTCCAGGTCATAAGTGGGATCTATGAAAAGCTTTTAAGTAAGGTCAAGGAAGCCTCCCTGACCAGGCTGGGGAGGAGATCAGCTCTTGCTGAGTGAAATGCAGTCAGCAGCCCTTCCCACAGGCCATGTCTTCTGGGCAACATAAAGCAAAAGTGCTGGATAAATCTGTCACTGGGAAAATGAGATTTTATCAGTCTTTTTATGGAAGAGACCTGCAGGAATCTCAGTGCAAATCTCTTCCTGCTGCAGTGCTGGTGGTAGCCAGGTAACAGCACCAAAGTACCTTCAAGGAGGATTTTGAGGTCTCAAGGTTTTATGATTAATGGATTGAGGCAAATCTGAGCCCACATTTTTGCTGCATGCACTGTCCCAACTCCATGAATAATTACAGGAGCTGAATCACTGACCAGGATTGCATGGGATATTTTCAATAAATCTTTAAGCTGACTTAAATATGTCTGGGTGCCCTGCCCTAAACCTTCCACACCACAGAAAGCCACAGAGTTTATAGGTACAAGGGAGGAATTGGGGTCTGCACAGGGGTTGTGTCCATACAAAGGACAGGCCATACAGGGTAGGACCTCTGAAAGGTCCCAGTATTCCCAGTCCAGCTGTGGTAGGTGGGATATCAGTCACTCAAGTGCTCCTTTGTGCTTCTTTGGTCCAAATCCTTCCTGAACCCAAATCCTAAACCTGTAACAAACCATATCTCTACTAAAGAAGGCAAGGGAGGCTTGTGTTGGCATTTCTGTGGAGATCGTTGCCTTTCTTCATGGAGTTTTACTGCATTCACAGGAGGCTGATCATGGATGTGTTTGGGTGTGTGTGTACCTCAGAAATTCCAACCAATTCCTGTCCAACCAAGCTGCTCATATTGAGCTTGAGAAATTCATCAGCTGGTCCAGACTGACAACCTTCAGGAGTCATGAATGAGCAGAGTTACTGCCCCTGAGGAGAATGATATATCTATATTTAGTGCACATTCAGCTCTGAGCTAATTACTGCCTCCAGCACCTGAACTGTATTTTTATAGATGGGTCATAAAGCTGATGTAGTGACCAGTTGACTCACCTGAAAAGTGAAGATAAAGGTATTTTTCTCAGGGCTAACATTACTCAAAAGGAAAATGTCCTGCTGGGCACAAGGAAAAAGCCTGGCAGGGTTGTCTCTCACTCTTCTTGTTCCCACCCTTGTGTCCCTTTTCTTTTCCTCTTCCTCTTGAAAGCTCTTGAGCAGGTCTAAGACAGCCCCATCCTCAAGCAGACTTCTACAATAATCAAGATTGAATTTTCTTATTGACTATAGAAATTGGCAGAGGTGCACAAATGTGTTGGGGTCCAAGAGTTTGTCAGGAGGGGTCAAGAGCCCAGTGCCTCTGGCTGGAGGCAGAGTCCTTCCCAGTGTTCAGCCATGTGGAAAGGGAGGGATTTTCATGGGAAAAGCAAGTGGCACATGCCTGATGCAGCTCTGAATAGAGGAACAAGAGAGGAGCCACTTGAGCAGATGTGCCATCCACAAAATCAGGGGGAAAACCATCTCACTGCCACATCTCCTGTGGACGTGAGCAGAGCAGGATCCCCGAGGAAAGACAAGGAAATAATCTGTAAATGAGCCTGTGGAAGAAGAGAGAGTAGAAAAAGCAGTGATGTAATTCAGCTTTTCCTCTTGAAAATGCCTGTTATAAAAATAGCCCATGTTAGTCTTTCAACAGTGACACATAGTGAGGTCTGCTCTTTATGAAAAAAATAAATTCTAGAGATGTAATGGCTCATCTCTGCCCTGTGTCTGTCATCTAAAGGGTAAGATACCTTACATAAAAGAGGATTTTATTCCCCAGCATTAAACCAGCCTCTCTGAGGCTGAATTTAATCAATCAGGAAGGTGGAGACCCATTACCAGGTGCTGCATAGAATAAGGTCTCCCAAAAGCCAGGAAGGGCTGTTTTCCAAATGTGCCACTGTCAAAGAGGATCAATGGAATCATCAACAATCAAACTGCCCCTCTCATAGAAATATCTGCTTTACACTTAGCCACTTTAGGCAATAGTAGCAAGCCCAGGCAGTGGAAAAATGTCATTATTTAATTTTAAGGACATGACAGTGTATCCAACTCTGTTCCAGTGCAGAACATCCTTGTGCCATGGGGAATCCCTGGCTGCAAGACATTACTGCTATGCACTCAAAATGGTGCACAAAAAGGTCCTTTCTGCAGGTAAAACCAAAAATTCCAGGAGTGGTAGGAACTGCTCAAATAAGCAAATATCCCTCAGCAAGAAGCAAAGAATTGATCTGCTGCATGTCCCACAGAGAAGAAGTTGCCAAAACCCAGCTGCTGCCCATGTGCATGGAGAAATAAAATCATAGAGCCATTAAGGTGGGAAAGACCTCAGAGATGATTAGATCCAGCTTCTCACCATGATCCACCTCTGCTTTGTGACAAGCCACCACCACTTTAGGGAGGAGTTAGGGTCAGAGACTGCCACAAAATCGATGTTTGCCAGTACTGGGAGAAGAGGGGATGGGTTTGGATCTGCAGTTTCTGCTGCCACAGCCTGAGTTCAGCACAGGTTTCTCTCTGTACAGCAATAGCTCTGCAAAGCAGGCTGGAAATCCCTTCCTGAGAGTCTCTGCTGGGCAGAAATCATTGCACTCTTAGTGAGCAGCCTTCCCTTGTCCTGTGAAGCCTTGCAGTCCCTTTGTGCTGTGCTCCAGCCTCCTGCCTCTGCCATGAGTTCTGTGCAACCATCCAGAAGTGATCAATCCCCAAAGGAAACCCTTGTTTTACAGGCAGCTGGTTGAGATGCATCAAATCTGCCCTTGACACCTCGTGTCTCACCTGGGAGCTGCTGAATTAGGGCCAAACACCAACAGAGTGAAACCATGAAGGAATTCACTCACACAGATCCCTGCTGGCTGCACAGACACCAAGCAGGCACTCAGGCTTTGGGGGAAAGGAAGGAGGGGTGGCAATGTCAAACAGCCACAAAACCACAAAATCAGGGAGAAACCAAATGAGTGGTGATGCCATGGGGATGAGGCTGCTGCATCCCCAGCCTGTGCCAGCTCAGCCTTGTGCCACCTTCTCTCCCTGGCAGTCCCTGAAGGCACACACAGAATATTCTGAGTTGGAAGGGAGTTCACTTCTTGCTCTGCCTCCACCTTCCTCCATTACCACCCCTCAGCCAGTCTGTGTTTATGCTGTGCCTCCCAGGAGGGAGCTGATGTGCACAGTTGATTATCAGGGTCCCCAGTGTCACATATTGATGAGTTTAGGGGAGAGCTGAGGGTGGGGACAGTCCCTCCCAAAATATGTGGCATTGAAAAAACTCTTTCCACACTTCTTCTTTTAACCAGTGTTTCATAGCAACTGCTTTCAGCAGGAGAGGAGTAGAGGGGGAAGTGGGGTCTTGGCACGGGTGCAAAATATTGCTCTAAATTAAACATTCTGCACCTTCAGGACACCAGGGAAGTGCCACCAACCAGAAAGTGACAGCAAACACTTGCCCCAGAAAAGGCAGGGAGAGCCAGGCAGAGCCACTGAAAGCAACAGGGCAATTGCTGAGTCAGCAACTCGAGGATGTGTAATGATGCAGTGGGTGCAAAGTTTCCCTTAAGTGTCAGAAATTTCCATTTATATCTATTTCATTGCTAAGGGAACTGTTCCCATTACCTGTGCTGCAGTGAAATCTCCATGCAGCAAGTTACTGTGTTTAATTATTAATTTCCTGAAGGTAAACAATTCACCTTCTCTTTTCAAATGTCTCCCCTTCCAAAGCAATAAAAGCTGTGTATGCTTTTGAGTGCTTACCCTGCTTCTCCTGCCTATGTTTTATTTCAAAAATACATATCTCAGTCCTTCTTTTCCTAAAGAGGAGCAACTTTTTGTAGACTTGGCTTTTCACCATAGAATTCATTCCATGAGGAGCTCAGGTGCTGCACAAAGCAATCCCAAAGATACACCCAGAGCAAGGGTCGTGGTACTTTGGTGGAAATGTCTTTCCTGTGGGAATGTGCTGCAGTTCACCACTGTCCATTTCTTCTCTTCCAGGTGGGCTGCAAGGCCATGATGGTTTTTTTCCAGTACTGTGTCATGGCCAACTTCTTCTGGCTGCTGGTGGAGGGGTTGTACCTTCACACCCTGCTGGTCATCTCCTTCTTCTCGGAGAGGAAATACTTCTGGTGGTACATCCTGATCGGCTGGGGTATGCATCTCCTCTGGGATGGGAGCCAGGAGGGGTGGGCACAGTCCAGTGGGATGGAGTTTAATAAATCCAAGGGCTAAGTCCTGCATTTTGGCCTCAAAAACCCCTGCAGTGTTACAGGCTGGGGACAGAGTGGCTGGACAGTGCCCAGGCAGGAGGGGAGCTGGGGCACTGATGGACAGCAGGACAGGAGCCAGCTGTGCCCTGGTGGCCAGGAAGGCCAATGGCCCCTGGCCTGGATCAGGAATGGTGTGGCCAGCAGGAGCAGGGGGGTCACGAGGTCATTGTTCCCCTGCACTCAGCACTGGTGAGGTCACACCTCGAGTGCTGTGTCCAGTGCTGGCCCCTCAGTTTAGGGAGGACTCCTGAACTCCAGAGGAGGCAACGAGGCTGGTGAGGGGCTTGGACCACAAACCCTGTGAGGAACAGCTGAGGGAGCTGGGGGTGTTTATCCTGGAGAAAAGGAGACTCAGGGGTGGCCTTGTCACTCTGTACAGCTCCTGAAAGGTGGCTGTGTCAGCTGGGGCTGGTCTCTGTCTCCAGGCAGCACTGGCACAACCAGAGGACACAGCCTTAAACTGCACCAAGGGATACAGAGGTTGGATATAAGGAAAAAGTTGTTCATGGAAAGAGTGATAAAGTACTGGAGTGGTCTGCCTGTGGAGGTGGTGGAGTCACCATCCCTGGAATGTTTAATAAAAGCCTGGATGTGGCACTGGTGCCATGGTTTAGTTGAGGTGTCAGGGCTGGGTTGGACTCCACAATCTTGAAGGTCTCTTTCAACCTGGAGATTCTGTGATTCTGTGATCCTGCCTGGCATTTTTAGCAGGAATTTAGCACAGATACCTGGGCACTGAGTTGGGGCAGAGATGTTGTAGACAGCACCCAGCCCCCCCAAGTCCTGAGAAGTATTTGGGGCTGCTGGTGGATGAGAGGTTGGACTGCACTGGTGATTTCTCCAGCCTTAATGCAAATCCAGTCTCAAACACATTAAAAAAACATCATATGATGATAATAAAATAAAAAAATAAAAAATAAAAAAAATAAATAAA
>VXBI01008137.1:1103855-1119738 GCA_013397375.1 Toxostoma redivivum | reverse complement strand
AAAATAAAATAAAATAAAATAAAATAAAATAAAATAAAAAATGGAGCAAAACAAAATAAAATAAGGAAAATGGTAAGAGAGAATTTAGCTCTTCACAAAGTAACTCACAACTGAATTGCTAGCTTATGCAAATTATTCCTACCAGATCAACTTCTTTTATTTCTCCAAAAAGGAAACAGAGATCTTATTTCCCCTTTCATGCCATTTAGTTGAAGATTTATATTTAAGTAGGAAAATAACTTTCTACTGCCTGCTCTCAATAGCTGAAACTGAGAAATAATTGGAGCAGGGAAGACTCTTGAGAAGAAAAGGTAAAATAAAATTGTGCCATGTTCAGGGATTTGCCTGGGCTCAGAATTTGATCAATTATCCAAGGAGTAACTTCCATAGGAAGTGACAGGAGCTGTGCTGGGGCCCACACTGCAAAGGAGAGATGATTCTCTGTGCTCTGGGCAGGAGGAGGGATGATGGGAGCAGGTCTTGGTTCAGTTACTCAGGTCAGACCTTCTTCAAACTCACCTTGTGCCCCAGATATTCTTTATTTCAGCACTGGAGAGCTGGCAGATTTTAAAGAAAAAGGCACAAAGGGAATGATTTAAATCAAAGGAAATTTCTTGCACTCCTGATGTGTCCTGAGGTTGCTTGGGTGCAGAAGAGCAATTCCAGAACATGGCAAGTGCTTGAGGGAACTTTTGGCCTTTCAGCCATCCATCAATTGCAAGAGCATCAGGGATGGATCTGGAATGGAGTGTGCATGAATTAATAATTTGGATGCTCTAATTACAGTTTTTACTGACTTTAGTATGATTGCACTTGGAAATCACTGGTAATAAAGTGTACATAATCTGTGAGTAGCACAGAGCAAAGAGATGTGTCCTTCCTGGAGTATTTCCAACCTCAATGCAGTCAAAGACAAGAGAGAGAAAAGAGCCAGCACGAGGATGGGACAAGACCACCCTAATTTGGAAGATCATGGAGGGAGGAGCAGAGGCAGCTTCACCTGGCCAGCTACAGCTGTGTGTGAACTTGGCACTCCAGGCTCCCTTACAGAGCAAAAGAGCCCAGGGATATTTCATATTCATTGTCCTAAATCAAACATTTAGCTATTGGATGACCTTTGTGTGAGAATTACATAATTCTGCCCCTTGATGCTAAAGAGATCCTGTGGTGACCTCCTTATGTCCACACTGGAGGTGTCTCAGGTGATTCCTATTCCTTCATTTCACCCCTGGAAGTTTTTTCTAGGCACTGCAGCAGGAAAATCAAGTGCTGGGGGCACTTCCAGAGAGCTGATCTTGCATGGCCACAGGGAGGGAAAGGCAACCTTGCCTGTTGGGCACGTGAGGGTGGTAAATGTGCAGTATTTTCCCACCTCTGAGGGAAGGCATCCCCTCAGTCACTCAGGAGAGATGAAGAGAGAGGGAGAACAGCCCTGAGAAATGAGGCAGATTTTAAATAATCTGCTAATGAAATCAGGTAACCATTTGATCATGATTTCTGACAGCCACACCATCTCTTCTCTCCTCAGGTGCCCCCTCTGTGTTCATCACTGCCTGGACCATTGTCAGGATTTACTTTTTCGATGTTGGGTAAGCCTCAATTATCTATCCTTTATAAATCTACTTATCTTTATGGCCAAGGAAAGCCCTGCAGCTTTAGTAACCCAAATCCCAGCAGCAGTGACACCTCTCTCCTCTCCCCTGCCACCAGGAAAGGCTCAGGATCTCCCTGAAATGTCATTTTAGGGCAATTACTCTCCCTCTTTGCTTCCCAGTGCCTTAGTCAGGATATTTCCAGGGAATTTGTGGGCATTTGTATTTGCATTATTTGCATTATTTGTATTATTTATGTGTTGATGGTTGCATTTGGCCCTGTGCTCAGAGCAGAGCTTTGCACCCTACAGAACTGGCACTAAACATGCAGCAGGAATTAATAAACACCAATAATAAACCCAATTGGTTAATAAACCCAATTCTCTCCCACAGGAAAAGGCTAAAAATTCTTTTTTTTTTTTTCTAAAGCAGATTTTAGGATCTATTCTTCATCCTTTCTAACCTAGCAGCAGCCTTTGATATTTTGTATGAGAAGCAGATAGAATACAGCTAAGAAAATGAGGCAGAGACCAGAGTTATCCAAGGATATGTGCAAGTAAAGAGGATTTGATCCTGAAATCCTCATTTTTGCCTTTATTCAGCTGGTCAGACTGCCGTAATTGGAAAGGGTTTTATAGGGAGATACCCCAGAGAGATGCAGAATCAAGTGCTTATTCCATCCTCAGTGTGCATTCCCTCATTTCTTGCATTTGCATCCTGGAGTTAAGTCCATTTTCTCCCGTGCATTCTTCCCCTCCAAATGTGTCCTGATTTGCCCTTTTTTCAGTATAAGAAGCAGCTCAGACTTCTCACTGCATTTTTGATTTATAGTCACCCCAGCACATTTCCTGAGGGCTACTTAACTTCCTTTATGGTTTCACTCTATCTGCATAAAACTGACCTTATTTACTCTGTTAATAAATAGCCTCTACAATGAGACAGAGACAGGAGGATTTAACCATTCTGGATACCAGTTTTTCTTACTATATATTCCTATTCAGCTCCAACAATTCTTAATAAAAATACAGAATTCTTTGCATTTTCCGAGGGCATTAAAGCCCTACATTTTTGTGCTGAGTAAAACAAAGCAAGAATTTACAGAAGATATTAATACCTAACACAGATTTTTTTTTTCATTACCTGCAGAGAAAAATTACAGGAAATTAATCCAGATTAAATAAACCCTAATTAGGTAAGATTGGTTAAACAACACTAAGCTTTTATTTAAACATTCTAACTTCAAAAGAAAGTGACCTTCATTCAGACTGTCTCAATTTATTTCAAAAATGAAGTGCACTAGACATAATTAGGGCCACTTTAATTTTAAATGAAAGGGCAGCATACACCTTACTGGAGGCATTTGTATGTGAGCAATTTGTTCCATCTCCCTGTAGAGTTAGGGCAGATTTACTCAGTGTAGTCCATAAAGTGTAATTTTTATCCTCCTAAAGTTGGTGCTTAAAGTAGGTCTAAGGAGCTGTGCCCTGAAAGTGCCTCTCCTCATCTCCTGCTGCCTTCACTGCCAACATTTGGAATGAGGGGAGTTGAATCTGGGTGAAATTACCTACAGTGGGCTCCTCATCTATTCTTACATGAAAGCAGCCCGATTTCCATGAATGCTTTCCTAAAAATGCACTTTCTATCACCTGACTGTGCAGATAAATGTGTCCCAGCCAATATCAGTCATTTCCACACCAGCCCTTTCCTCCCATTCCCTCGCTGGCTTTAAAGCACAGTCCCAGGTGAGCAGTGCTGTGTGCTGACAGCTCTGCCTTCAGGAGGAAATAAATCCCACCCTGGACCCTGTGGACTTTTCCAACTCAATCCATAGCTCAGGTGCAGCTTGCTGGATTTTGTGGGACTAACCCCACCACTGGCTGTTACTTTTTTCAGAAGGATGTGATTTTTTTTTGGTTGTTTTTTTCTGCTGGTGCCAATTGCTCTGTGCTTATCAAACCCCCTCCATCCAAGATGGTGCAGAGCACTGGAGCCCTGGTGAATCTTTTCATAGATTTTGATCAGTTTTCATGGTTTCAATAGAATTTCCCTGCAGCAGAGTTCAATGTAGGAGAAATTTAAAAAATCACCATCCTCCCCCACATTCACCCTGCCTAACATTCTCCAGTCTATTCCATGGCCAAGGGGAAGAAATTGGCATCACATGTGGCTCAGTGTAGGAGAAATTAAGAAAATCACCATCCTCCCCTACATTCATCCTGCTTAACATCCTCCAGCCCATTCCATGGCCAAGGGAAAAAAGTTGGCATCACATTTGGGATATTTGCTACCTACCAGTGCTCACAGCCACTGCAAAGCAATTTTTGGCCATTCTCAGTCCATGCACACAAGGTTTAGTCCTCTTCACACAACCCAGCCTAGCAAAACTTAGCTTTTAGGGAAAGCTGAGAAGGTTACAGACCTGCTTGCTTGCTGTGCTTGATGTTTTAAATGTGGCTTTGTTTCTTTTTAGGTGCTGGGAGGAAATAGTGGAATCCCCATTCTGGTGGATCATTAAAACTCCTATTTTGGTGTCTATTTTGGTAAAGTATCAGCACATTCTGCTGGCTGCAAAGCCATCTTTGGTCCTAAGTGGGGAGGGGTGAAGGGGTGTTGAGAAGTGTCCTGTAAATTCCCATGGAAAATGCACTGCCAGGTAAAATCCCACTGTACATCAAACATTTGCCTTAAGATGAAGAAATTCTCCTCCAGATAAACGCCCTCACTGTAATGGGGTGGTGTTTTGCACCATTTAATCAGTGGCTTGAAGTTTCTTCTGTCTTCACTCAGAGCCAGGATTAAAAAACACAAAGGAGATAAAATTTCTCGTGTTCAGGCTTGGTAGTTTAATAAATCTTTATCTAAAGTACAGAGAGTTCTGCAACACTTCTAGCTACCAGCTAAAAGTGAGCAAAATGGAGATCAACCTAGATAGTTACAAGGTCTCTTAAGGCCAAACAGTCCAATAGAGAATTAACACCTATATTATTTATACTTTTAAACCAATAATCAAATTCTCGTGACCCGCAGTGCAGCACTAACTGTCCAACCAGAAACTACTGCCTGAAATCATGGAGAAGAACACAGAAAGGAAACAACCCCCAACATCCTCCATCTTGTCCCATACTTATTACTACATTATAAAATCCTCAAATTTAAAACCCTTCACCATGTGAAGGCGCTCACTTCTATTTAACCACACACCTGTGATTTTAACTCCATCACTCAAATTTGGAAGCCTTCTCCAAGGCCTCAGGTCAAAAGCAGTGTTCTCCTGGGGGTCAGTGCCAGAAAGCACAGAAAGCTCAAAAATCCAACACCTCATCTGCAGCATTGACCATGGGAGGAGTTTGAGTGACCAGGCCACCAGGCTGGAGCTCACCTGATGTAACTTTGGCCATCTCCAACTCCTTGGAGGAGATTGAGGAATGTGTTTGGACATCCAGGAAAGACTCATGTTGCCTGAGAAACCAGTGGATGCCTGAATTCCATCAGATGACCTGGGCTAGGAGTGGGTTTGTTTTTCCAAGCTGACCAGGATGACTCATTCAGTTGTAGATGTCAACACTACAAATTAACATGAGATGAGTCCTACCATGAATCTCCACTTAGATAAAAAAGGAGTAGATGAATTCACTCAGGAATTTGCCTCTTGCACCCAGTACAAAGTTGCATTCCAGCTGTGTATCTTTGGAGTAAATTCTAGAGGAGCTTGGCTAATTTCCAGAAAAATCAACGGAAGTGTTTTATTTTTTATTCTCTGGATATGATCAATCCTGACCACAGAAACCAGGACACTTCTGAGGAATTCTGGGTCCTTCCATCCTTGTTGAATATTGTTCTATTGGGCATGGATCCAAACCTTAAAATCAAATGAACTGGAATTAAACTTAGTTTTGAGTTTTCTTAAATGAAGTCAAGGATGTGAGAAGAAAAAAAAAAAAAAAGCAACAAATCAAATGTATCTCTTTCAAACAGAAATCTTTCCTTAGACATTCTTCTTATTCCATGTACATTGTGACCTTTACAAGAAGACTTGGTTTTTTGGGGTTTTTTTGGTTTTTTTTCTCTGTGGCATTTATCATGCAGAGATTCCAAACTGAAGGTTTCAATGATGACATCTTGCTCTGTTTACCTCACTGGAAAGAAACACAGTAGTTAGATGACACATCTCCAAATATTTATATCATCCTGGAAAGCTATAGATAGTATTTTCCCTTTCCTGAGATAAGCTTTCAGTCAAAAAACACACCCTTTTATTCTCCTCAGATCAATGGGTCTGTATTTTCTTTTGGCCAATAAATCTTTTCCTTATTGCCAAACAGAATTTACCCAGCAGTTCCTGATTTTCTTTCAGCAGATATCCTATAAATCTGTCCTAAAGGAAGGGGCTGATAGCCACTGGCTGATGAACAGCAGGTTTCTCCAGGGGGTAATGCAGCATTTCCCCCAAATCCATGGGAATACAGCTGATATCCCAGTGTAAGGAAGAAATACATATACAAGACATATAAAGAAAATATATTATACAAGATCTATAAGAAAACAGACAAGATCTATAAAATCTTTAAGGTACATGAGATGTATCTTGTGTACAAGATGTTAAGCACTGGGAACACATTGATTACCTTTGATTATACTCTAGGGATAAAAAATAATCTAAACAACTTCTCCAATATCCTGATTCCTCTATCTTCTACCATGGAATTCCAAGGTTATACCAAGCCCATATATCACACTCCACTCCGTGTTTGCTTTTGACTGCTCCAAGCCAGCACAGTCAGAATTTAATTGCTCCATTCTCGCCTTCCTTGCAGCAGCTTGTGTGTTATCAATGCTTATCAGTGTAATTGATCTAGATAATACTGGTTTGGACTAATAAATTTTACTTGCCACCAAATCAGATGCACAAACTGTTCATTTGAGGAAATAGATACAAACAGAAACTATGATAAATGGTTCAGCATAGGTAAGAAGTGATTAGGCAATTCATCATAACCAAGAAATGCAATTAATAATCTATCTCTCATAGGCTTTGGAAAAAGAGTGTTTATTTGAGAGATGGGCTTCAGTCTGTTTTATTCATCTATTGTTGTGATAAGTGCAGGAATTGCTGGAAGAAATCTTATAATCTATTTTTGCAGGGAATCAGACTGGCTGGTTTAACACAATCCCTTCCAGCTGCTGAGCCTCTGAAAATCAGAATCATTTGCACATTCACTGACCATGAAAGGATAAAGAAAGGGGTTATGTGCCAAACTAAAACTGGACTAAGTCCCCAGAAATCTGTCATTGCTTTTCTGTTGTCTGTGTTGCATGGATAACAGGATGACTCAATGGAGAAGACCTTGAAAGAAGCAGATTTTTATTCAGTTCATGCCATTCCCATTCATTCCATTCAACTCAGGACATTCCCATTCTCAGCTCTACACCTTTGCTATGAAATAAGGTTCACATTGCTGGAGTACACTGTGAGATTTTGGGGTGAAAAGAACCACCTAAAATCTGGGTATCAGCCAGACTGCTCTGGTCTAACATGCCAGGAGGGAACGTTCCCCACTGCCTTGGGAAGGTCTGTCCCTTGCTGCTCAAGGTCTCCAGACAGGACATGGCCAATGTGATGCCTTGGAGTGGCTACCTGAAACAGAGGCTAGACAAAATGAAGAGAATAAAGTGGGTGTTTATCAAAGGCCTTCAATAGGTGCACCTTGGGCAGTCAAAAGCCTCCAAGGGGCTACACCCAAAGTGGATGATTGTCATGAGACTTTCATACAGTTACAAGTTTGGTGCATTTACATACCAGGGGTTAATCCTCCAATTACAACTTCATATACCCCCAGTTTTCTCCCCCCCAACTCACTTTTGTTTCTATTTTTCGGGGCAGTAAGGTGTCCTTGAGTTTCAGGCCTAGGCAGGAATTGTTTGTCTGAATAAAATGGAAGAACTGTAGCTGACAGGCTGTAGAGTTTCAGAGCTATACACTGAAGCAGGATCTGAAAACTAAAAGCTAAACCCTATGGCATCAAATAGGATTGAGCAGAGGCCTGCTGGAGTGCATCCTGCCTTGTGTTCTGGTGTGGTCTGGTGTGGTTTGGTGTGGTCTGGTGTGGTTTGGTCTCCCTGGCTCTCCAGGCTCAGCAGCCAGGCCATGTCACCGCCGGGTGCCAAGGCTCCTTCCCGGACGTCGTGCGGAGCTGTGCTCGATGGGCTTGACATCATCATACTTGGGATGTATGACACGAAGTCCCAAGCAGGCTGATGTCAGGCCCAAGATGCCATCCTGTGTCGGTTTTCTCTGTGCTCCCCGCCCCTGAGAGGGGCTCTCTGCTCATGGCTTGTCCTGGTTTAGGGCAAATTTGGGAGAAAACCACTGAATGGGGTTCCTTTAGGAAACAGATCCAAGCAGGGAGCAAGGGCAGTCTCTGATAACAAACTCTGCACCTCTTCTCTCCCCCTTCACCTCTGGAACCAGTCTTAAAGCTACAGAACTCAATATTCAACACCAACAGAACTTTGGGAATACAAGCACCATAAGGTTACTCCAAGACAGCTTGGTTCCGTGACAAAAAACATCCCAGAGAGAGGAATTCCCCTGGCAGCTCCTTCCATGGCAAAAACATCCCAGGGAGAGGAATTCCCCTCTAGTGATGGGCTCTTTTCCCTGGAGAAAAATCCTGATGTTTTACCCCTCTTTTCCCATCCCGACAGGTGAACTTCATCCTCTTCATCTGCATCATCCGTATCTTAGTGCAGAAGCTGCATTCCCCAGACGTTGGGCACAACGAGACCAGCCAATATTCGTAAGTCCCAGACTTTTCCAACCCTCTCCTGTGGTTTTGGGAAACCTGCCTGGCTGCTTGATAGTTCATTATTGTGTCTTGGTTCGTGATTGCGTCTGTCTGCGCTGATCAAAATCAATTAATTTTAATTGCTTAAAGCAGATTAGGAATCAGGAAATGGAGCATTTGCTAAAACAGCTGGGCAGGTTTTATGTTAGTTTGTGGCAGGTGAGAGGGATTTCTCCTGGGATTAATGATGAAGAAATGAGAGTAATAATAATGATCATGAAGCCAAATATAATTTTTCTTTGAATATTTAATATTTATTGGATTCTGAAGGCAGAAGGACCTGACTGAAAAGAAAAAGTTGCTCTCCACAGTGTACAGGCTTTTTTTTTTTCCCCAACCCTCAGTTTTAAAGAAGGAGAGATAGAAAAAATTACCATTCAGTAGGATCTATGACAAATTTTCCTTATCCTAAAAGAGATCTCTAAACAAGATTGGATTAACTCAATACATTTCTCTTCTGTGTTGAGAAGGATCACTGTCTTAGTAGTTTTACTTGACTTAATGCTTTTATTCCGGGGATATGAGATTGACCTTAATGGGGCTTTATATAATGAACAACATGCAGGAGAGATCAACATCTCTCTCAGTGGCCAAGGCTGGTCTCAGCTGCAGTATTTTAAAGTGAAAGAAATGTCTATCTTCATGAATTTATTCTGGTTTCGATGCAAATAAAAGATTATTTTTGACTCTTCCCACTGTTCTGGCTCTGCTTTTCAGCTATCCTGGATATTTATTAAACATTTCCTAGAAAAGAATTAAATGAAAAAAAGTGCAGTGTCTGCACGGTCACTGCTCGTAAATCTTTGTCTTCAGAGGGAGCTGTGCTTTTGGGTACCCTGAAAAATCTCAGTTCATCTTCCTGTAGGATGGAAAACAATAGCAATATGTTCCTTAAATCCTGTCCTACAGCACTGAGACTTTCTCCTGGTGATGTTGAATTATTCATTTAATCTGCCTCGAGAGATTCTCAGATTTATGAAAGGAAATGCCAGTTTTTGACCTTAATTTTCCTGGCAGCAGCCAAAGCCAATTACCTATTTTTCTGTCATCACAACACACCAACATTACCAGACCCTGTGCTTTCTGCCACCTCCCCTTCTGGATTGGGAATTTTATATTTGCACCCCAGGTTTGCAGCAGGTGCATAGATTAAATCAGCATATTTAAATGTGTTCAGGTACTGGCACTGCTGACTCCTGTTCTCCTCAGTGCTGCCAGTGTGCATCTGAAGAGTTGTGCCCAGATTTTCTCCGAGGTCATGCTATGCTTTGGGTTCAGGACACATTTTCCAGTGAGGTGAGAGCTGCCAGGAAAGCTCTTTTTGCCTCATAAACAAACGCAGGGGATGTTGGTAAAACACAGAGTGAGCTCCCAACAGGGGGTTCTGTTGAAGGACAGCTGATCCTGACAGCTACAGATCCTCACCTTCCTTCACCACCTGCAAAGACAGTTCAGTTCCACTAGGGAATTCATCAGTTGCTCACTTGACAGAACCATAGAATCCCACAAAATTTTGGGTTTTAAGGGACCTTAAAGTTCATTCAGCTTCAACCCCCTGCCATGGGCAGAGTCACCTTCCACTATCCCAGGTTGTTCAGAGCTCCTTCCAACCTTAAAATTTTAGATTTCCAAGCCACATGAGGTGCTTTAGGACACTTCCAATACTTGCATGGACCTGTCCCACAGGACACAGGATCTATGGGACACTTGTCCCCTTGTCACCCAGCCACATCTGGCTGGGGCAGCTGGAAATCTCTGTTGACTGAATTCACTGCAGTAGGTACAAGACACCACACTTTGTTTGGAAACAAATATTAATTGTCTGAAACTGAAGGTTAGACCCCACCAAGGCAACTTCTCAGCACGATCCTAAGATTTTTACTTTTAGACAACAATCTGTAGAGCCTTCTACAGATTCTTCTGTGTGACTGCAGGACCCAACAGTTCTTAGCAAAAAACTGCTGCTGAAAAGTTGATGGAGCTGGGGGTGCTTAGCCTGGAGAAGAGGAGGCTCAGGGTGACCCTACTGCTCTCCACAACTCCCTTAAGGGAGGTTGGAACCATGTGGGGACCAGGCTCTGCTCCCAGGCAGCAAGGGACAGGATGAGAGGAAATGGCCTCAAGCTGTGCCTGGAGAGGTTCAGGTTGGACATCAGGAGGAATTTCTTCACCAAAAGGGTTAGGAAGCATTGGAAGGGGCTGCTTAGGGAGGTTTGGAGTGCCCATCCCTGGAGGTGTCCAAGGAAGGGCTGGAGGTGGTACTCAGTGCTCTGGGCTGGGGACAAGGTGGGGACTTGATGGTCTTGGAGGGCTTTCCCAACCAAATGACTCTGTGTGGGTTCCTCCTGCCAAATCTGAGACAAATCTGTTTTAAACTAACAGCATCCTGGATATTTCATCTGCATTTCTCCCTCATTCTCATGTGTATTTTATATTGTTTATTTTCTACAAACACAGCCTGCTGACATGCTGACAGCATTGTTCAGCTCCTAAAGGTCTGAGTGTTGCTGCAGGCTGGAAGTTGAGGTTGCTGCTGGCTCCCTCATTAATGCTGCACACAGGGAGCTGGGCTTTCATGTGCTGCAAGCTCTAAAAACGAGTCTCCCAAAACAGTTTTCTGGAAATGACAGGGACATGTGCAAGAATGGGACAGCAATATTTCAGGCAAATAGAATTTGTCTTCTGCAACAGAAAACTTGAGCATAATTCATCTTTCCATTCAATCCATGCCTGTGGATCAATATTTTCATCAAAGTCCTCTGAGGAACTTTTCCATTACGATTTCAAGGAGTGTGACTGAAATGTTGGTTCACTCTTGCCCTCTTCCAAAGACAGGAGAAGGTTCCATGCACGTTAATGGACACAAGTTTTCCCAAAATTAGCTGTGACCACGTGTATCTGGCAGAGAGGGGAGATCCAGGATGTGCTGGGAATTAGAGTAATGAGGGTTTTGAGAATCCATGGTGTCCAGTAGATTTAACCAGCTTTAGACAATCCCCCAAGCAGTTCTGGTCCTGCACAGCCAGGCTTGAGCTTCCTGGGAGATGGACTGGGTGATGATTTTCCTGAGTGCAGTTTAGGTGATGGAGTTCTTTTAAAAATCACAGAGCCCTTGCCTTGATGCCAAAATAAAATCTAAAACTCAGTATCTGGTGAAGCTCAGTGTTGGGAGCAAGAGACTGGTGTGAGGTGTGTAAATTGGAGGAAGAGGCTCAAGTTTTATCATTTATGTCCTTTTCATTACCACAGTCCAGCCAGGAGGGAAAAATATTGTAATTAAGGCCCCAGTGTTTTCTGCAATGATAAGATAAAATTTTCTAACCCACTGGAGGCTGCAAACAGCATCTCTGTCAATGTGGTACACAAAGGTAACACCACATCTCCTCTAGGCTGATATTCCCCAGAGACTGGGGAGAGAGGAGAAATCTCTGCAAAGCCACTGCTGATATTCACTGAACTGCTGGGGAGGTGAGTGGCTTTCTCACATGTCAGGAGCTGGGTGATACCAGCATGGATCCCACTGGCCAGAGCTGCTTCTGGGAGTGGGGAACAGGGAGCACTGATTAATGATAACCAGAGACAGTGTCCCCTGTGACAGGGACAGTGACACTGCCTGGCAGAGCAAGGCATCCAAGAGAACTCAGATTTTGGATCCCTGTGAGCAGGCATGTGCCTGCCAGTGAGGGATGTGGGAAAGGCAAACTCCTGTAAAGCTCCTCAGCTTCCTGCAGGCTCTCATTTTGCCTGGGATGATTGGGATCTCATTTTGCCTGGGATGAGCCACAGCTTCCAATCACAGCCTTAATTGAGCTGTCTCTGTGCCAGGCCCAGGGTGAGCTGCAGAGGAGCTCTGGGATGCGCAGGGATGAGCATCCTCTGCACAAAGCTGCCACATCAGCCTCCCTGTGGGCTCATGCAGGTGGCAAATAAGTGAAGATGGTCTGAGAGGTCTGGGCCTGATGAGCTTTGGAGGTTGAGGGGTTGCAGGTGGAAAAATTAATACTTCCAACACCCCAGCCTTAGCTTTATTTCCTCCAGAAGCCTCTGAGAGAGGGGGAGATGTCACAGGTTACAAGTGACCAAGGGAGACAAAACCTCCACAAGCATCCTTAGACCCTTGGTTTCATTTTCTTTCTGCCAGCTAGTTTTTAATAGTGATTACATTTAATACATTATCATCTCTTCCTAATTAGACCCCTGATTACCCAGCATGATGCCATTAAGCACTAATACTGTTCATCCCCCTCCTTTGGAGACATTCATTGTGCAGTAGCCTGTCATTATTCCAAGCTAAACATACCATTTCTCTCCCAGAAGCTGTAATTTTCAGAAATCCCAGGCAAACAAAGACATTTCTAGATGGTGATTTAGCTTGTGGAGATGAAAAAAAGATCTCTGGTGGGAGGGGAAGAGGAGAGGAGGGAGAAAGAAATACCTCTAGTGGAGCTACTGGAAATAAAAATGTCACATTTTATGGTGCCACCAGGTCTGAAATCACCAGCCATCTGCAGTCTGTGGGACAAGGAGAAATAATAAATTTTTGGGGTTGCACAAGGCTCAGCTGCAGGATTCCTCAGCCTCTTGCCCTCTTCCCTCGCCCCTCGTGGCTCATGTTTGTCTTTCCAACAGGAGGCTGGCCAAGTCCACTCTGCTGCTGATCCCTCTCTTTGGCATTCACTACATCATGTTTGCTTTCTTCCCTGACAATTTCAAAGCAGAAGTGAAGCTGGTCTTTGAGCTCGTGGTTGGATCATTCCAGGTAAGCATCATTTGTGTCACCAGGTCTGAAATGCAGCAGGATATGGGTTTTTCCTGGACATGCCCCATCCTGCTCTTGTATCTTTGTGGAAAATCTACTCACTCCAGCCTGGCCAGGATGAAAGATAAATTTATATTTTGCCTCCCAGAAGGAGATTCTCTTCCCTCGTTTTAGGAAATGAAAAGAAAATGTTCCTCTATACATTGGTCTCTCTGTGTTTTTTCATATTAAGGGAGAAAAATAAGCAACTCATTTCAGTTTTTGTATTATTGACATGTCCAAGGCCAGGGTGGATGGGGCTTTGAGCAGCAGGTTTCATTCAGTGGTGAATGATTAACATCCCTGTCTACATCTTCATCACTGCACATCTGGCAGCTGGAAGTGTTCAAAACATGTGCAGATGTGGCACTTGGGGACATGGGTTAGTGGTGGACTCGACTGTGCTGGGGGAATGGTTGGGCTTCATGACCTTAGAGGTCTTTTCCCACCTGAACAATTCTGTGATTGTGTGATCTCTGCTTTGAGAGCTGAATGGATCTACACTCTCTCCTTGTCTGTAGTGCTAAAATCCTGTTTTATCCTTTCCCCAGGGATTCGTGGTGGCTGTTCTGTACTGCTTTCTCAATGGAGAGGTAAGACCAGACCCTCAGTGGTTTTTGGTTAATGTTTGCAGCTAGGACAAAATGAATGCATGTGGAGAGTGGATTGAGAAGTGTCCCATTCCTGATCCTGATGTTACAATACTGGGGGGAAGCATGCAAATCACACCTCTCTCTCCAGGAAAACAATTCAACCAAAAGTGTCACCTGACACTTTTCAGCACAATTAATAAACACATCAGGACTTGTGTGTGCCCTGCAGCATTGCTGCTGAGCGCGTCCTTCCCTCCTAAAACAGCATCAGCAGAACTCCTGTGTGAACTTGCACAATCCCTGATCCCAAGGGACTACCTTCAGCAGGGCAGGATAAATCCCTTCTAAGCCCTGCTCATGCTTAGTGCCTCCAGAAATCCTCCCCAGGATCACACCCAAACCAGCACAGGCATTGGGGTGACTTGCTAAGCACAGAGCAGTGCAGGTGAACGTGTTTCTGCCTGGCAGGAATAATCTTGACTTTCCCACGTTTTATTCCTGGCATTCTCATCCTGGGATTGTGCTGTTCCTGTATTTGTTCATCCCAGAGCCCTTCAGTCACAGTTGTTTCACCTAATTCATGCTGTTAGCTAAAGATTTGCACTGGAGGGCTGCAGGAGGGGACAAGGACAAGTGGCCAGGTTTGTTCAGGATTTGAATTGGGATGGTGTAAACCAAGTTATTTCTGTAAAATCTCTGAGCAGCAACAAGCAGCTTCTGTCCAAAAAAGCACAGCTGTATTGACAGCTTTAAAAACAAGCTGTAGTTAAATCATTTCTATTTGGACCAAAAACAGGGCACCGAAAAAGAAAGCATCTTAATTATACTCACAAAGTGTTGTCATTGAAGTTAAGTTGTCTGGCACCTTGACTGTACAAATAAGAAATTCCTTTCTGATGAAGCTCAGGGATTTCTGCTCCAGTAATTCACCAGCTGGAGTGTGCCCTTTGTGTGGTTAAAAGTTCTGGCCAAGCCAAGATTAGTGGCCTTTATAAAGTAATTCTTTCACAGAATTCACAGAATCACAGGGTTGGAAGAGACCTCCAAGATCATCGAGTCCAACCCAGCCCTGACACCTCAACTAAACCATGGCACCAGTGCCACATCCAGGCTTTTATTAAACATTCCAGGGATGGTGACTCCACCACCTCCCTGGGCAGACCACTCCAGTATTTTATTAATCTTTCAATAAAAAAACTTCATCCTAATATCCAACCTATATTTCCCTTGGCACAGCTGGAGACTGTGTCCTCTGGTTGTGTCAGTGCTGCCTGGAGACAGAGACCAGTCCCAGCTGACACAGCCACCTTTCAGGAGCTGTACAGAGTGATAAGGTCACCCCTGAGTCTCCTTTTCTCCTTGGCCCCGTGGTGGGTGGGTTACCCATGGCTGCTCACCTAATCAGGTCAGAACAGCCCCAAGTGATGCCCTGTGCTGCCTTCTCTGTCTTCCCCACGCCCAGGTGCAAGCTGAGCTCAAGAGGAAGTGGCGGAGGTGGCACCTGGAGAGGTTCCTGGGCTCGGACATGAAGTACCACCACCCTTCCCTAGGCAGCAATGGCACCAACTTCAGCACCCAGATCTCCATGCTGACCAAGTGCTCGCCCAAAACGCGCCGCTGCTCCGGCTTCCAGGCTGAGTTCTCTCTGGTGTGATGGGGAGAGGCTCCCCAGGCACTGAGCATCCAGAACTGAGACACCAGGAGCCCTGGCAATCAGTGGTCCCATGACAAACCCCTGTGAAATGACCTGCTCCACATGAGCCAACAGAGGACACACAACTGGAAAAGCTGCTGGCACCCAGGATGAGATGGGACAAGCCAAGAGGCAGAGGAACACTCTTGCTCTCCCTCTTCTCAGGCCTTTCACTCCTCAGTTTCAAGCCCTTGGGGGTTGATAACTCTGAGGAATTGTCCAAGTTGCTTGAGGATAGCCTGGGAGATGCTGTTGTGTCATAAATTACGAAGTCCTGGGGGTAAGGGAGGGGGAGCCTCAGTCCTTGGTGGCTTTACCAGAACTGGCATCTCTGAAACGGGCAAATTGCACTTTTTTCTTTC
>VXBI01008137.1:1016588-1103732 GCA_013397375.1 Toxostoma redivivum | reverse complement strand
AAAAAAAAAAAAGCCAAACATAAGAATGTGCCAAAATTCTGTGGACAAGAGGTGATGATACAGCACCAAAGATGGTGCTGGGGACATGGGGAGAAGGGACAGGAGAAGGGACATGAGCAGGAAGGGAGAGGCCACCCACATGGCCCCCACATTTTACACAGGTGGAGATGAAGCTGCAGCACCAGGAAAGTCCCTTGGAGGATGTCCCAGTGTGTTCTGCTAATTCCCCACCATCCTTGGGAGCAGAAGCTTTCCAGGCACCCTTGGAAGAGCAGATCCCTGGGAAGGGTCAGCATGAGGACACCCTTCCCTGCACTGTGTTGGTGACATGGTGTTTTGCTTGGTTGTGTTCCATGAACAGGAAACTCTATTTGCATGTATAAAAACCAGGGCCAGGTGCCAAAAGCAGAGCACTCCTGTGGTTTTTTTTTTCATTCTCGAAGTTCTCCCATAGATCTCGGTGCATGGATGCACCCAGGATCATTAGGGATCAGGGGAAAATAATTGGGCTGTAATTCATTTTCACTTGCTTAGCACACACTGTCAGGAAAGGGAAATATAGGGGCCTGTAATCCTTAATTGAATCAGAGCTACCATAAGGAGCCACTCTCCAGATGAAAAAAAACTAGTGTCACAGCAGCAGGTAAAATTGCTTTCATCAGAACAAGGTTGTCTCTGCACACAACTGGCACTCCAGGAAGGAGGGAGGAGTGAAGGACCTATTAAATGGATTTCTTCTTCAGCTTTTGTGGGGTTCTTTCACCCTTATGAAGGCATTGTTAGATATTTAAGATGTGTGTGTGCATTTTACCTCTTTTCTGAAGGTCTGTTAGCTTCCATGCAGGGGCAATTCCTACTTGAAGAATACACATGGATCCTATGAAAACCAAGGCAGTAGGGTTTTTAAAATTCTTGTTTTCATGGTGGAGGGGCAAAGGAGAAATGCTAAATCCTAGTCCTGATCATTTGAGGCAACCCCAGAGTCCCAAACTCAGTCAGGAGACAGAAAGTACATAGCTACAGATGCTCATGTTTTTCCCACTCTGCATCAAGTGGGGTTGAAAAAATTTCATGCTGAGGGTGGGAAATCCCTGCCCAGCTCATGTGCACCCTCAGTAATTGGGCTGCTGCCATCCTACTAGATCATGTCCTTGTGAAAAAGTGTCTGGGTCACCAACACAGGCACCTGGAGAGGGAGGTGGGCTCCCCTTTTAGAGCTCAGAGATCTCAGCTTACCACTTTGACTTCTCCACAGTGAAATGCAGAGGGAAGCACCTGCAGCTGCTGGGGCTGGGGGTTGTTTGCCTTAAGCAAAGGATGCCACCAAACCATGCTGAGCCCAGGAGGAGAACTGCAGATCCTTTCTGAGTCCTGGCAGGGCAGTGTTCCATGCCATAGCCATTCCCAGAGCCTGTTATCAGTTGAGCTGGGTGCTCCCAAAGTATTTCTCCAGGTGTGGGACTGAGAACAGCATCGGGGGCTGGAGCCAGTAAAGGGGTTGAGAACTGTGATTCACCAAGGGCAAACTTGCAGTCCTGAGTTTGCAGGGAGCCAGCTCAGATCCTGTCACAGTGTAGACCCAGCCTGTAGGTCTTAAGAGGATAGGAAGATGTGAAAATTCCTGGTGACCCCAGGCTGGCCAGGTGTGAGCCAGCTTTGTTATGGCTCCTTTACCCTGAGCCCACATCAACAGTGAGGATCCAACTCTGACAGGCTCTAAGATCATCAAAATGCAACTCCTGATTCCCAAAATGTAGAGAAAACAGGAGGATGCTCAAAATTTCGCCACTTCTCTTGCATTGAAGCCCTTATGCCTTGACACCCTCAAACAATATCCCATTTATATCCACAAGGTTCTCAGAGGCAAGAACCTTTTAAGTCATGGTCAGAGTTCAAGAAGAGTTTGGACAATGCTCTCAGGCACTTGGTGTGGTTTTTGGGGTTGTCCTGTGCAGGAGTTGGACTCAATAATCCTTGTGAGTACCTTCTAACTCAGGATATTCTGGGATTCTTTTTGTGTTTGGTGCTTGTGCTGCTCTGCTGAGCATTTTCAGACCTGGATTAGGACTCAGCCAGGAAATACTGGAGAAATCCCACCAGTACCACCAATTCTTCTCCTGTGCCTGGTTCAAGACAAGGATTTGACCTGCATTTTTCCAGGTGAATGACTCACTTCAAGGAAGCCCAGAAGAAGCAAGGGAAAATTCTGTCTCAGCTTCCAAGTTGTTCCACTTGGTGTAAAATGCTTTGTCTCACTGGTTCAGAGTTTTGAAGCAATGCCAGTCTGGGAAAGATTGGATTCATCAGGCTGAACCCTGTTCATCCGTCATGGTAAATACTTATACCCAATAAAACTGATGGGCTGCAGAGGAGCACTGCCCAATCTTGGGAATGCATCCACTGAGGTGCCTGAGGTGTGAGCTGGAATTTCAGGTCCCAGACAAGCAGCAGAGGAGCTGGAGCACAGAGCTGTAGAGCAGAAGTGCAGCACCATTGCCAGCAGCCTCCTCTGTGGGATGTGAGGGAATCCCTTCCCATCTGTTCCAGGCAGCCTTGCTGGGGGAAGAGCCATCAGCACTGAGACACACTGAGCATTTTCCCTGTGCTCCTCACCTTCCCTTTCCTCTCCCTGTGCTCCCTGCTCCTCTCCGTTTGCAGGGTTTTCTGCTGGGTGTTTGCAGCTTCTCCTGTGTTCCAGCCCTGTGCTAACCCGTGCCAGCACCATATGCCAAAGACAACCAGGAAAGGTTTGCCTTTTGGAGAAGTGACAGGGAAAAACCCCAGCTGGGTATTTACCCTCACCACAGCCTGTCAGATTCCCCACCAGGCTATTGTGCACAGGAGCCTGAAGATGGGATGTTCCCTGGGCTGAGGGGCTCCTTCAGAAAGTGTGGAGCACATCAGCGTGCCAGAACTGTGTCCCCAGGCACCCCACTCACAATTATTTCATTCCTGAACACCCAGCCACGTCACCTTCCTGCTCTCAGGGCTGTTGGAGGGATTAAATTAACGTGCTGGATGTCCCTGCTGGGACAGGCATGGCAGTGGGAGCTGTGCAGAGCTGCCAGCCCAGCTGCCTTGGCCTCGTGTTCCAGGAAAGCTGAGGAGCTGGGGCTGAAACCAGAGCTTCTCACTCTGGGGACGTGAGCAATCAAGTGAATGATGACATTGGGACTGGGCCCTGTTTAACTGGCTTAGTGCAGGGATTTGGCTCCATGGCTTGGCCTTGTCTGCTCTGTTTTTCATCCAGCTCATCAATAAAATGGAATTCAGGGGCTTTGCTGCAGATGACAGCATGGAGTGAGCTGTCCTGGCCCCACACAGAGCACACAGCAGAGCTCAGCACTTCTGCAGCTCCCCCAGCTCCAGCCTGACCCCTGCCCCAGGGTAACGCTGAACTGACTCCAGCAGGGCAGCTGCACCCATCTGCTGCATAAAAAGATCAGAGGTGTGCCTCTTAAAATGTATTAAAACAACTTCTGCCTCTATTAAAAGGCACAGATATGTTTGAGGATCATGCATTTAGGCTACAAAACTCTTTACAGAAATAAAGCCAAATTCTGATCGTGCTTGCACCAATCAGTTCACTGCAGTGACTCCTGAATTACACCAGCATTAAACTGGGATTTGCCTTCAAAATAGTTCCTTTTTCTTCATTCTGGAGCTGTTTACTCCTTTTCTACATCAGGAACAGAGTAAGCCCCTCCTGTTCTGTACTTCAGTGATTGAATTATTCTTAAAAATTAATAATTATAGAACAATTAAAATAAAAACAATAAATTATTTTCTCAAGGTCTAGAGGTACCAGGATCAATGCTACCATTAGACTGTAGATATTTCTGTTCAGCTGGGACCTGTGTTGTGTCCCTCTCACAAACAGCAAGAAATGAGAATATGACCATGTTTAGGTTTAGAAAAGAAATTCTCTTGCAGAATTTTAGGGGCATTAAAATCAAAGGAGTTTTTAAAATCAGTTATGTATGCACCAGCTGCATTACTGCAGTTGTGGAATGAAAAGGGGGAAAGGCCAGAAGATGAAAGATCTGAGCATTTTGGTTTATTTTTTGTTTGTTTGGGGTGTTTTTGCTAGGAAAAAAGTTATATTTTTCTCCAAGAAGGTATTTCTGGAGAAAAGATATTTTATACCCTAACTAATCCTCAGAATTCTTTCTTTCTCTGTGTCCCACTGGGTTCCCATTCATCTCAAAAGCAGTGAGGGTCATGTCTGTGCCACAGGGCTCTGTGGGCAGAGGGATTAACCCCAAATCTCTGCTCCCATCTGATGGAAATGCTTTCAGAGAGAAATGCACCTGCTGACTAGTGAAAGATTGCTGGTAATTTTTCAAAAGCAAAACGAAGTTCCAAAGAAAGCTCAGGAGTGAATGAACACCACTTGGCTCCATGACAGGGATGAAAGGGGTTTTATGGGATTCCTTTGTCTCCATCCCTTCCAGCCTCACCCCAGGGTTGAAACAAGGGGAAAGGAAATAATTTCAGACTAAAACGGAATCTCTCAAACTGGGAAATGCCAATGTGTGTCTTCATGAAGCTTATTTTATTTTACCTTGGTTGGATAAATGGGCTGTGGAAACACAGGTGGATCAGAAGCAATGTCCCTTCTCTGGAAGGTGAATCCAGCTGAAACAGGAAACCCAGATAAAATATTCCAGCCCAGGTTCCCTCCCAGCCTTGTGCTTCCCCCATGGCATCTCTGCACCCGTGAATGTGCCAAACTCCTGGGGACAGGGATTGCACTCCTGAATTCCCTGGCTCACAGTGTGAATTTGCACCTTTCCCACTCCAATGCTGATGGGGCCAGCACCCCAAAGCTGCTTCACTGGAGGTGAACCTGGAAGAGCAGGAGGTCCCACACACCCACACCCATCCAGAATGACTCTGCTGGCATCATTCCTGCACTCAATTGCTGTAATGAGGAAAAGATTCAAGTCCCAGGTTGGCACGTGGAGTCAGATGTCCCAAAATGTGGATTTCAATCCATTTCCTTTCAGCCAGTCAGCTTTTCATCCCCTCTCCAAGCCCAGTATTTGCCTATCAGTCTGATGAGGTGTAATTGCAGTGACTGACCTTGTTATTTCCCCCAGAGACCTGTGCAGATGTAAACTCTGGCTTTTAATCAGGAGTTTCTTGGGAGCACAGACCATCTTTTTCACTTCTTCTTGAATGTCCTGATTTGCATGATGTTGTGCTATATCCTGAAGAGCCCTGGGTTTGAAATGCTGGTTATTTCTAGAATTCTGTGAAATCACAAGGGAGAAAACAAACATTGGAACTGGAGGCTACATGTCTGTAAGGAAAATAATGCTCACTTGTGTTCTGGGTGCCAGACCATGAGGACATGCAAAATGGCTGCAGCAGAGCACCAGTGTTTTATACCCAAGTTTTGTGGATATTGTACATTTGTACATAGAGGAAATCTGAAGAGCACATTAAAAAATAAAAAAAAAAAAAACAACACATTTTTTATACTCAGATGATGATGATAAATCGAGTTTAAAAAGGCATTTTTGAACTCGAAAATGCATTTTTCAGAGCCTGTTCCAAACACCTCAAGCTGTGGGTCAGCAGCTGGTGCCACCTGACCCTTCTCACTCCAGCTGTACCCACCTCTGCTCTGCCCTCCTGTACAGGGGCTTTGGCAGCAGAGGGTGATGGGGACTGGCTGTGAGCAGAGCATCTCTGTCTCTGTGGAATTCTCTGTACCAGGTGCTTGTGATGTATCCTCCATGCCAGCAAGAACAGGCCTGCTTGCTCAGCACAGGTGAAATCTCTGCCTTGTTTCATGGCCTTTTGCCTGATGTTATTTATTTTTGGTCTGACTGTGTACATATGCAATGAAATGGCTATTTTTTTTCTTTTTTTTTCTTTTTCTTTGTATTTGGTTCACCTCCTTGCTTCAGAGGGGGTTCTTCTCTGTGGTTGACACTGCTGAAAACAAGCAATAAAACCATTGTGAAGACATTGTGTCTGGGGTGTTCCACCTGATATTTTAATTTATTCCTCACAGTCCTGGAGAAGACACAGAGAAGGAAAACAAAGAAGGAAGTTGTGAGCTGGGGAGGTTCTTGCTTAGAGTTAAGCATAATGACCTCATACTTTGAAAGGTTAACCAGATAGACAAAATCACTCTTAAAATCATAAAATCATAGAAAGATTTGGGTTGGAAGGAACCTTTAAGGGCCATTTAGTCCTTGCAGTGAGCAGGAACATCTTCAGTGGGAGTTCTGAGGAGACCTTTGAGAACATCTGTGCCAGCAGAAGAACCAATATAAAATCCAACATAAATGACCCCAAAACCTCCACCACTGCATGAGCTGGGTGCATGCAGGGTCCTTTGGAGGCAGGACTGGTGCATGGGGGTGACAACCATGAAATCACAAACATGCTGCCATCATTTTGTCACCATCCACAAGTTTGGAATGATTCCTGCATTTACAGGAGCGTACAACCTGACACACAAATATAGATGTGTTTGCTGGAATATCCCCCAACAAATGTCTTTATTGTCCAAAAAACATCTTATTGGCATTATAAAAAATGTCTTTATTGCTCACAACAAAGCTTGAACCTTCCTCTGTGCTGGAGAAAAGCCAGGCAGGCAACCACAAGTGAACAACAATTGTTCATATCAAAGACACATTATTTGATTCACATGAGTATCAGAGAGTGAAAATAGATCTCAACAAGAGGTCAGTGAGCTTTTCCATGTCCACAGGGCCTGCTTGGCCACTCACCCCCTTCTTGAACTGATTTACACCCAGGGTTCACACTGCTGATAAAGGCCAAACCTACAACTTGAAATGACAAGTCTTGGCTATGTTTGTCCCTCTTTCTGCATGGATGAACCATTTTCATTTAAGAGCAAGGGGTCTGATGCTCTGCTCATTCTGAGAGGTGAAGCTGTTTGTACTGACTTCCACTGGATCTCTCTGTGGGTTGAGCCAGAAATCAGGAAAACAGGTTGTGAGGGCTGGGGAAAGGGAAAACCAGCCAATTCCTTTTATTCTGTGTCTGCAGAGGTGAGGATAATCCCATCCCACCAAAACAAAAAAAACATCTTCCACATGAGGAACTCCAGTCACTGCTCAGAAATGAATGTAAGTGGGTTTGATGAAGGCTGCCTTTCCATTATTCTGGATTTGATGGAGCATGCAATCACAACCTCTGGAAGGTTTTGAATTTGGCTTTTAGGGCTTCTCCATGTAAGTTCAATTTTTGTGACTGCAAAAGCATCTTTCTCTATTAGAAAGAATCATGTTTAAAGATGGCAAATGACATCCTCTTCCTTTGATCCCCCGTGGTTTCCATGGCAAAATACCAGGATGAGGAATTTCATGATTTCCACGACATTAAAGCAATTTCCCATGCAGTGGATCAATCCTAGTGGTTAAATCACTCCACATGCAGTAGGTTGTGTCTGTACCCTCACACTGGGGATATAAAGTCTGAACTGTGATTCAGTGCAATCCTCAGAGGGAATTTGGCAGTTTTCAGCTCAGAAAGGTGCTGGGTTGTCCAAGGATCCCAAGGACACGTGGCACAAGGAGCCCAGACATGATGTCACAGCTGTGACACATTCTGAAAGCCTAAAAACCTCTTCTGGCCCTGACAGTGCTCACAGGGAAATCATTCCTACTGCAGAACTCCTTATGCATTTACTCCTTTGTTGGATCATAGGAACAAAGGCAGGTGAGTGTAAGTGTCATCTTAAAACTGCCATTTCCCAGGTCACAGAATGCACAGAATTCCACAGAATCACAGGATCACTGAGGTTGGGAAAGCCCTCCCAGACCATCGAGTCCAGTCTGTGATTGATCCCCATCCTGTCACCAGCCAGGTCCAGCCTTTCCTTGGACACTCCAGGGGTGGAGACTCCCCCAGGTAAAGGTGTGGAAAGCTCAGAACAAAACTTCTCTTGCATCCCAAAAGACCAGAGAGGCAGAATCCTCCTGTACATGGCACCAGACCCCTTTCCATGGCTCCAAGTGAGAACCCCTCTCCTGGAGTCCATCCCCACCCATCAATTCTGATTAAATCTCTCCCTTTGGAAGCATCTCCTCTCCTCCCAGGCTAGATCAACACCTTGAAGTAACTTGGAATGCTGAAACCAGCCAATATCACCCCTGCCTCTGGTTTTCAGAGAAAACCAACACAATTATTGTATAATGGCTGAGATGGAGGAAAAAGTAAGGAAAACATTTGGCTTGTAAGCCTGTGATTTCATGTGCTTGGTGGGGAAGACAGGACACTGTAAAGCACATTTTGTTGTCCAGACATTAGGAGGAATCATAAAATCACAAACTGGTTTGGGTTGGAAGAGACCCCAAAGCAGATTTTGTTCCACCCCCTGCAATGGGCACTTTCCATGGACCAAGTTTCTCCAAGCCCTGTCCAACCTGGCCACAAACATTTCCAGGGATGGGAGAATTAATTTGACTCAGAACTTCAATAGCTTGATAATTAGGTGTCCTGGGTGACAAACAGGAGTTTGTCATTTAATATCAGCTCCAAACCAAGGAAGTGGCTTTTAAAGCACAGGGATGCCAATATTTGATGTGAAATAAACTATGGTTGAACAACACCCACATATTTGTCT
Source organism: Toxostoma redivivum (assembly GCA_013397375.1). NCBI lineage: Eukaryota > Metazoa > Chordata > Aves > Passeriformes > Mimidae > Toxostoma > Toxostoma redivivum. Next base: position 1,095,118 of record VXBI01008137.1, on the reverse strand, counting down.
TTCTCTCCTGAAATGTGTCTGCACCCTATTGTCATTTTTTACCTGAATCCACTTGTGAAACTTATTTTACAAAGGAAGTAAAACACCAGCAGCAAAACCCCAACACTGAATTGGGCACTGCTGCCAAGAATCTGCCTCCCCCAGCTCTTACAGATTTATTGCTCTGGGATACCTAATTCAATGGTTCTTTCTTATCAGCCACTTAACTCCGAGCTCTTTGGCATAAAGCCATTAAAATCCATAATATTTCATTATGTCCTATCTGCTCCCAGCTAAAAAAATATGGGGATCTGGTAGAAATATGGCCTCAGTTGGCAGCGATGAAGGAATTTATTACGTGTATTAGATTTATGTGTGTAATGCGATTTTTGGGTTGGAATGCATGCAGGTTTTCATTCCATCCCATCAAGTATTTCCCATCAAGTGTGATCCAGTTGGCCACTAAATTCCAGCTCTCCTCATGTCCTGTTTAGCTCACAGGTAGGAATCTAAACAGAGGGTTCCAGGAATTCTCTGTCTCTTGAGAAAATTCCAAACATGTTGGTCCACAATGAAGAAGGTTCCTCTTGGCTGAGTCTGAACTCAGCCCTTTTCCAGTTCATGATGGTCACATTTCCAAGGATCTCTTGAAAATTTCCTGACCTGGAGAAGACTGAATGGTTTTATCCTCCCCTGCTTCCATTATTGGCCAGGAACCCTCAGTTTCTGAGACAATTACTGTAATTTTGGCCAGAATTGGGCAAGGATAAAGCTTGGAATTAAAATTATAGAGTACAACTCAATTCTGGGCTCTCAACAGCTCCCCCATCTCCAAGGAAAGATTTGGAATTCATCAGCTGGATCAGTGATTAGGGCTTGTGTGAACAACTGATTGCATTTGTTTGGCTGCTGGGGAGAAGGAAAGGAAAGGAAAAGGAAAGGATCCAGACAAAACCAACTGCACTTTTTTTTGAAAAAAACGCTAACACAGACATGCTATGGAGGATTTTTTTCCCCTGAAAAGAGAGTCGTAAAAATATCATTTGAAAAGAAATTTTACTGTGACATGAAACGGAACATTTTGCTTCAGCCATTTGAAAATACTTAAAAAAAAAAAAAAAAAAAGGAAAAGAAGAGAAAAAAAGTCAAGGTAAACTCAAAAGGACTTGCAAAAGAGGAGGATGTCACTGCCTCCCTCCCACTGACTCATCTTAGAGCAACTAAATAAAGTGAGAGCAACAATTCAGATCAAGACTGAGTCCTTGCTTTAGAAAACTTGCTCTAGTGGAAGGTGACCCTGCCCATGACAGGGGGGTGGAACAAGGTGGTTTTTAAGGCCCCTTCCAGCCCAAACCATTCTGGGATTCTGAGATTCAATATCCAACTGCATCAGTTCCTTTCTTCTACACACATGATGATTTATTTGTCTGTAGTTATAATTAGTGGCAGATTAGAAACACAAGGGTCGTGCTGTGGAGCTCAGGAGTGGCAAGAGTCAACAAGCAACTTTTCCAACATCAACAAAAGATGTCTAGAATCCAGCAACTCTCATCATTCAAATCCAATCTAATTACAGTGCAAAATGCAAATTAATGCAGCATTCTTTGGAGAGCTGCTTACATCCATAGTAATATGCCAGCTCTGGAAGTTGCCCAAGCCTTGAACAAGAGTGAAATTCTTCACATTCAACACCAAGTGCTATGGTCTGCTCACAGGGAAAAAGCATTTTAGGTGTTATTAAGGCAAAGTTTAAAGCAGCAATTGCTCCAACAAGAGAGAAATTTCCAGGGAGCTTTTGAGATGAGGTCCCACAACCACAGCTAGGACACACCTCTGGTCAGGAGGGAAACAATCCTTGAGAAGCCAAGGGCTGGCAAGGTGCTGGAGAAGTTCAGGCTGACACAGATTTGAAGCACTTCAGCAATGAAGACAAATGAGAGTCTTCACTGTTGTCATCTGGCTGTAGAAACTCATTACCAAAGCTTTTCCATTTCAGGAACCAAAAAAAAAGACCAAGTAAAACTAACAGCTCAGCTTGGTGAGGTGAACAATGAGAATTTCCCTTATTCTGAACTCCTGTTAGTTCTGAACCCCTATTTTAAGCTGTTCCGACCTTCTCCAGGTGCAAACACTTCAGCTGAATGTTTGCTTTCCTCACCCAATCTTAACAGGGTGAGTACAAATTCCTAACATCAGGAATAGATCCCATAGGCAGAATTCAGCCATAGAATATGGCCAAACCTTCCACCCAGTGTTTCCCTCCAGAAACACAATGTGCCTCTGTAGAGAGAAGCCTAAAAACTACATTTCATTGCACATAAAGCAGTGCTGGTTTCCCTCTGCTAAAAAAAAAAAAATTGTCAGCTTTGTAAACACAAAGAATTGTTATTGTAGTATTGACTTTCTGAGGCAAAATCCTCTCACCTGGTTTTAGGTGTCAATTAAGCAGCTATTAATGCCAGAGCCACTCACTGGAACTCCTTTCTAGAGAGTTCTTGTCAATGTAGTTAATTCAGTTTAGGGGGAAATTCATCTGTGCAGATGCAGCAGATACATTTATATTCAACTTAAATTGTTGTCCGATTTAAGACTTTGGAAACTAAAAGGCAGAGAAGACACTGAAATCCCCAATCTTTCTCTCTGAAAGGGACAAAATGTGCACCACACAAAGTGCTCCTCTTGCTGAATGCATTGCAGGGAAACCATAAAGGAGGGATTTAGGGAGTCCTGATGGATGTGAGCTCCCCTGCAAAGGAGGTGATGACTACAGAGGTGCTGCCAAGGAGAACCTGGACATAAAAGGGATGGATGGACCACCAGCATCCACAGCTGTCCTTGGCCTTCTCAGATTAGTGAACACAAAAATTGAGAAATTCAAGATGTGTATCATGGGAAACAACACCAGTAAAGAAGGTGTGATGAAGAAGATGTTACACAAACCCATTTCACTTCAAAGCTGGGGGAGGACAGTGCCAACAATTAGAGTTTTACTTGAAATACACACCTGCACACCTCACAGGATGTCCAGTACTCTCTCCTTGTAGAAATAATTGGGGTTTGCTTCTGCTCTATGTTAATATTGAAATCGAATTCTTATAATAAGAATTTTTTGGTGAGTGAGCAATGTGTATGGAAACCTTGAATATGATAGTATTAAAAAATACTTGTCACCCAAAGGACACTGTTGTTGGTAATAACATAATTATCTTTACTGCATTAGCACTTAGTGAATGTTCCCATTTGTAAGAAAAATAGAAAATCAGACCTCTTAAAGAAAGTAGAGAACACATTTTCTACCTCCAGTAATGCACTTAAAGCTCATGACCTTGACTCAGTAACAGGAATAATTTTTTAGGGCACTGTGGGTTCAACAGAGAGAAACTGACCGTGGATCCAGCAAAGAGAGATTAACTGGGATAAAATGACCCCCAGATGAGCACTAATAGTTATTTTCCCTGTGGGTAGTAAAAAGTTTTTTTTTCTTCCCCAAAGACAAAATGAGAACAAACCTGAACTTCAATTTATTCTGTTTCTTTACTAATGGAATATTAATTTTTGTTTTTCACAGGGCTGTTTGGGAGGTTTGGGTTTAATATATTGAAATTGCAGCTGCATGTATTTGAATTATTTATGCAGCCAGACATGTAGGCTGTGATTAAGCTCCTCATTTGGTTGTAACACAAGGTTCATTTCTTCTGCTCGCTGATTTAGCATGAGGAAACCTTCCCTGCAGCTCTGCTTCACAATAAATTGCTATTGGCAGATAGAAATGTCAGGTTTACCCTGCAGATGGGAGCAATAGCAAATCAGACCTTTGCTTGTTCCATTTTTCCTGTTCCACGTGTGACAAGGGATGTGTGCTGCTCTCTGCTGACTCCATCTCTTCTCAGATGTGTGATTTTATCACGGAGTTTTTCCACTGGTTGATTTTGTGGCTACGAAAAACGCGGCTCAACATCCGTGAAACCAGCTCAGACAAACTTCTCAGGCCCAGTTTTCAACTTTGGCCTGAATCTATTGAGGTTGAATAAATGTTTTCACTTCCTGGGTTGCATTTTTACAGTGAAATTTTTACAGTGAATCTCTTTAAAATCACTTGGTCAGTACCAAAGGAGATCTGTGAATGCCTCTTCAACATTTATTTCTCTGTGGTTTTTGCTTGGTAGACAAATATCAAGCATTCCCAAAAGATGCTGTGAGAAGGTATCCTGGGATAAAGGAGATATAATGGCAGCAAGAGAACAAGGTCAGGAGGATGAGTGAGAACAGGGACAAAAAGAGGTGAAACATGTTTGGCCTTTTTAAACTTTGCTTTGCAAATTTGCTCTGTGCTTGGAGAGTCTCAGGCCCAGTTTTCAACTTTGTCATGAATTTATTGAGGTTGAAAAAAATGTTTTCATTTCCTGGGTTGTGTTTTACAGTGCTACAAAACAAAGAGCCTTTTTTCCTTTGGGTACAAAATGTATTGATCTGAAATTTAATTTATTGTTTGGAACAGTTTTGGACAAGCCAGTACAGTCCAAGGGCAAAACTCTGGCTTCCAAGATCCCAAACAGAAAAAAAATTTGCATCAAACTCTGGATAAAGCTGCCACTGTGGGAGAAATGGTATAAATTGAAGCCAAGATCTGTGACTTTCAGGATGTTCACCCAGTTCCTGCTTTCCTCCACCTTCTCCACTGCCTGCATCTTCCTGGACATGAAGAGCCTGCTTTCAGCTCCTCCAGGAAGGTTCAAAACTGTTTTCCTGCACTTTCTGAATGTCTGGAAAAGGCAACTGCCAGCAATGGAATGGGTAACCACTGGATATCATGGGGAATATTTATCCACTACCACTTGCATTTTCAGTGTGGTTTTCATCCCTCCCTGGTAACTTAGGAATGTATTTATCTGATATCTTTGCTTATTTTTATCAAAGCACTCCAGTGGCTGAGCAGGAATTGCATTTTTCCCACGTTTTATTTCCAGTTTCTTGCTCTCCAGGAGGATGTGAACACTTTTGCACGTTATGTCACTGGCTCCCAGACAGGGTGACCTTGCAAACACGAGTCATCAAAACACCAAGAACTTCATGCAGGAAGAAGGGTTTGCTGCTGAAAGATTTTTTTTTTTGTCCTGGCTCAGTTCCTCATACTGTCTAGGAATATGGTATGCAAAAGGGTCATCCACCTCAGTGTCTCTGGATTTATAAAAATGGACAGAATCCTCTTTTTGCTTTTCCCTGCTGCTTCTTCTCCTCATAGCAGCCTGTGTTGGTGCTGATGATGCTTCTCCAAATTCCTTTGGGCTCCAAAAATGCATCACAGTAATTACAGGTTGTCCATAGAGTTGTAGGATGTCAAAGAGGGAAGCAGAACTGGGGAAAGGTGATCTTGCTGAGGAAGAAGCTGACTGAACAACCTCACCAGTGCCCTAACTGGAAGGGTGAAAGACTCATTCTCTCTGGCCCTAGGAGAAGTGGCTTGAGAGAACTTGTGTCCTTACAGATAAACTTTCTGACTCTGGATAAGAACATCACATTTTCCACACTGGCTTCCAAAAGCGTTTTCACAAGCACTCCCCCATGAAATCCAGCTGGAAGTCAGACAGTTGAGATTTAGTTTCCCTAAATCTCATTTTCTGGTAGGATTTAGAGCAGTTTCTAGATCATGCAGAAATTCAAGGAGTGCTGTAAAAGTCTTGAGCCAGGGTAGGAAGCAGAGGCTGACTCATGGCTGCTGGTAGAGCTAAGCTTGAAATCCAATGTAAAAAGGAATTACAAAGACTCTCCAAGCACAGAGCAAATTTGCAAAGCAAAGTTTAAAAAGGCCAAACATGTTTCACCTCTTTTTGTCCCTGTTCTCACTCATCCTCCTGACCTTGTTCTCTTGCTGCCATTATATCTCCTTTATCCCAGGATACCTTCTCACAGCATCTTTTGGGAATGCTTGATATTTGTCTACCAAGCAAAAACCACAGAGAAATAAATGTTGAAGAGGCATTCACAGATCTCCATTCACCCCCAAAATAACCACGAGTGGGTCTGTGTTTGAGGCAAAAAGCTGTTTTTATTTGCCCTGTTACAGACACCATCACAGAGGAACATTTCTGCTCACTGGCCAGACCAGTGTTGTTTTCTGTGCAAAATCTGAACAGATGAGACCATTTGTCTAAGTCATGGCAGCTTGGTTAATATTACCTCATGTGAAAACATATCAGGCAGCTTTTTATGGGGGAGGTTTGGTTTTGTGTAAGTGTTTTTAATTTTCCTGAGCTCTATGCCATACATGGTTTACTCTGAGAAACACAGCACTATTACCCCTGGAAAAGTCACAAAGATGCATTTGAAGGCTTCTTTATTAATTAATTTACATCTTTTAATAATGAAGCCTTCTGATCCGTGGACACTGGGATGATCTCAGCACATGGAGACAGGCAAAGCCATCCTTTTTCATTCACTGAAATGAGCTAAATGGGTAAGTTTTGTTGAGATTAAAGCATTCAATAGTGAATTTTTTGTCTGCCTAGAAGGTGAATTAAAGTAGAGAAAGAAGAGCTTGACAAACAGACAAGAACCTCTGTTGCAAGAAATCCTGCCACAGAATCACAGAATTATCTTCCAGAGAATGACTTGTGCTAATTGAACAAGATGAGAGTTGGAATTAGGGGTGCAGCCAAGACAAAATGCCCAAGGAGCACTTTGCAGCACCACAAAGATTGACCAAAATATGCTGAATTACGACATTAGCCACACAGACTCACTCTGAGAATCCCAGAATTCCAGAATGGTTTGGGTTGGAAGGGACCTTAAAAACCCTCCATTCCACACCCAGCCATGGGCAGGGACACCTCCCACCATCCCAGGCTGCTCCAAGCCCTGGCTTTGGACACTTGCAGGGATGAGGAGTGGAGGAATTTGGCCTTGGATGGAGATCTCCACATCTCCATGTGTGGGTCACACCAGGGGGATCTCCCTGCCTGTGCCACCTCTCCATCCAGACAGGTCTGTGGTTAATATTTTGTGACAAGCTTCCCCATCGTGACCCTCCCTGGATCAAAACCAAGAGTGAGGAGTCTGCTGAGAGCTTCCAAGCTTCCCCTTGGCCAAAATGTTCTTTTGAGCTGCCAGTGCCATCATTGGCAAGCTCAGCCAGACTCCAGTTAGTGCCACCCCTGCAGCTGACCTCTGTGAACTGTCTGTTTTGATTAAAAAACATCAGTGATAAGCCATCTGGAAGGCTTCCAACAGGGAAATTAAAGAAAAAATATGCCTAGTCCATACCATGTAAGACCATTGCACTGCTACCTAAAGGCTTTAAGTTTTGCACTGAATTTCAAGGCTTCAGGAGCCTCTCAAACTCACTCCTTGTGAATTTTTCTTGTCCAAAAATAGCTTTGTTTTACTTGGTGTAACTGTGAGAAAAAATTCTCAAGCTGATCAGGGGTCTGATCAGGCTCATTTATTTTACTTTTGTAACAACATTTTTATGCAGGCAGCAGTAGCAGCAGAAAAACAAACCCAAGAAACACCAATAACAATTATAAGGTTATAACAATTTCACTACATGGGTGATCAATTTGAATGCCTGGAAATGTCCCCTGGCACTTTGTGGACAATAATTTCGATTTTACAGGGCTGTCTAGGAGGTTAAATCCAATCTGCAAACCTGATTTTACAGTAGCAGGGTCACAGGTCACTGTATCAGTGTCATTGTGGTTTTTCATAGAGTCACAGAATGGTTTGGGTTGGAAAAGATCTTAAAGATCATCTAATTCCAACCCTCTCCATGGGAAGGGGGTTGTAACTGAGTGACTCTTCAGGTCCTTTCCAACCCAAACCATTCTAGGAATCCATACCTAGGATGGCCAGGTGGGATTTTGGGATGCTGGAGTCACTGCACACAATCCTTCTGTGTGTGTGCCTTGGGACTGAAGAATTAATTCTGTTCTACCTGAAACAAAATTCTCTGGTACAGAAGAGGATTTGCTTATTGGCTGAGCTCAGCTCACTCCAGTTTAGCACAGGGACAGACTGCACTGCCAAATTGCCCATGGCTTTTCCAGAGTGAACTCCTCAGCTGGAATCAGAGAAGGAGCTAAATCCCAAGTGGTGGGAACAAGAACGGGGTCCCTCTGATTTAGTACACAACCTCAGACAATTCTGCCTTTTACCTAAAGCATTCATTTACCAAACACCATGGCCTGAGCTGCTGCAGTGACAGCTCAGGTGCCCCATCTGTGAAGCAGCCCTGACAGGTGAGACACAGGTAAGAACCAGGAGCTTTCCTTGCCCTCATGGGCCATTTTTCAGCTGCACAAGTGGCACCTGGAGGATTTCCTTGCCAGGCAGAAGCAGCAAACACATGCTGTGGTGTGTGCTGTGTGTGCTGCAGCTTTGCTCTTTCCTGCAGGCTGAGTTGGAGCCTTTGTGCTGGGGGGCTGCACAGCAAGCTGCCCTTTTGCATCCTAGAAATTAAAACCATGCTGTGAGAGGTGTGTCCTCAGCCAGCCTGGCCCTGTAGGAGCTGTAGGACATTAATATGCAGGGGAGCTGCTGTGTCCTTGCTCAAGAGATGCAGGGCACTGGCAGGGAGCCCAAAAGGAGGAGGGAGGAGGGCCTGGCAGCTGTTGGAGGCACTCAAAAAGAGATCAAAACATATTAACCCATTGTCCTTCTCCCATTCCCCATTTCCACAGCATGAAGAAAAACTTTCTTTTTCTTTCCCAGGAATGATACCTCAAGCAACTGTTCCTAACTGCAGGAATGACCCCTAAGGTCCCTTCCAACACAAACCACTCTTTAATTCAATGAATCCCTCTTTTTCTCTGTGCTTTGCCATGATGGAGACACAGCACGAGGAGCAGGTTTGGATGGGGTTCAGATGAGCTTTTTCCACGTCTCTGCAGCAGCCTGTCTCCCTCTCCCTGCATTCCTGCCCTCCCTCAAAGAGCCCTGGGTGATTTCTGGTCTGGAAGCTCTGCTCATCCCTGCACTAAACCTGAGGAGCAGCTGAGCATGGGTGAAGCAGAAATTAACAGAGAATCAAGGGTTTTCACTCAAGTCCCACCATCTTCTGCTATTGTGGCAAAGACTCTCTTTTTGTCCAAGGAGAATTTTCTGGACTTGTGTCACGTTTACAAGAGGAAATGGATTTAATTTGAGGAGGTCAGGTGTAGATGAGACATTTGTAAGAAGTTGTTCCCTGTGAGGGTGGTGAGGCTCTGGCACAGGTTCCCAGATCCCTGGAAGTGGCCAAAGCCAAGCTGGACTTGGAACATCCTGGGGTAGGGGAAGGTGTCCCTGCCCATGGAGAGGATTGGAATTAGATGATCTTTAAGGTTTTTTCCAACCCAAACCATTCTGTGGCTCCATGAAAGAGCACAATGACATTGGTGCACTGGCCTGTGACCCTGTTACCATAACTACAGGTTTGCAGATTGGATTTAACCACATAGACAGACCTGTGGACAATTGAAATTATGTCCACCACATTTCCAGACACTCAAACTGATCATCCCTGCAGTGATATTTCTACAACACTCCTTGGTGTGCCTTGTGCCAGGGATAAATAGCACATTCCCAAAGAATTTCTCAGAGTGTCTCATGGGGAGAGGTGGTGTGGGTCATTCCTGATGAACATTTTGGATGGAACATCATATTTTGGAAAGTCAGAGTTTAATAAAATAGCAGTGGGCCATTCCAGCAGGCCTGGAGAAGGATCCCAAACCTGTTTCACCCACTGCAATATCTGTATTCTTAGTGTTTATTCCAATTTTTTTCTGGATGCCTTTGCACTGTCAGGTCTTACAGGTCCTGAGGACATTGCTTGGGCAGCAGCATGGCATGAACAGCACCCCTGAGCTGGCTTTAGGGTGTCTGCAGTGCCACCAAAATCAGTCATGAGGAAGAAACCTGACCTCAGGGCAACCCCTGCTCTCCATGGATTATGATTTTCTTTCTCCTCTTCCAAACTTTCCCGAAATGGGCATTAAAATTCATGTATTGCTCCACGTAGGATTGATGAGGTGACCATGGATGTTCTCCTCCTGGTACAGCTTTGAATTTATAGGATATTTCTATTTCTATGTTTTATTTATAAGAAATCTATCTATATGTATGCTTATTTCATATTTATGTTTATATTTAAATTGATGCTTAGATATTTATATTCCTATTATCTACTTTTAGCAGCAAATATTTCACAGGCCCAGTGATCCCAGCTCCCTTCAGCCTTGCAGGCAATGCAGTGACTCATTCCAGTTCTCTGTAATTCCTCTTTTCTGTGAGTCTCTCCTCAAGGCAGACAAGCCATGTAAATGAATTGGTCTGGTTTGTAACTTGTTTATTGGGATTTCACCTCAGGGGCAGCATGAGCAGGCAGATGTCAGAGTATTTTTTTCCCTTATCCTTCTCTTTAGGATTGCCCAAGTCCCATTGGTGTTGCCCAACTTTTGAAGGTTTGGCTTTGCAGTTTTAAAAGTGCTTTTGAAATGCAGCTTCAGTGGGTAATATCCCATCAAAAAGAGGGGATGGAAACAGCAGAAACCCCATCCTGTGGCATCAATCACCCCTCAGGCTCTCATCCTCCTTCTGCAGCAGGGCTGGAATCCCTCAAAGAAACAGATTGCAAGATTAAGGAAAGAAAACGTCCCTGCCATTGGAACTTGCTCAACCATTCCAGAAAGACATTCCCTATAAAAACAGTCCCAACAGGAAAAATAGGATGGAAAGGCATATCTAGCCCAAATTGTTCAGTTTGTGAGGAAAACAGGAAAATGAGGTGAGTGTAGTGTAAGTAGAAATATTTTTATATTTATTAAAAGTTTGGGGCATATTTGTAAGCTTAAATGTAGGGCAGATTTGTGGGGCCAGTTTCTTACCTCCACTCAGGGGAGAGCAGTAGATCCATACCCTGGGATTGGTCCAGAACAGGAACAATTTGGGATCTCTGCAGTGTTTCCTGGTACTGCCCCTGTTCTCAGCCTTTCATAGCCAAAACAATCTTTGGCAGAGGGGAAGAAATGGGATTTTTACTGTGATGGTGAAAGTGGAATACTGGGTGCCTGGGGTAAGAGACTGGGAAAGGTGATTTTCTCCTATGATTTAAAACCAGTCAGTTGAGTGTCTCTACTCCAGATAAATACTCTGTGTTCTAGGAATGGATCTATAAATGAGATTTTTAGGATGGTTTAGGTGCTAATCAATAAGGAGGCAGCATTAAACTGGCCCACCTAGTTAATTGTAACTCCAGCAAATGGTTTTCATGGAACTACCTTCTCTCTTGTATATGCCTTCAAGGTTGTGTCAGCACAGTTAGGGCTTCCTTCATCCAGCAGTCAGAGAAATAAATGGAAAGACTTGTCCTGACCTCAGGAGGAGGTGGGGGAAGCTGGATGAGGTGAAGCCTGGCACAAATTGAGACATCACTCACACCAGTGGCACAGGAAATGAGAAAGATCTCCCTGAAGTCTCTCCGTGCTAGAAAATCCTTTGTTGCTTCAACAAAGCACCTCAGAAATACATGGATTTAACCAGAAACCACTAAACCAGTGTTAGTCACAGCTCTGGACTCTTCTCTGACAGTGACTTTAAGCCTGGCCCAAGGGAATGGTTTCTGAGGCACGAGAAGATTTTCCTCCTCAGATATGAGGGTCTACTCCAAAGCCCCTGGAGCAATTTTTCTCCTTTTTGCTGTTATTCTCTGGAAGATAATACAGATATCAAATTTAGCAGTGACATTTCTTGCTCTATTCATGGCTTCATTCATTGCATTAAGGACATTAATTTTTCCTTGAGTGAGGTCTCAGCAGGAGAGACCCCAGAAAAGTGCTTGCTAAAAAAAAAAAAAAGTCTAAAGCCTCCCTTGATATTCTTTTTACTTCAATATTTATAATAATTAATCAACTTCCATCCAACTGTCAAGCTCCAAGCCTGGCACTTAAGTCACACCAGGGCATTCAGGTTGCTGCCTTCAGGTTTTAGACTGGGATCAATGTTTTAGACTGGCATCAAGCTTTTAGCCTGGGATCAAGCTTTTAATCTCATTTTAACACTTCCCAGATTCCTTCCTGGCTGTTCACCAGCCAGCAAACAGTTTCCCAGCATGGCAAATTTACCAGGCTAGGCAAGGATGGGAGCTAATTGGAAACCTAGAGAGAACCACAGAATTTCTAAGGTTGGAAAAGACCTCAAAGATCAAATCCAGAAGATCTGTGTTTGTCTTGTAGGTTGAACACGTTGCCATCAGCAGAACAAGTGCCTTAACAAAGACATTCTCCATGGAATTGGGAGCCAGCTTCTATGGCAAATTACTGTGTCCTGCAGGCATCAAAGTTAATTTGGAATGAGGCAGCTGAAATACCTCTGCCTGAAATAGTCTGGGGTTTTATCAGCACCTGACTGGAGCCAGCAGGAGTTAAGCATTCATTTTGAAGACCCCAGTTTTAGGATAAATTAGTAAATCTGATGCATTGGGAACCAGCCTGAAATCATTTCCCAAGAATTTCATTAACAGTTCTTTATCAGGCAGAGCATTTGGAGCCATAAAGAAACAGCACTGGGAGTTAAAGGTTACCCAGAGGTCAAAAGTGGGAATAAAAACTGCACCTTTGCCACCCCAATCCAACCCCAGCAGCCACTGGGCTTCCCAGTTGGAGCAGGAATGGTCTGGGAGGGCCCTGGTGAGTGTCTCCATTGGCCTCATTAGGATTTGGATCAAATATTGAGGCTAATTCTTCTCTGTTCCCCCATGGAGTTGTGCTCTTAAATGATTTATGCAAATGAGGTGCATCTATTAAATTTGCAATGCTGCAGGCATCAATATGCAAGTGTTAGAAACTGTTCTGTATTCAAGAAACCTGAGCAAAACCCTGATTTTCCCCTGAAAAAAAAAAGAATGCTGAAGGAGCTGGGATAAAGCTGATTCTTTTAAGTACATATCTAATGAAAGGCAGAATAATTTCCTACGTATCCCTGCACTCTATTATTCACTGGAAAAGGTCTCATTTTTTATGCCTTTGTAAATACCCTGCTGTCCATGATTATGCATTGTCATGATTCTTTTGTGATTAAATAACCAATCCAGCTGCTCTGGAATTAAGCTGAATTTTGCAAGTCTAGGGGAAAATGTGCAGAGTAATCGCTTGCTCCTTGAATTCAGGGAATCAGCCCTATTGGAAATAATGCTCAGAGTTAATCCATCAATGGTTTGACAGCCCAGCCTTGGAAAACTTGGGAGGGTTTTAATTCCCAACTGATTCTCACCTGCAGGCAGCATCCTCATGGGCATGGCCACCACTTTGGAATCATGGAATCCTTAAGGCTGGAAAAGACCTTATCAAGTCCAAGAATCAACCCAGAACCATCACCAGGTTCACCCCTAAATCATGTCCTCAAATTCCACATTCCTGAATCTTTTAAATCCCTCCAGGGATGGTGACTGCACCGCTTCCCTGGGCAGCCTGTCCCAATGCCTGACCACCTTTCCATGAAGAATTTTTCCTACATATCCAACCTAAACCTTCCCAGGCACATCTTGAGGCCATTTGGTCTCTTGAGAGACTTTTGGGAAATAACTCATTTCAGGTGACCACATAGAAGAGCCTTTTGCCTTTTGAGAGCCTTCCAGGTACCTCACCAGGCTCCAAATATTGCTCCAGAACAGCACAGGTCTCTCCCTGAATCTTCATCAGAACTTCCATCCTCTCTTGGATGTTCTGGATGCCTCTAGATAATTGCTCTGAAAGTCTCAAAGAAGATGAGAAAACAAAACTATCATTTGATTATATTTAATTTACAGAAGAAATTATTAATGCTTTAATTTGGCAATTCCATTAAGTGCACACCCTGATGAACACCAGATCTCTCCAAAATATGTGCTGTGCTGTCACTAGAAGCAAATCCTTCTTTTCCAAGCTACAGAGCCCTCCAGAGCAGGTTGGTGCATTGGAGAAGTCTGACCTGAGAAAAAACAGGGGGAACCCTCTGGAAATATCTTCACCAGCAACCAACAAACACTGCCACAGGCTCACCCAAACTCTTCAAACCCTTGGAACAGCTTTTGTTGCAGTTTTGGCCTCCCACCAGCACCTTCCCAGTCCTTGCCCAGGTGTCCTTAGGAGCCACCATGGGATAGGGACCATTTCCTGTTCCCTAAAGGATTTCTCCTTGTGTCCATCTGGGAAATTAACACCCCCAGCTGCCCAAATTAGGGTTATGTCCATGTTGACATCGTGGCTAAAAAAAATCCCAACATTCCAGACCCAACTATGAACACAGTGATATCAACAAAATTCCATTTTATGTCCTAAAGTCCCTTCACCCTGGAAAATCTTTAAAAAGATTTGCAAAACCCCTCCCAGATTTATTTTTCCTCCTAATTTCAGCGGGAGGAAATTCAGTTTTCAGCAGGGGAAAGCAAGTTTATAGTTGTATCTTCAAATAGAAGTTTCTAGCACCTGAAGAAAAATATGCCACTTTCCCATATAAATGCAGCAGCATAAGACAAAGAAGGGGGAAAAAAACCTCTTTTATTTAATAAATATATAGAATAATATGGAGATGTACTTATGCCGTAGCTTTTCATCAGCTCCAGCCTACGGCCTCTCACAGCACTTATTAATAGAGCTCCAAGAGTGTTGCTTTCTCAGCTTGTGCATAATTCAGACAGAAAAAAAAATAATTTCAGGATAAAAAAAATCCCATTCTTAGAAAAATAAAAAAACAACCACAAAGTAATAAATGGTGCAAAAGCATTGTTTGGAGGTAAATAATACTCTCGGCTTCAGATGTTTTCTTTCAGGGATTCTGTAGTACAGGGCTTTTTGCTCAAATGGCACCATTACAAATTCAAAATTCGATTCAAATCCGCAAGGTGGAAGATTTAATTCTGAAAAGCAGGAAAAGAGGCAATACAAGCACGTTTCAAAATTGCTGTTTGTTCCATTTCTACACAAATGAATTGAAAATACCAGTAATAAACATTCTGGTTTATTATTATAACAGAAGAATAATTCTTCTGGCCTCTAAATCTGAATGTCTCCCATGGAAAAAAGAAGTTTTAACTGTAAAATGTTGCCCAGTTTTTCATTACACTCTTCCCTGCCTAGAAATATTTGCAGAGAAGACACTTTTTTCTAAGATCCAACATGCAGAACTGCAGAGAAGAGATTTTCTGAGCAAACCAGGTGATTCAGAACTGGAAATGAAGGGCAAATATACTCCCCAGAAATAAATCACCACAGTCTTGACATTTCCACAGAAAGGTGTTTTCAATATTATCTCTATTTAGCAGAGAGGATTTCCAAACTGCAGCAAAAGCTGCAGCAGCCAGAAGTCTGTGTCAAGACCCTCGTGGTCCTTAGTGTAATTTTTGAGGGAGATCTCAGCCAAATGCCCATTTTCCCTCTGAGAAGTGGCTTTTTGGTGGCAGTGGTTGTTAGAAATCAAATCTCTGGGGTGGTGTCTGCTCTGAGACACAGAATTTCTCCTGAGCTGTGCTCCTTGCAGGGTGTTGTGTCTTTTTTGGCCCCTCCAGGGAGGTCACTATTAATTAAAATCACTCATGAAGACACAGAACTGTCAGTTCCACTTTGTGGGTTACCCAAAGTGGACAGAAATCCTGGATTGTTGNGTCAGTGCTGCACTTATGGTCATGGGAATTTGGTTATTGGGTTAAAAGTATAAATAATATAGCTGTTAGTTCTTTATTGGAGTGTTTAGCTTTAAGAGACCTTGTAGCAGCTGGATCTCTCTCCATTTGCTCACTTTTAGCTGGTGGCTAGAAGTGTTGCAGAATTCTCTATACTTTAGATAAGATTTAAGAAACAACCAACCCCGAACATGAGAAATTCTGTTTCCTTCGTGTATTTTTTAATCTTGGCTCTGAGTGAAGACACAAGAGACTCCAGACAAACCACTAATTAAGTGTTGCTAAAGACCACCCCCATTACACTGGATAGATCACAGAATCCCTGAATGGTTTGGGTCAGAAGGGACCTTAAAGATCATCTCATTCCCAGCCCTGCCATAGCAGGGACACCTCCCACTATCCCAGGCAGCTCCAAGCCCACCAGTGCCCACCAGTACAGAGGGACAATCTCTGCCCTGGCCCTGCTGGACAAACTATTGACTATCCAAGCCTGGTACCAGTGGCCTTCTTGGCTACCTGGGCTCACCTGGGCTCATGTTCAGATGCTGTCAACCCTCACCCCCAGGACCTTTTCCAAGAGCAAATCCCTTCTGGAGTACAGAATCAAGGGGTTGATGGATAAACTCTCACCCCTCCTTCTTAGTGGCACCACATATTAGTGTTTCTCTTCTTTTTTTCTTCTGCCTTCACTCAGAGTCAGGGTAGAAGCATGAGAGATGGATTTTTGTGTTTGGACTCAGTTTTTTATTAAATCTTTTATATAATATAGAGAGTTCTGCAGCACTTCTAGCTAACAAGCTAAAAGTAACAAAATGGAGCTGTGTCTTGCTCATTCCAAGGTCTTTTAAAGGCTAACTCTCCAAATAAAAACTAACATCTGTATTATTTATGCTTTTGACCCAATAACCAAACACCTGTGACCCACACTGTGGGGTTTTCTATCCAACAAAAACTACCTGAAATCATGAAGAAGAAGGAACAAGAAGGAAGAAGAGACAACGCCCAAGAACCTCCATCTTGTCCCATACCTATTACTGTATTCTAAAACCCCAAATTCCAAACCCTTCACCATGTGAAATCACACACTTCTATTTAACCACACACCAGTGATTTTAACTCCATCACTCAATTTTGGAGCCTTCTCCAAGGCCTTAAGTCAAAAGCAGTGTTCTCCTGGGGGTCAGTGCCAGAAAGCACAGAAAGTTCAAAACTCACAGGCTTCTGGATTCCAACATCTCCTCTTTCCAGAGCTGCCCACACAGCAGATCCTCAAATTCATGGTGCACCCCTGGCCCTGACAGTTCAACTCCAGCAGGAGAAACCAGTTGTGCACAGCCCTGACATCAACATTGTGGGAATTCACAGCTCTTGGCTCTTGCCAGAACTGCTTTCTCATGCCAGGGGTTAAAACTCATTCCCTCCTTAGTGCAAATCAGCTTGACAGTAAATATTTCCACCTCTGTTACTTTTCTGGCCCAGAAAAGGTTAAATATCTCTCTTCACTGAGAGCAAGAGCAGCTCAGTCTATTATGCTCCAGATTGATTGTTTTGTTAATTATATGCTGGCACTCCGAGCTTGACAGATTTTCCAGATATATTTCTGGCTTTTTATATGCACACACACGTGTGTAGATAGTTGCAGAGGTAGATATGTTTTGGGTTTTACAACTTCAGCACCAAAGTGCAGGCAGAAAGGACCCTGGCCAGGCTTGAAATAAAAACTGCAAGCTCCTGAAATACTTTTTATCAATACATTCCTCAACATATCCCCCTCTCCCCACCTCCTTAGGAAGTTACAAAGGAAATACTAATTAGCTCCAGCACCAGGCACGTCTGTGCTCTGTGCTGCTCTCCACTGACAGATCCTGTGCAGTAATTGGGTCACACTCACAGATGCTCAGAATATCCAATGCTTCCTGGTTTGCCTGCAGCTCTGGCACAGGGAATCTCACTGAAAAGGAGAACCCAGCTCAGCTCCTCGCAGCTTTAAGAGTGCTTGAGTAGCTCTTTACCAGCATTAAAGATTTATGAGGATTTGCACGAAATCTTCCAATATCTGGCTGGTAGAAAAATAATTTTGCCCTTTTTCCAAGGCTGAAGGATCACAAATAAGTTATTAACTTCATCAAGGTAGCACTGTTGGAGAAGGACATTTCACAAGGGCATGGAGTGACAGGACAAGAGAAATTACTTTAAGCTGAAGGAAGGCAGGTTTGGATTCGATATTAGGAAGAAATCCCGGCCTGAGGCCCTGGACAGGGTGCCCAGGGAAGAAGAGGCTGGTCCTGGATCCCTGGAAGTGTCTAAGGCCAGGCTGGACTGGGCTTGGAGTAACCTGGGATAGTGGAAGGAGTCCCTGCACGGATTTGGAACAAGATGATCTTAAAGGTCCCTTCCAATCCAAACCATCCTGCAATTCCATGATTCTGTGATTTTCCTCTGCCACATGCATCTGCTCTTCACACCCTTCATCTCCTCCAAAACTGAAACTGGAGCATCTCCTCCAGTGACAATGTGGTGGCATCATTAAGAACCCCACAGAAGAACCTCTGGAGCTGTGCTGGCTAATGCCTGCAGGAGTTTATGCCTGGAGTTTCAGAACTGAAGAATTTTCAGATTGAGATGATGGATGTTTCTGCTGGCCATACTTGAACATGGAATTTCACACTTTTTCTTCTTTCCAGATACAAAGGATCCAAAATCCTACATGGTGCCACCCCACAACTACAGTAGTGGCATTGGTACCACAGAACTGCTACAGGATGGACTGGGTGAGTTCTGGGAGGATAAGGGGATGGCCTGCACCATCAGGAATGAGTAAAGGGCATCCAGGATATTGGATCCCCGAAACCTGGGAGTTTTGAGCTTTCTGTGCTTTCTGGCACTGACCCCCAGGAGAACACTGCTTTTGACCTGAGGCCTTGGAGGAAGCTTCCAAATTTGAGTGATGGAGTTAAAATCACTGGCGCATGGTTAAATAGAAGTGTGTGAGTTCACATGGTGAAGGGTTTGGAATTTGAGGTTTTTATAGTAATAGGTATGGGACAAGATGGAGGATTTTCTGTGTTCTTCCTTCTTCTTCATGATTTCAGGCAGTAGTTTCTGGTTGGACAGTTGGTGTTGTACTGTGGGTCACAGGAGTTTGGTTATTGGGTCAAAAGTATAAATAATATAGGTGTTCATTCTTTATTGGACTGTAGTTTTAAGAGACCTTGTAGCAGCTGGATCTCTCTCCATTTTGCTCACTTTTAGCTGGTGGCTAGGAGTGTTGCTGAACTTTCTGTACTCTAGATAAGATTTAATAAACAACCAAGCCCAAACACAAGAAAATCAGTTTCCTTCGTGTGTTTTTTAATCCTGGCTCTGAGTGAAAACAAAAGAAACTCCAAACAAACCACTAATTAAGTGCTGCAAAAAACACCACCACTGTTACACAGGAAATGTTATTTTTCTTAATCCAGCTCCATCTGTGGAAAAAAGAACAGTGTAAAAAGGGTTCCAGAAAATCAGACACCATTTGAAAGGAGGTGGGGAGAAGCAGGTGACAGCTGCTCCTGGTAAGAGTTCTGCAGAACCTTAAAATTATTCAAACAGGAAGCTTGGCCATTTATCCCACCCAAGGGAGGCACTCAGGTACAAAGACATTAATGGGGTTCCCCCTTCTATTCTTCCAGGATAATAATTTTGGCCAGATTCTGCACTCATTCAGAGCTGAAATTCCAAAATACCAGAGGTGCCCGCTGCCCTGGGCCCATCCCACACCTCCTGCCACTCAGAATTATCCAGCCCTGGGGCAGATCTCTGCGTGGAATTCTGAAATGGTTGCTCAAGCTGCAGGCCTGGATCACACCCAGAAGTTACAGCAATGGGAACATGATGGTTTGAACATCCCAAGGATATTCAAAATTCGTAGTTAGCCTGGAGGAGAAGGGGAGGACAAAGGGAGGTGTCATTCCCCATGAAGGGAAAATATAAAAGGTAATATATTGCTAATATAACAATTAGTAATTACCATCGATGGCTCACAAGGTCTGGATGGGAATAATGAGAATAATAACACCAGATTATTTCCAGCAATTCCATCCTGACACTGTTACAAAGTCAACAGTGGGATAACCTTATCCCAGCTCCCACAGGTGACAAGCAGCACAAGAGGGAACACACCCTGCAGGTGTTAGACAGCACAGCTCCAAGATCCAGCACACCACCTCTGAGAGCAGATAAACAAACCTTGGGACCAGCAATTTCTCAACTAATATAGTGAATATTTATAGCAAATACATTCTAATAGCTCCTCTGAAAATTCCTTGACTTATGGTGAAGCACAGTTTAGCAACAACCAGAAAATTAGTGTGGTGCCATTATCCTCATGCTAAATCCAAAACACAGCACTGTACCAGCTGCTAGGGAGAAAATTAACTCTGTCCCAGCAAAAATCAGGACACAAAATAACGAGCCCCAGTTTCCTCTTCATTTTTGTGGACTTTGCTTGTCCAAGCTGGTCAGTCTCTCTTGTTTCCAGTCACAGGGATAAGGCTTCATGTCAGGCATGAAATTTAACAGAGGCAGAGGGGTCCTTGACCCCAAAGCAAGGATGTTTAGTGCTACAAACGCCTGACACACCAGGGACACAGATCCCAGCTTCAAAGAGCAGCTCGTTGTTATCTGCACAGCAGCTGGGGCCAGGGCAGCTTTTGAAGATGCCCACCAAAGACATCCGAGCCCTAACCCAAGATAAAAAATAATAAACACCCTCCTGAGTTGACTTCTCTTTGCTGATCAAAGTCAGAGCGAGTGCTGGGTGTGTTTGGGGAAATCCCAGAGCTGGGCTCACTTCATACAAACTGCAGCTTTTAACAAAGCAGGGGATTCTTGGGGATTTTCTTCACAGCTCAGCACAAAGGCAGGCTCCCCTCCAGGAGATCAACCTTCCCTGAACTGGAGACTGCTAGAGGAGCCTTGGGTTACAAAGTCCTGCTAAGAAGGGACCTCCTGGAGGCACATGGAGCTGAAAGAACCACAGAAATAGTCAGGGAGTTGGTCAGGTTGGTTATTTTTCTAATCCCAGAGCAACAGGCAGCTCAGACAGAGCTGGTTTCTCAGCAGTGAACATGAAACCCTCCTGACTCCTCACATTCCTCCTGAGCTGAGATCAGAAGATCCCCACAGCACAGCTCTAACAGGATGTGTCTTCCAAGAGGTGTTTTTGGGATGGAGCACAGGTGGAGAGAGAGGAGCCCTAAGCACCATGCACAGTTTTAACCATAACAAATTTGAGCTGGAGGAAGTAGATTTAGATGGGATATTAGGGAGGAATTGTTCCCTGTGAGGGTGGGGAGGCCCTGGCACAGGGTGCCCAGAGAAGCTGTGGCTGCCCCTGGATCCCTGGAAGTGTCCAAGGCCAGGCTGGACAGGGCTTGGAGCAGCCTGGGACAGTGGAAGGTGTCCCTGCCCGTGCAGGGGTGGCTTTAGATCCCCTGGATGGGCTTTAAGATCCTTCCCATCCCAGATGATTCCATGATTCTGTGATTCAGTCCCACTTTCTCAAGCCCCTCTGTGCCCTTCCCAGCCCTGCTGGCTCTCGTGGCCCCCAGGGACCTCCCTGAGGGTCAGGGTCAATTCTCATTCAGCACATGGGACTGGACAGAACTGCAAGCAGCAGTGAGCAGAAAGCTCTGTCCTTGCAGGAGAAAAGAGGGGAAGCTTGGATTGGATACACCAGCCCTCCTGAGAGCCATTCCCAGCTCCCTGAACAGCTTCCTTCTGCTGGAGCTGTGCCCAGGATGAGGCCAGGCTCTGCATAGAGACCTTTTCTATCTGCTTTGCCCCACAGAGCTGATATTTTTGGGTCAGGCAGAGCCTCAGGATGAGGGTTTGATGTCTGGCTGTACCCACTGCAGCTCCCACCACCTCTCCACTGCCTCTAACACTGACCTCCAGCTGCTCCAGGCTGGTGGGACCTGCCAGGATTTTTGGCACCTTCCCCAGGGAGTAACCTTGAGCAAAAATCTGCCACCCCCACCTCTTATTCTCTTACCCTGCCAAGACTTTGGGGACCCTCCCTGGAGCTGAACTGATGCTGAGCAATCCCATCCTCCACTCCATCAAAAGCAGGGCTGGGATGAGGCACAGCAAAACCATCTCTCCTCTCTTGTCCAGATTTTCCTCAAGCTGCCAAAAACTAGGGCAGCCACAGGCACATCATCTGCAAGTTTAACTTCTACTGTCAGCCTAAAAAAAAAAAAAATCAGGAAGGCAGCTCCCAATGCTGCAAACTTCCCTGGAAAAGGAGATTAATTTATTCCCCTCTCAGTACTGTTTGCAGGAAGTGCCTGTCCCCAAGGACAGCACCTGCAGCACAGGAATTCCCTGAGTGCCACCGGATCCTGCTGCTCCTGCCTGTGAATTCCTGGAGCTTCCCACTGCAGCCCTGTGCAGTTTGCTGGGTTTGGAGAACATGATTCCAAGGAAAAGAGCAGAAGCTGCTGCTTCCTGCGTGTTAATAAGCACAAAACATGTGCCTGCAATTCTGTGTATCAGACATGCAGCAGCCTCAAAGAAACTGGAGCATTTGGAGCATTTTGGAGCTGCTTTCTTACATATTTCACCATTTATTGCTTAACACAGCCAGAGCAGCAGCCCCACTTTTATAAAGACAAGGTACAAGGCAAGTTCCTGAGTTTACAACTGCTTTTACAAAATGTTCTTAAAGCCCAAAATGCTCCAGAGCATCTCCCAGTGCTGTTTTCCTCTGATTTGGCATTTGTTCACTTGATTAAAGGGGGAGGAGTAACCCATTAGACATGCAAAGTCAAAGATCACATATGGTGTAACAGCACACACAGAAAAATTAGGGAGTAAAAGGGAACTGTGACAAACTGAGTTCATTTATTTTTGTCTTTTTTTTTAATCTTCTTTTTTGTGTGTGTGTGTATTTATCAGCTTCTATTTGAAAAAGAAAAAAAGAGGGAAAATGTCATTGGTTTTTGTGGTTTTTTTTTTCTTAAAAAGCAAATGTCTTGGTAGTAACTTCCAGCTAAAACTCTGGAAACCTGCAGGATTTTCTGCAGTGGGGAGGGCTGCTACAAGCCTTGCAATCCCTGACAAAGTGGAGGGACTGGAAATGCTCCAAGAGCCATCCAGCCAGTGTTCCATCTGAAAGGACATCAATAAAACATGATCTGCTTCCCTTCAGCTGATAGCAACTCATAAATAATAAAACTCTTAAGATGTGGAGTCCAATGTGAAACAAGAGGAGAAAAACCCCTGGAAATGATGTGGGAGAAGTTAATTTAGGAGCCCCTGTGGTTTGTCCAGTGCTTCCCTTCCCAAAGCATCACCTGAGACAGCAGGGATGCCCTGGGGAGGACACATGGCCCAAATGGCACCCACACAAGCCCAGGGGTAGGTGTGCTCCTCCTCCCTGTCCTGCACAGCCTGGGATGTCCCCTGGGGCTCTGCAGGCTCACCTGGTGGCACAGAACAAGTGCCACGCTGTCACAATGGTGCCAAAGCAATTTGTTGTACAACTGGGAAGTGCAGGAGTGGGAGAAACCTTCAGGAGTGCCTCCCACACACACCTGAGAATCCCTGGATGAAAGCACTGCAGAGCCCTCGGAGGTCTTCAGTCATGAAATTACAGAACAGAATGTTTTGGGTTGGAAGAGAACTTAATTCAGTTTTAACCTACAGGGCACCTTCCACTATCCCAGGTTGTTCCAAGCCCCATCCAACCTGACTTTGGACACTTCCAGGGATGGAACAGCCATAAATTCTTTGGGCAACCTGTGCTAAGGCTTCACCACCCTCACAGGGAAGAATTTCTTCCTAATATTTAACCTAAATTTCAGTTCACACCCAGTCTCTGTCCCTGACTCCTTCCAGCATGGCCTCTTTGCACTAACCATAAGGATTCTGATTTTCATCCCAGCAATGAGGGGTGAAAATTTACTTGGAGAGATATAAATTGACTTTATTTTGTCTATAAAGGAGAAGCTTTCACCAAGGCCATGCTCTGCCCCATGAGCAGCATGGGGTATATTAAGATTGGCAGCACATTTATTAATGTACCAGAGCCTCAGAGAGCAACACGCTGGAGCATAAATAAGAGAAAATAGACACCTCCACTTGACTTCAATAAAGTCAGCAGAAAAGGGTCAGCAAGGGGTAAAAGGTTCAGGAGTGAAAACTGAGCCACAGACTTTCCTTGGTCACAGGTCAGAAAACAGAATCAAATAAATGATTAACAGCCTGGCTTGTACAAACTGAGATAAGTCAGTGCTGTAAAGAGCTCTGGGGATCTGCTGCCCAGAGGTGAAGGTTGTGTGGTGTTCCTACAATTGTCTTTAATATATTAATGTCATGTTTTATTCGTGATAATAAAAGAGGGGCTGTTGGTGTGGCTGTGTCCGTGCTTAAGCTCCTACCTGTAAAAAACACTCTGCTCTTGGGAAACTGCATTTGATTAAGTTTGGGGAGATTTATTTTCTGCTCATTCCAAAGGGTCTTCAAAGAAAGAGTTGAATCTGAATCTCCATTTTTAATCTTTATTTCTTTTTGTATTGATTTTCATCTATTTTGTGGGGGTTTTTTTAGTCTCTCCTACTACACACAGAAATATCACAAGTGGCACAACTGTGTCAGGTAGGAATACTTAAGCCTTATTTGAATTACACTTTATTTACTAATTAGGATATGTTTAGCATTTTAGGCAAACATTCATTTCTTTCCTGTTTGTTTGAGAGACCCTTTTTCTCTGAGGGATTGCTTGAAAGATCCAGAAGCCTGAAAAATCCACTTTTTACATCTGCAGCTTCCCTGGTGTTTTCAACACCAATGGCTGAACTTGGGCTGCAAATTTAAAATGTTTTCAAGCACATTTTAGTGCAGTCTGCACTCAGATCCATTGAGGGAATTCACAGAGCCCTCAAACAGTTTGGGTTGGAAGGAACCTTAAAAATCTGGTTCTACCCTCCTGCCACGGGCAGGGACACCTTCCACTGTCCCAGGCTGCTCCAAGCCCTGTCCAACCTGGCCTTGGACACTTCCAGGGATCCAGGGGCAGCCACAGCTTCTCTGGGCACCCTGTGCCAGGGCCTCACCACCCTCATAGAGAAAAATTCCTTCCCAAAATCCCATTTAAATTAACCCACAGCAAACTTCTGAGAAGGACAAGACACCAGGTTGGCTCTCTGGTGTCACTCAACACATTCAGTTTTCATCTCTCCATCTACTTTCATTCTTCAGCTGCCCCCAAAATCCCAAAATTGGTGCTGAGATCTTGATTTTTTAACGACTACTGGAAATGTGGGGAAATTCAAAGGGGTTCCAGGATTGCTAACCTAGACAAAAAGGGGTGGCTGATATGGAAAAAAGCCCAAAGCTTGTGATTGGAAGCTCAAGAATCCTGGCACTCCACAAGAAGTGGGAAAAAGGATCAGGCAATGCACTCATCCGACGCTGTGACAGCTCCTCTGCAGCTTGTTCAGCACTTTCCATCTGAAGGAGCCTCGTGCATTTGTCATAGTAACTGTCCCCAGAATCTCAGAATGCTGCTCAGCCTGGTGTCAGCACATCCCCCTCAACCCTCTTGGTGAGAAAAGAGAGACAAGTGAATGCCCTGTTCAAAAGGAACTGCAGTGCTGGGAGATGGGACACAGCTCTGCAAAGAGCAGCTCTGGACTAAAACAGATGCAAATGTTGGTCCAAGAGGGTGAAAATCATCACCTGCACCATTCCTGGGCTGGGCAGGAGGGAGGAGTGATGCCCTGAAGGACAGCACCACTCCTTTCTCCACTGTGGGATGCTCTTCATGCTCTTTGTCCTTCTCCTGGTGACACCACCAGCCTCACTCACAGCAAGGAGTTCATCCCTGAGGATGGAGACAGACACACAGACACCTCCTAGAGCTGCCACATAGCTCCCTGTGAATGCCATGCCAAAAGGGTGCTGCTCTGACTCCCATCAGCAAGAAAACGTGCTGCACCCATCCCAGATCCAAAAGGAGATCATAAAAAGGAGGGAGAGCAACTTTAAAAATGTGTAGATAGCAACAGGACAGAAAGAAATTGTTTTAAATGAAAAAAGGGGGGGTTTAGATGAGATGTTGGGGTGTTTGGGTTTTCTTTCACCCTGAGCAAGATGAGGAGAAAAAATTATTTCCTGGTGCCCAGGGATAAGCTGGGAACAAGAAGATGAGTAGCACTGCCTTTTTAAGTTTGGCCCAATGAATGAGCCAGCACAGATGTAGAGTTTTAGAGTTTTATCAAATGTAAACTGGCCTGAAGCAGCTGCAAAGAGGAGTGGAAGGAGGAATCCCTTGCCAGAGGATCCTCTAGACTCACACCCAGAGTCACCAGCACTGAGGCCCGAAAGTTTTGAACAATTTTTGAAGTAAACCCCTGTAGCTCCAGACCCTTCTGTCATGGTTTCCCTTTCCAGGTAGTCCCGTGCTCAGCTGTACTGGTTTGAAAGCAAAACCAGTGAGAGACTTCAAGTCAGTAATACAATTTAATAGGAAAAAAGAGAAAAAATAAAATACATGCAATAATACAAAATAAAGTCACTGACAGAATCCAAGCTGCCCCATCAGTCAGTCAGGGGTTGGGGCAGTGCCATTCCATGGGGGCTGCATCCTCCTGCAGTGACAGATGTGGTTCTGCTGGAGCAGTGCTCCTGGAGAAGGGGCAGTTTTCTCCAAAGGTCCAGCAATGCTGTGGAAAAGGTCCGACTTTCCTCTGGGATCCAGTGGGAAAAGGCTGCTCTGATGTTCCAAATCTCAGATTTTATCTGGGTAGGAAATGCTTGGCTCCTCCCCCTGGGTGGAGCATCTCCCAATGGGATGATGGAATTTTATCAGCCATACCCTGGGACTCCATGGCCATGGACAGCAGATATCTCCCACAGAGATCAGGATCAGCGCCTCTCCCATTTCAACAGATGGTGAGAGAATACACATTTTTGCATTGTGACCCAGGACATCAGCCAAGGGGAGACTCCTCCTCTTCCTCCCCCTCTGACTGAGCACCAGTGTCCTCCCCTCTCCCCTCCTGCCCCACTGTGCCCCCAAACCCTCCTGGTTCCTTGTGCTTTTTCAGCCTGAGCCCCAAGATCCTCCTGAGCTCTCCCCAGGACCATCATCTTTCATCTCTCCATCACTGGATGGAATCAGCTGGGTTGGTGTGAGCCAGGTGTTTCCTGGAGGAGCTGCCAGCCACACTCAGACTCTTCTTCCTGGCAGGAACATCACAGCTTTTCCCTGCTTGGGCTCAGTCTCCATGGTGCCATACAGGAGCTTGTTCCTTTTCTCTCAGTGCTGCTCAAACAGCTGCTCCAGAGAACTCCAGAGAGCTCAGGCCAGCTCCATCAGCTCCAATCAGTTCTAGTCAGCTCCACAGAGCTGCAGACAGATCCAGAGAGCTCCAGAGAGCTCAAGACAGTTCCAGACAGATCCAGAGAGCTCAAGACAGCTTCAGAGAACTCCAGAGAGCTCCAGTCAGCTCCAGACAGCTCCAGACAGTTCCAGAGAGCTTCAGTCAGCTCCAGAGAGCTCAAGAATAGCTCCAGTCAGTTCCAGAGATCTCCAGAGAGCTCCAATCAGTTCTAGTCAGCTCAAGACAGCTCCAGTCAGCTCCAGAGAGCCATAGAGAGATCCAGAGAGCTCCAGGCAGCTCCAGAGAGTTGCCCTAATCCAAGGAAGCCTCATTTTCTCTGTGTAATTCCAGCTCCAATGTTGTAACATCCCAATAATGTATCAGAGCTGGGATGTCTCCTTCAGCTCTGTTTTTGCCCTGACATCTCATCCTGATGCAATGAGAGGAACAGCCCAGGAGATTTTTCCAGTTTTCCCAGCTTTCCCAGGTTTCCCAGCTTTTTTCCCAGTTTTCCCAGTTCCTGGGTACCACTGCTGAGGAGTCTTTAATGACGTTGGCTCAGCAAAATTCACCAAATTCTAATGCAATTAGCAGGGCAGTAACTGAATTGGCTTTATTGGCTCTCCTCTGGGAACACACAACATTCCCTCAAGGTGTTTTGAGGCCGTGTGTAACCCCACAGCTTTAAACACCCTGCCACACACCCCACATCAGAAACTGAAACAAGTTTAATCACATTTTTCTTCCTAAATTGCAACTTCCAGGCAACGTGGTGACCTATGGCTGGAAATCTTCTTTACAAAGGCTCTTGATTTATTTTGATGAAGATGGATAAGCCCATCCTGTATTCCCAGCACAGGAGGGCATTTTAGGATTGATATCATCACTGTGAGATGTGCCTCTGGTGGTATAATCACAATTTCCAAATGCAGGCAGAGAAGGACTGGATGGGGACCATTAAATCCCTTTTCTGATTACAGGTCTCAGAGGGGAACTGCTTGCAGCTTATTCAGCAGTTTGGATGCTTGGTTTCCTCTTTTTCCTTTTCCCATTTTATCTCCACCAATAGGAAAATAAGGATAAAAGGAGGACAGGGCAGAAAGAATATAAACCTTGTACCTCCACCCCAAGATGGGTGAGCACTCATTGCTCACTCATTATGTTTTAGCTATTTAACTTTTATTTTTTGTGGAAATAGAATGTGTTTGTACATAATCAATCACGACAGCAGTCTCTCTCAGATGAGTCCCTCCCCTATTCCAGGTATATTTTCATTTGCCAAGTTGAAAGGCTGGTGTTGAAAAGTCAGAAAACTTTCCACCATAAAATGAAATGAAATGAAATAAAATTAAATGAAATAAAATAAAATAAAAATTAAAAAATAAAATTAAATGAAATAAAATAAAATAGAATAGAATAAAATAAAATTAAATTCTCTTTACTTCTGCTCATGTAATTTTCAGTATCCCAGAGGAGCAGCAGGGAGCTGAGCTCAGCAGAAGCTGTCCTGGTTTGTCTAGACGTGTATTAGCATACAAAAGATTAAAGATGCACTGGATTTTGGATCCTGCAATGTGCTGTGGACCAAATTCTCTGCAGTTTTTGCTCTCCTGAAAGCCTGGGGGAGTTGCAGCTTTGATGGCAGCAGGGAAGTTGAGGGTGGGGAGCCTCCTTCAGCATGTGACATGTCTAAAATGCAGATATTTAAGCCTGAGATTCTCCCTCCAGTTTCCTTCTGTGGTCAAAAGAGAGATATTATCCCATCCAGAGAGGAATTCACCTCACCCTAAAATAAGAAACTAAGGTCAGTCTGACCAAGAGCCTTTGGCTCATCATTCCCAGGATAAGGAATCCAGGTGCAAGAACTCACCTGACTTCCAGCTGCATAAAACGAAGATAAAACCTCCCTGTCCCTCCCCAGCACATCACAGGAGGGACCAGACCCTCCTCTTCCCCATCTCTGCCCCCCACACCACAGGGATGAGGGAAAAGGAACATTTCCTTTTTCATCCCTGGAGGGAACATCAGGCCCTTGCCCATTCCTTGGGGCTGAGGGAGAAACCAGCATCTGTGTGCTCAGGATGGGTGCTCAGCTACAGCAAGAAAAGCACCACTTCAAGGCTTTTTTGGGAGAAAATTATCTTCCTGGGAAATCTGAACCTGAGCAATCTACCAGCTCACCCCACTGCAGCAATGGGGCTCCCCAAGGCCCCTCCACAGCCCTCACTGACAGAACAGGGGGAATCCAGGCTTTGCTGGATGTCCCAGCCGTGCTTTTCCTCCCTGCCCTCAGGACCAGGTTTGCAGGACCAGCTCAGGTGTGTAAGAAGATGATCTTGGCTGGACCATGTTCCATCCAAAGAGCTGCAGGATCCCAGCAGTGGCAGCTCTGGGTCCCTCTCCTGCAGGGCACAATTCCAGCCTGAGCTGAAATCAAAGCCAGAGAGACTCAGAGGCATCCACTGGAGTTCATCTCTTTTCCCAGCACCAGGAAAATCACTTCACTTGTCAGTGAGAGGCTTTTTGATCAGCCTGAGACAGGTGTGCAAAACCCTCTGCCTGCTCCAGGTGCAGCCTGCACTGCTTTCCAGGCTTGGTTTGCTTTGGTTTCCACTCTCAGGTTGTTTTTTTACAAAACAGCACTGCAAAGTGGGACAATTCACACTCTGCCAGAGCCCATCAGGGAACTTTCCAACCTCTGTGAGTCTTGCCACATCTACTTATTTTTTAATCACATCATTAAAGTCACAGGTTTGGGTTGGAAGGGTCTGCAAAGGTCATTCAGTGCCACCCCCTGCCATGGCAGGGACAGCTTCCACTGTCCCAAGTGGCTCCAAGCCCCATCCTTGGACACTTCCAGGGATCCAGGGCAGCCAAAGCTTCTCTGGGAACCTCATCACCCTCCCAGCCAGGAATTCCTTCCCCATATCCCACCTAATCCTGCCCTTTTTCAGCTTGAAGCCATTCCCTGTGTCCTGTCCCTCCATCCCTTGTCCCCAGTCCCTCTCCAGCTCTCCTGGAGCCCCTTCAGGCCCTGCCAGGGGCTCTGAGCTCTCCCTGGAGCTTTCTCCTCTCCAGGGGAACATTCCCAGCTCTCCCAGCCTGGTTCCAGAGGGTCTCCAGCCCTTGGAGCATCTCCATGACCTCCTCTGGATTTGATCCAGGTCCATCTGACACGGAGCTGGACACAGCAGTGCGGGTGGGGTCTCAGCAGAGCAGAGGGGCAGAATCCCCTCCCTCCACCTCTGCCCAGGTGTTTTTGAGGCAGCCCAGGGCACAGTTGGCTCCCAGGGCTGCAAATCCACAAGGCTGGGGCTCATCCAGCTCCTCATCCATAGACACCCCCAGCCTCCAACATCCCCTGATCCTCAGAAAGGCGCGAGAGCCCACAGGGAATAATCTTTGCTGTACAATAACTGGTTTACATTTGTCCCTAGAAGTGCTCCGGGCATTTCTGTGAACATTTCAGCACTCAGACCTTGGTCTGGGACACACAGCTGGGACACAGAGCTGTCCCCACCACCCTGGGATTTGGGACACTCCCAAAGGAGAAGAAAAGTGGAGAAGAGCAGGTGACAGCAGCCCATGACACACCCGTGCTCCTGTGTTGTTCTCCTAAATGAGCAATTTCCAAACAAAAGGAAAAGAAGCATTCTTAAGGAGTTCAGATGTTTTGATGACATTTTTGAAAGAACCTATTTCCACCCACACAAGTTGTTCATTTGGAAAATTTCCCTAATTGCTCTTTTGTTATCTTAATTCTCCAACTTTGATCAGAGCACTTTGATGCAAATGAAATGTTTTATTCCGGGGGTTGCAGTAGCTCAAAACACTGCTTTCCCTAATTACCCTGATTGCAGAGTCAGGGCAATTTGCCTGCCTGGCACAGGAGGTGACAAATGGCCGAGTCACAGCTGAGGCACAGAGGTCACCACGACTTCCCAGCCAGGAGAAAGCCAAAATGTGCTTCTGTTTTGGCTGCTCTTGAGGGACAGGCAATGGAGATGGGCTTGGGAGTCAGGGCTGAGTTCCAGCTCTTCCCTCAGGGTCTCCCTGAGGTTTGGATGCCTCTCCCTGAGCTCCTCCTCAGTCAAGGGGACAATTCGCCTCATCTTTAAGAGGACACATAAATAGGTCAAGTATATTGCTCCCTGAAAGCACCAGCTTCCTCCCTAAATCCATTATCAGAGCCCAGGGATAGAATTTATTCACCTAAAATCAGATTTCTAATGTTATTTGAGAGCCTTGGGGCTCCAGTGCATGCTCAGCAGGCACTGAGCATCTTGTGCATCCTGCCTTTCCTATACATGTATTTAAAACACCCCAAATTCTGTGAAAAGGTACCAAACACATGTTTAGAGCTGATCCCAAACTTCAAGAAACAGAGAAAACCATAATTCTCTGAAGAGTTTGCTTTAATAAGTGAACTGCTTTCACGTTTCATATTGTTCTCCTGGATTTGTTGTGTTCTTGTTTAGATTAAAGAACCCATTTTGCATCCAACCCCTCCCTGTCAGTGATGTCCTTTTAAAGACAGCAATCAATCCCCCTCTGGACAGACTTTACTGCAAGATTTACTTTCCAATTGTGAAATAATTCCCATGGGAGGCAGAAACATGCAGAGTAGGGCAAAAATAAATTTGAATGGAAGTTGTTTCTTGAAGAGAATTCAATCCCAGGCAAAGCACAGAACTCATAGGATGCAGAATTGTACAAAAAGTCTTCTTAAAAACAAATTTCTGGCTCTTCCTAGCATCATTCCCAGAACTGAATGCTGTCCTTGCATTTTAGGAATGGATATTATTCCATGCAATGCAGGGAATTTCCTCTTACATCTTGGCCATCACAATCAAGGTGAGCTCACTAAAATAAAATTTTTTTAGTTCCTCCACACTGGGAAAAACTCAGCACAGGGAAAGGGAGTTCTGCCAAACCAGCCAAACAGCTGAGGGGAAATTAATTTGTTAAGGCACTGATGGTTTTTATTACCAAGCTTTCAACCTCTCTGACTTCCAACAGGAGAAGCAGAGATTTCATTACAGGTGTAAGCTAATGCAGGGAAGTAATTATGTTAATGAACAAGGCAAAGAGCTCGGTGAGGCAGAGCCAGGGGAATGAATGAGCTCAGGGCACCATTTAGCAGGGCACAGGTGGCAAATGTCACCAAGGAATGAGGGATCTGCACCAGCACCTCAGGAACAGAGGAGCAAACAGTGTTTGCTGCTCTGAAAAGAAAAATTAAAAACAAGGATGCGGAGTAACTGGTCAGTGATGTGCAAAATATTCAGTTTATTGCTTCAAATTCTATCTGAAGGTCATGAACCTACTGATACATGGTTGAATGCCACATAACTGCCTAAAAAATGTCATCAGAAAATGAACTGGCCTCTGGAAGTTTCTGCTCTGATGTAGAAAGAGCCTGGGTGACTAATCTGAAATTGTCTGTTATCTTTTAAATATCTGATATTAGACCAGAACTGTTCTTCCCCTCTTGTTTCAGCAGGTAAAAAAGGATGGGAAAGGGAAATGATGGTCCTGTCACAGAGGCTGCTTGGGCTGCCTGAGCTAAGGAGGATGAGCACCTCCCTGATGTTCTGAGTGACTTTTTGTGTTTGTTTTTGTCTAATGAAACATTTTTCATTTGAAGATGTGCCAGCTCATTGCAAGGGTGTTGTAGATGACCTTTAGAGATTCTTTCCAACCCAAATTCTTCCATGGCTCTGTGATTTGGCTCCAAAATCAAGCCTTCCCTCACCAGACCTTTCCTGTGTGTTTGCAAGGCTGATGAAACCACTCTTCTCCAAAGCAAGTGCACTTCTAGAACCCTCTACTGTTGGAACCCTGGAAACTGAGAATTTTAAACTTTCTGTGCTGACAGGTTCTGACCCCCTGGAAAACACAGCTTTTGACCTGAGGCTGTGGAGAAGGCTTCCAAAATTGAATGATAAAACAAGAATTGTAAGAATGTAGTTTAAATAGAAATATGTAATTCCACATGGTGAAAAAACTTAGATTTTAAGGTTTTAGAATATAGTGATATATATAAAGCAAGATGGAGATTTTCGGGTGGAGGTTTTGTCTTTCTTCTTCTTCATGGGTCTAGGTGATATTTTGTAATTGGATAGAAAAGTCCACATTGCCATGGGTGGTTGGTTATTGGGTTAAAAGTAAAAATAATTTAGATGTCACTTCTTAATTGGACAATTTGCCCTTAAAAGGCCTTGTAGAGAGAGATACATCTCCATTTTTAGTTAGTTAACTTGAAGTGCTGTAGAACTCATGGTCTGTGAGACTGTAATATAGATAAGAATTATTAAACATCTGAGTCTGAACAAGTTCTTTCTTTGTCAATAAATAAACCCCCAATAAATGGGTCCAAAGGAGGACAAAAATTGTCTTTCTGCTCCAGCTGCCAACTCCACAGGATGCCCTCTCCATGCCAACCCTTGCAACCACCTCCTGCCAGCCCCTGCCACCCTCCCAGGGCCACAGGAGCAGCCCCACTGCTGTCCCCAAGCTCCTGAGCATCCCTGACAACACTTTCACAACCTGCCCTCCCTTCCTGAGACTCCTTGGCAATGGGATCTCACATCACAGGGCTTTGATGAGCAGTGCTTTTTAATTTGATTTTGCAGAGGCTGCTTTCAGGGTGCACCAGACACCTCTGGCAAAATGTTCCATCTGAGGGCACAGAAGAGCCAAGCAAGGAATGTGAGTCATGGTGAAGTGTTTTAAATGCATGAAAACATTTTTTTTTTTCCTGGGGGACTAAAAGCTGCACACTTGGCCTATTTTTAGTGCAGCTGGCAGTACATCAGCATCAATATAGCTGCAATATTTTAATGGGTGACAAGTTATGGAAGGAGCCATCAGTCCCTTGGTAATGGATGTGTTCTTGGCTTGGGCCAGTGTGAGTTGTTCTTCCTCTCTCTCCTTGCTCCACAATTTCTTCCTGCTGAGAGCTCCCCAGTGACAAGTCACTGTCACCCAGCTGAGTGATGGCAACTTGTCCATGGGTCCAGCACAAATACTGTGCAATGGGCACTGAAAGTAATTAAATACCCTTAATTAATCCCCTTTCTCCTGCCTGTTTAGCCACAGGAATGTAGCTGTGAGCATGTAAAGTAGCTCATTCTTACGAGCCCTAATGATGGCAGCATGATTGAGATGAATAATTTTAAATCCAGAAGTGCAAATCTAAATGTCACTCCTCCATCTCAGGCTGTTGACTGAGGTGTGACATTTTACAAGGGTTTGTGGTGGTAGGATGAGGAGGAATGGCTCTAAACTGATAGGGGATTGATTTAGACTAGATGTGAGCAAGAAATTGTTCCCTAGGAGGCAGGTGAGCCCCTGGCACAGGGTGCCCAGAGAAGCTGTGGCTGTCCCTGGATCCCTGGAAGTGTCCAAGGTCAGGCTGGACAGGGCTTGGAGCACTCTGAGATAGTGGAAGGTGTCCCTGCCCAAGGCAGGGGGTGGAATCAGATTAATTCCAAGGTCCCTTCCTACCCAAACCACTCTGGGATTCTGTGATTTGACCCATTAATTGAGAAAGTCTTGACAATCCTTCTAGACACAGGATGCCACTGGACAGCCCTGGTTACAGAAACACCCAACTGGGGTTGGGACAGATTTTAGACTGATTTCTGCAGAGAAAACAGAACAGACTCCACTGCTGTGATGTGCCCTGGCCATCAGCTGCTCTCCTGGGAGCTGCCTTAGCCCAGCACTGAGGCATCTGAAGAATCCTTGGTGCATGAAGGAGCTGATGCTGAACACGAATCCACAGGTGGGGAATGGTTTGGAAACACTGCCAGGGTTTCTCTCACTGGCTGGGGGAGCCAGGTTCTCTTTGTGCCACCAGTCAGCTTTTGCTTCAGGTGCTATAAATGATCATGTTCAGCAAAACACTACCTGCTAACCTATTGTGGGTGCAAAATGTTGTGAGGATGTGGTTTAAAGTTCTCATGTCTCAATGTTCCTGGGTGGAGGTGAAGATACCCCCCCACAGCTCCACATGGTGCTCAGGGAACATCTTCACAGGCCAGGACAACCTAACCAGCCATGGCACAGCCAGGACATCCCCATTGAAGGGCACATCCTGAGAGGAACACAGGATACAGAGCTTCCCTCCCCACCAAGGTTTGGATGGATGCACCTCCCTGTCACCCCAGAGCCACCCATGAGGACACCCCAATGCTCAGCATTCACATCTGGTGAAGAAATTGTGCTGCCACTGCCTCCAGGAAAGCCCCCAAGGCAGAAGTGACCTGACAGCAGGCAGCAAAGCTTCTCCCCCTGTGACAAATTCTCCTCCTTCAGCAGGATGGATGGGAACTCTGATTTCCTGTGTATGAACAATCAATTGTGCTGAGGTCCTTTAACTCACCAGATAAATGAACTGGGAGGTACCAGCTGTCTGGGCAGACACACAGGCAGCTGGACAAGAAAAAGAGGTTTTAGAGCTTGGTCATGATGGATTTCAAACATACTCAGAACTGAAGTGAGGGCTCTACTGCGTTCATTCTCCAGAGAATGACAGCAAGGAGTGAATAACTGAGGAGAGCTTTGGAAACACTGTGGCTTTTCAACTTAAATAAGGAGACAAGACAAATTAAAGGGACTAAAAATTCTGTGCTCCTTGGGGTCATTGATT
This sequence comes from Toxostoma redivivum, assembly GCA_013397375.1. Taxonomy (NCBI): domain Eukaryota; kingdom Metazoa; phylum Chordata; class Aves; order Passeriformes; family Mimidae; genus Toxostoma; species Toxostoma redivivum. The sequence goes on along the minus strand of VXBI01008137.1, from coordinate 1,059,483 downwards.
AGGGCAAGAAGTTGACTGTGCCCACTGCCTTTCCTCCTGAAGGATGTTTTCCTGAAACTCACTCCAGCATTACCAGGTATTAGATCTCAGAAACCCCTCATTCCTCATTCTAAATTTAAATTTTCAGATGCTGCTGTGCTGGTGTGAGTCTTTTTGTCAGGAAAGGATCTCAAAGCCACCAGCTCCTCCTGAAAGCCAGAGCTGCAGTGATCCCCCAGGCACTGGCACTTGCCTGCAGACACTGGAGGAGATCAAGGCCTCACTGATGCAGGTACAAACTGCACAAAGAAACAGACAATTCCTGCTGCAAGAGTCTCCAAATCCAAATATAAGACAGAAAAACTGAGAGGAACATGTTCTTTTACAGACTGGGAAGTAAGGCACAGATGCAGTGTATGATTCCCCCAGGGCCACTCAGGGAGGCAGAGGCAGGACATGGGAGTGAATCAAGATCTCCTGAAATGTGCTGGAATAAATCCCTCTTTGCAGTCACAGCACAGACAGGAAAAATGAACATCCCTGCTTTGAACTGCAGCTGCTGAGTCCCTCTAACACAGTGGGACTTCCCTGGAAGGGCAGGATAGAGAAACTGATGTGGGATCTCTGCAATCCAGATGTGGCTTGGAGGGCAGATTTTACATGTTGGGAAAGAGGCTGCAAACAATGAGCTCTTAACCTCAGAAACAACTTTACAGAGGAGAAAATTCAACCCATGCTAGAGAGCTCAGGATATTGCAAGGCCAGGCTTTGGCTGTGACACATAAACATGAAATAGATGCTAAAGACCACAAATGCTGTCACTTTGTGGGTGTAGAGAAAGAATTCAAGTGCCATTATTTCTGCTTGGCTTGTGCTTGACAACACAATTTTCTCCCAACTCTTGTTAATGCCGGCATAAAGAGAGGCCAACCACTGACACACACCATCAGTGCTAATAAAAATCACGGTTGCTTGGCTCACAGAAATCCTTCTGAGAGCTCCTAATAAGTGGGAAGCTGCTGCTATTACCACTACAGCTCCTGTGAATGTCAGCCTTTAAAAGAGGGAGGAAACTGCAAGGGGGATGTATCAGCTTTATGGCAGCAATAACATTTTGATTTCTAATCCACCATTATTTTAAATGAGAAACTCTCATTGCTGCAGCCCAGCCTCTCTCATTCCTTTGCCCTTTACTTTATGGCAGTTTGCAGGTGGTCCCATCACTGGGGTCTGTGATGGACCATGGGAATTGATCCCTAAAATGACCCAGAGAGGGGAATGCCCACTTCCCACGTCACAGAATCCCAGAATGGTTTGGGATGGAATGGAACCTTAAAAAGAATCCAGTTCCACCCCCTGCTATGGGCAGGGACACCTTCCACTATCCCAGGCTGCTCCAAGCCCTGTCCACCCTGGCCTTGGACACTTCCAGGGATTCAGAGGCAGCCACAGCTTCCCTGGGCAGCCTCTTCCTGATCTCTGGATCTGGGGCTGATAAATTTACATCTATAAACAGAAGAAGTTAATGCCTCTGCCTGTCCCTCACAAAATCACCCTCAGGGGCCTCTATCCACAACCTCCACCTTCCCAGCCCCCCTTTTTCTCATCTCCTCCCTGTTCATAGAGGCCAGCCCTGGTTTTCCAGTCCCTTCTGCTTCCACCAACACTGAGAGGCACAATTTAATCCCAAGGGTTGATTGAGGCATTTCTTTCTCACTGCAACATCTTTCCTCAATCCTTCCCTTCAACTCAGCCTTTTTCCTCTAACTCAGGCAAGCAATGAGCTCTGGGCAACCTTTCCTAGTGGAAGGTGTCCCTGCCCATGGAAGGGGCTTGGGACTGGGTGAGTTTTAGGGTCACTTCCAACCCAAACCATCCTGTGACTGAATCCACTTTTCTGAAGGCAGCCCTGTAGGCACTTGGTTGCAGGATGAAGGTGAGAGAAAAGCCAAAGAGATTTTGATGAGAAATCAAATTACAGAGCCTGGGGCTGCATCCTTGGCAGAGCTGAGACCTTGTTAGCACAGCTTTGGACTTATTTATGGAATTCGGGATACATGTCAGTATAAAAGGTGCTCTATAAATCAAATATTAGCAGGAAATATTAAAGACTCAGGTGATGCAAAAATCAGGACTTTCAGTGGAGGACTTTCAGTGGCTTTCTGACTTCATCTTTTGTCCCTTTTCCTGTATCACTGTAACAAATCAGGGGGGAGAAGAGTATAAGGAAAGGAGCTCAAAGGGTACGAGGGGGAGTGGTTATATCAACTCAGTTTGTGAAATCAAAATATGAAAAAACAAAAAAAAAAGAAGCAAAGATAATGGAAGTATCTTCTCTTCCAAATGGGCCTAAGGCAATTTTTTAAAATGCTCAAATGAAGGTTGAGTGTGGGAGCAGAAGGAGCAAGCAGCTTCATTGGGGCTGGGTCTGTGCAGGGACTGGAGCTGGACTCAATGGTTCTCGTGGGTCCCTTCCAATCTGGGATATTCTGTGATTCTTGTCAGAGCTCCTTACCCAGCAGGGGTATAAAGGAACCACCCAAAAACATGGGGCAGAAATAGATCAGATCCCTGAGGACACAACAAATGACATTCCTGGCACTTGCCCTACATCCCTGCCTCCCTTCATCCCAGGGAAGGAACCTGGCACAAACCTTTGTGCTGCCCCTCCTGTGATCTCAGTCACAGGGCTTCCCAGAAAGCCAAGAAATGAAGATTTCCCTTTTGGCCACAGCCATTTAATGTCATTAATGAGCTGTCCCTCAGCCATTTGCTGGTCTCTTAATTCCCAACCAGACAAGCTGAAATCCAGGCTTCTCTCCAGGGCTCCAAAGCTAAGAAAATCCTCCTTCTCTTCAGTGTAGAGCAGTCCACACAATCTGCAGCAAAGTCTGACAGATTAACTCATTTCCAGAGCCACAAGTGCTGGGGACCAGTGCTTTTTTTTTTTTTTTTTTAATGCCTCCAAGCCATGACACCCTGGACATGATCTATAAGCTGTGGTCAATCAACACAAAGTTTTAGACAGCTCCTTCTCCCCTTTCCCCTCTCAAGCTGTGCAGAAGTGACAATTCTGGCTTTGCTGCGGGCAGGCAGGGAGAGAGCCACACTCAATAACCAGCAAAGCACACACAGCTCTATTCAGGTTGGAATTTGATTCCCTTCTTTCACAGTCACTGTTTATAAACTGTTTGATCTGACAGGTGGCTTTTGCAGAGCATGGTAACAGCACAGGGAAAACTGACATTTGCTCATTTACAGTACAAATAACTGGACATTTTCTGGGGACTCCAGGCCTGTGAAATCACCAGGTTCCTCCTTTTGGGCTGGTTTTGCCAAGGGCAGTGTCTGAGTTTCCTCCCAGGGAGGTGAAAATGCTGCCATTCATTATCACAGTGGTGGAGCTCAGTTCAGCCCCCAGAAAAGCCAAGAGCAGCTGTCCCAAGTAACCAGGGGGAGGCACATCCTGGCAATCTGCTTTTTTATTTTGCTTGAAAGAGATAAAAACACAACAAACATGCAAAGGGAACACAGATCTCTCCAAGAAGTCATCTACATGGCCTGAAGAGCACCATTTGCAGACAGAGGTCAGTGATGCAGATGTTTTTAAAATACTTTTTAGAGAAAAAATGAAAGAAAACAGGAGAAGATTCAGAAGAAAACCACAAGGATGATTCACAGATGTGAGAAAATCCTTTACAAGTCTTGGACAACCTGATCTTGGTGGTAGCATCCCTGCCCATGGCAAGGGGCTGGAATGAGGTGATCTTAAAGTCCCAAACCATTCTACAAAGAACATTTCATTGTCTTTAAACAGCCCACTCTTAGGTGCAGCAGCTTTGTCCCTGCAGCAGGATGTACAATGGGCCAGAGCAGTGTCACTTATGCTGTAAGAGCACAAAACTGGGGGTTTAGTGGCTTTGGGCAGCCTGAATTCCTATTTTATACTTTTCATAAGAAACCAGGTCAATTGTGTTTCATGCTGAAGAGATTCCCAACAAAACAGGGAAGGAAAAAGTAAAAAGAATGAGGTGATGAATTTACTCGGTGCAGGGATGCCACACCTGAGTGAGCTGTTTCCTTGTGTCCTTCCTCTGGGGAAAAGCACCACAAACTGGTCCCAGCTCTCCAGATGTGAGCAAATCCTGATTAACCCAGTGGCAGCTGGTGAAATATGTGATTCCTGGGATTTCTCTGGCCACCAGAGCAGCACAGGGGCAGAATTTATCCCTGACTTGTGCTGGTGGCACCATTTCTGCTTGCTGTGCCATGCAGACTTCTAGGAGGAATCAGGGAAATGGGGTGCTGGTCACAGCTTGCTCTTAACCTCAAGATCAGCAAATCCAGGCCTTGCCAAAGCCCTGCTGAGGCAGATATTAAATCAGACTCTCAAATACAAAACACAAATACACACACACACACACACACACACACACACACAGAGCAGTGCTTGGTGGCTGCTGGTCTTTCAAAGGCATCCATCTGTCCTTTCTTGGGAGAAACTCAGGAAAACAATGTCAGAAATGAAATGATGATGGATTTGAGGTCTCCTGAGAGCCTGGTGTGACCAAATATCTCTCCATTAATAAGTCTCTCCATGTTATAAGTTTTATAATGCTAAGGGAGAAAGATCCAGGCTGGCCCAAGAAGAAACATCCACATCTCTGAAAAGCAAGAGCCAGGTTTGACACAAGAGTCCTTTCAATTACACAGTTCTCAGAGAGAACAGTTTAAATGAAATATGGGCATTTCTGGGTTCACACTGGCCAAAATCAGCAGCTTCTCCAGGCTGAGTGCCCAGTGCTGCTGTTTTCAACACCTCAGGCAACAGGGAAAGTGTCCAAGGCCAGGCTGGTTGAGTGGAAGTGTCCCTGCACATGGCAGGGCCTTGGAACTGACTGATCCTGAAGGTCCTTTCCAGGAATCTGATGTATTTTATTCCTTTCAGTTCTCTGGTTCCCCATTCTCAGCACTCAAGGGCCATCATCCAGCTCTGAGGGCACTTCACTCTGAGACAGAGCAGCTTCAAACACCACAAGGCAGGCTGGAAACCAAACGGTGTCCTTCACAGGAGAAGAGCTGTATTGCCTCAGCAAGATTAAAAAAAAAAAAAAAACTCTCAGAAGGGATAGGGAGTGGAAAACACAACATGCTGGCACCCAGGATATGAGAGATATTCCACTGGATATTCCCTGCTGGGAGCTGGAGAAGGGCATCCAAAAGGAAATATCTGAAAGGAAATTCTCCTCTGAAGGATTAGAAGCTTTTTGTATTAAAGCATTTGAAGTTTTCAGGCTTTCATTCAGTTTCTCACTGTTAAAGGGACATCCTGGTTGCAGTGGGTCCCTTCTCTCCAGTCCTGGTCCTGGCTTTCCTTGGAGGTTTGTCCTAGCAGAGCTCCTGCAGTGTTGTGGCACTGGCTCCATCCCACCCATCACCAATTTAGCTCACAAAGCACAGTTTGGGGTTTTGCAGGAGCAGATTCCAAATGCCAAGGATTTAGAGCTCCTAATCCTTGCAGGTGTGTGCAGCCCCTGCCTGCTCTGCATTTAGCAAGACAATTCACATTTTAGTTGAATCCAGCTCTGCTGGGTCACAACATGGATGTCAAACCAATAAAAGAGGGGAAAAGCTGCACAAATACTGGCTGCTGCTTTAGGCTGAGTTTAGGGGCAAGAAGGGGAGTGTTCAGGCTCTAGTCCCTCACTGCTGGCACCCAGGAGGGCACAAATGTTTTACACAAAAAGACAAATTCCCTGTGGGGTGTCCCTGGTACCCACCAGGGCTCCTCTGCTGCTGAGGTGACACCACAAGGGCATTGAAGACTAGACGTCATTTCAAGTGTGGACTCAAAGACCTTAGAGGACTTTCCCAGCCATAATGATTTTATGATTTTTCTAAACCAGCCCCTTGCAGTCAATCAAAGCTGTGGAGAGCACAGCAGAGATTTTTGTGTGTGTGGTCGGTTGCTTATTCTGAGTTTTCTTGATTTTTCCCCCTTCCTGTTCCTCTCCAAATGTGAATTTTCACACCTCAGCCCTTAAGAGGAAGGGTTTGTTCTGAGATCAAGCTGCCAGGACCCTGCCTGGCTCTCACACCTCCTTCATCCCCCTCCAGTGCTGCCTCCCACCCCTTCCCACCTTCCTTCCCAAGTTTGCACCAGGGAGAAAATCTGCAGAGCTTCACCCCCTGCTCTTCTCCCTGTGGTTCCTGTGCCCAAATCCTGAGGTTTGTGTGCTCCCTGTTCTCTCCAAGAGCAGGAATTTGGTTTCCTGGGCTGCTCCCCCTTTCCCCACAATCTCTCACATATGGGATCACCCTCTCCTGCCTGTTTCTCATTTCCTTGAGCAGACAGCAAAGAAATATTTCCCTTGTGAGAAGTTGAAGGAATTTTCTGATTTTCCTGGTTTGAAGCTCTGGGGATCTTTGTCTGTCCTGCTTCCTGCACCACCACCTAATGGCATGAGAGCAAACAGCATCTGGATCCCAGGGAATTCTGTGGAGCTGTTCTGGGAGCATGGAGGCACACACACTGTCACTTGGGATTTACTGCACAGAGCAACCCCTGCCAAAATAACCCAAACCAATCCTGCCTCACCTCTCCACTGCTTTCCCAGGGACACAATTCAGCCGCTAAAAAATCATTATGTCCCTTTTACATAGGTGACAGAGGCCCAAAAGGACACAATGATCAAAGAGAGGAGGAATTAACTCAGGTTTTTGTCATCACAAACAGAGCAGAGTTCATCCCTGCTCCCTGTGTGCCTGTACCTGGAGTTCTGGGTCAGTCCAGGACTGCCCAGCACAGCCAGGCCTTTCCAAATAGATTTACACAGTTATGAAATGGCTCAGGACAATTTAAATTCTGCCTCCCCTTCACACCAAAGCAAAGCCACCGGTTTTTCTGACTTTTTCCTACAGAACAGTGTGATGCTTCACAGTCTATGTGACCTCCAACATGCAATGTATCAATAAATCCTGCACTTGGGTTCAGGATTTTTGGTTCCAGGAGGAATTTAGGGCTTTAATTCTTTAATGAGAAACTTCAGTGAAAGTTTTAAACCACACAGCCTGCCTGGGTTAGCAATGAAGCCCTAATCAAAAAGAGACACTGAGATTTATCTCCATGCACAGCAGCTCTTTAGAGAATCTCCCCTCCAAAGATCACCCAGGCTTAAGCATTTTCCTGGATTTAAACCAAAAAAAGTCTGTTTGGACTATCAGGTACCACAAAAAGATGCTGCCAGGTCTGCCAGAGCTGAAAATTGCTGGCAAGGCAAGGAAAAAATCAGGATATTTGTTATGTCAGGAATGTCTTGTACCTTGAAAGGTGAAACACAGGGAGGGAGTTTGCTTTGCTGCAGCTAAACCTCATCCCAGGTGTCCAAGGAGGGAAATCATCCTTCATGGAGGGTCAGGACCTTCCCATCACAATTCTGCTCCATTCAGGGTCCCCAGCTGAAGAAAGCAGCAGTGTTGTGGCTTCACTCGATATAACTTCATTTAACAGTACTGGGAGTGTTTAATGTGGAGAAAAGGAGGCTCAGGGGAACCTTCCCACTCCAAAACTCCCTGACAGGAGGGGGCAGCTGGGTGGGGGTCGGGCTCTGCTCCCAGGGAACAGGGACAGAACCAGAGGAAATGTCCTCAAGCTGTGCCAGGGGAGGTTTAGATTGGATTTTAGGGAAAATTTTGCACTGAAAGGGTGGTCAGGCACTGGAAGGAGCTGCCCAGGGAGGTTTGGAGGGCCCATCCCTGGAGGTGTCCAAGGAAGGGCTGGGGTGACACTCAGTGCTCTGGGCTGGGTGACACTGGGGATCAGTCACACCTTGGAATCCATGCTCTTGTAGTTCTTTCCCAACCTTAATAATTCTGTGATACTTCAGGGAAAGGCACCTGCTTTTATTCCAACCTCTCTACATCTCCAGCAAGAGAAATCTTATCTTGTTTATGCACTAAAATTATTTATGGCACTTCGGATCAAGCTTGCTGAAGAAGAAGGGTCTGCTCCACCCCCCACAAGCAGGGTTAAATTTGCTTTCTCCTAACACCCAGTTTCACAGTTCTGGCTGCCTTTTCACCAGGAGCTGGAATGACAAGTGCCTGTGCTTGACAGGAGGGGAAGGAGCAGGTTTTCCATGCTGGCTCGTGGTTGATGTGAGCATTTGCTTCTCTCCTGGCAGGAACACAGGAGGAAAACAAGCACCACATTCACCTTGGTCACAAAATATTAGTGTTTATCTTCTTCTTTCCTTTGCCTTCAGTCAGAATCGGGATAGAAGCACAAGAGATGGATTTTTGTGTTTGGACTCGGTTGTTTATTAATTCTTATCTATAGTACAGAGTTTTGCAGCACTTCTAGCTAACAAGCTAAAAGCAATAATATGGAGTTGTATCTCACTCCTTACAAGGTCTTTTAAAGGCTAACTCTCCAAATAAAAACTGACATCTGTATTATTTATGCTTTTGACTCAATAACCAAACACCTGTGACCCACACTGTGGGATTTTCTATCCAACCAAAAACTACCTGGAATCATGAAGAAGAAGAGACAANACTACCTGAAATCATGAAGAAGAAGAGACAAGAAGGAAGAAGAGACAATGCTCCAGAACATCCATCTTGTCCCATACCTATATTCTAAAATCCCCAAATTCCAAACCCTTCACCATGTGAACTCACACACTTATTTTTAACTACACACCAGTGATTTTAACTCCATCACTCAAATTTGGAAGCTTTCTCCAAGGCCTCAAGTCAAAAGCAGTGTTCTCCTGGGGGTCAGTGCCAGAAAGCACAGAAAGCTCAAAAACTCCCAGGCTTTGGGATTCCAACAGCATAAAACCTGTGCCAGTGCTCCCCTGCTGCCACCCCGACATCCCCTTTGTACAGACATAACTATTGTGCTTTATCTTCTTTTTTCTCTTTTGCCAGAGTCAGGATTAAAAGCTTGAGAGATAGAATTTTGTGTTCAGACTGAGGTGGTTATTAATTCTTATTTATGTTACAGTGAGTTTTACAGCACTTCTAGCTAACAAGCTAAAAATGGCCACTTATTTCTCTCTCTACAAGGTTTTTTAAGTCCAAACTGTCCAATTAAGAATGGACACCTGAATTATTTTTACTCTTAACCCAATAACCAAACACCCATGACTCACAATTTGGAATTTTCTTTCAAATTACAAAATAGATATCCCAGATATCCCTCCTGGCCTCCAGCTGCCTTTTTAGGAGGATGCTGGTCCCTCATAAATCCTCTGTGACACCTGCCAGTCCCACAATATGTCTCAGATGCCATCCCAAATGGAATTTGGCAGCTGTGTGTAGGAATTGAATCACACCTGAGATCTGCAGGATCAGGGAGCTGAATTCTGGGCCACTGGTGTCTTTTTTTCTCCTATAAAAGGAGTCCTGGGTGGCAGATTTAGATTTGGAATTTATTTTTATATTTTAGCTAAAAATGAAAATTTTAAAATTTTAAAATTTTATTTCTTTATTTTATTCATTTGTTTTATTCATTTATTTATTTTATAATATTTTTCTCTGTCGAAAATGCTGGGGTTATTCAGACAGAGAAAGGGGTTTTTCCAACTCTTTTCTCCAAGTCTCAAACACTCAGTGCCAGACCCAAACTTTCTTCTGGATGGAAAAGGAGACTTCATGTTCTTGTGGGACAGCATGAGCCAGCTCACAGTGTCACTGCCCTGCACCATGGCACCCTTAAATCCTGCTGTCCCTGTGCCTGAGCTCCTCTGACAGCTCCTCCTGGCTGCCAAACCATTCCCATGGGCAGGAAATCAAGGCAGGGAAAGGCTAAACAAACTGTGGAGGAAACCCAGGAATTCTGCAGCAGGGCAAGGAACCAATCCCATGTCCCCCGAGCTTTTTTAAAGTTTGTCTTCCTTCCCACACCTCTCAGGAACAGGGTTTTGTCTCTGCTCCTGTCCCTGCTTTCTCCATGGAGGAATGATTGAATAGGCACTGAAATCAGCTGTTAGTTCTGCCTAAACCATCCTGGTGATTCTTAATGGCTGTGATAATGTTTTTTCTAGGTTTCCTTCCTCCAGGGACAGTTATACTTTTCCCAAATCCTTTCAGAGTTTGAACCGGCCTCACCACGAGGAAGCTTTTCCTAAAACTTAACTAAAAATCCCCTGTTGTGGCATTAATCTACAATTTCTGTACTTTTCCCTTTGGAGATGGGAAAGAGTTTATTCCCTTCATTTTCTCAAAGACAATAAAATCCCCTCAGCTCTCTCTTAACCCTGAACAACTGAGCTGAACTCGTTCAGCTCCCCCAGCCTGGCTCCAGAGCAGAGGGGTTCCAGCCCTTGGAGCATCTCCGTGGCTTTTTCTGGATCACTCCAGCAGCTCCACATCCTGATGTTGGGACTGCAGCTGGGGGCTCATGAGAGTGGTGTGGAGGGGGAGAATCAGTCCCTCAGCTTTTGGCCACCATTCCTCATTCTTGGGCAGGTGCAGCTGGAGGTTAAACAAGCAATTTAGAAGTGAGCACAATCCAGTCTTTGGCACCTGAGCTCAACCTCTGGCTCTTTTATTTTGAAATCTGAAGAGTTTTCTGTTTTACCATGATGGAAAGTTTTCCCAGACCAGCTCATGTCACTGCTAAAAAATTAAACCCTCCCACCCCGGGGTCCTAGGCACACCCAGGGGACACACACAACAAACAAACACACCCAAAAATACCTGTCCAAACCCCCTCATGGTCCACTCACCTCGAAGTTGTGGAGTTCACCTCTTCTGCCACCTGGCCAGGCTGATCCCATCATTGCCACTCAGCTCCCTCCCCCAAACCCTGGTCCATGAGCTCATTTAATTGCAGCGTTTCTGGATCAATGGGATTTCATCTATTCCCAAGGAGCTGCTCTGGATTTACAGATTGGCCCAGCTGGCAGCTTTGTTTTGTGCTCTCCCCTCAAATCAATACTTAAGGGATGAGAGGGATCCTTGAGGCTGAATACAATTTTGGAAAGGAAGGTGCTTCATTACACCCTGACTGTCTGCTTTGTTCCCTGCAGCCCATTTGCAGTCTTAAAATAATCCCAGGCATAACTCACCTCAGAACAAAGCAAACTCCTCGTGTGAGGGATAAGGCAGGAGGGTCTTGGCCAGCCTCCCTCTGAGGAGATAAATGGCTTTCATCACTCTTCCTAAAGGATTCAGCCAAGCTCTAGGGGCAAAATTGTACTGCAGAAGAGAATTCAGCTTGTTGAAGGGGGAATGGGCAGCCTGAGCTGGGTGGGGTTGGACCTGGTGACTCCAGGGGTTCTTTCCAACCTCAGAACAGCTCCCAGTGCAAACACAAAGATTTATATTTCTGGAAAATTTACATCAAAATTTACATCAAAAAAATTTACATCAAAAAATTTACATCAAAATTTACGAGGTGATGACTTACATCATCACCTTGTTCACCTTGCTGCCAGCTCAGGAATATGTGGTACCTGTGGTTTTCCTAAAGCTTCAAAACCTTGAGATTGTGTAAGAATATAAGCAGAATTATCAAGCTGAGGTTGCATTCCTTGGAATGACTCCACTGTCACCTGGTCCTCCCATTCAAACCAGGGCTGCAGCTGCCTCCAGTGACTCGACTGATAAAAAAGTAAATTTACCCCAAATAAATTCAAGGCAAACACAAAATGAAGCAATGGGAAATAGAGAAATAAAGGAATAACTTCACTTCCAGAGGACAAGGCACAGCTGAGCTGGACTGGCTTTACACCACTGTGGCAGCCTAGACCAAGAAATCTGGATAAAATAGGAAAGCAGTTGATTGAAGCAGAGCCCTCCAGCAGATCCAAGAGGAGCTTGGATTAACCCCAACATCAACTCCAGCAGCTGTGTGGGTGCTCACTGATGTCTGCGTGCTGGGAAAAAGGGAGATCTGTGTTCTGAGGGACACTCTGCTTTATTGCATGGGGTGGTTCAAGAAATAAATTCAAGAAATAAATCACATTTGCAGATGAACACAAAAGGATGAGGCCAATACAAGGCCTGAGATTGCTCAGAGAAGCTGTGGCTGCCTCATTCCTGGAAGTGTCCAAGGCCAGGTTGGAGCACCTGGGACATTGGGAAGTGTCCCTGCCCATGGCAGGGGGTGGCACTGGATGATGTTTATTAAATTAAACATAATTATATTAAGGTCCCTTTAACCCCAGGCCATTCTGGGATGCTGTGATTCCATGATTCAGGGTTGAGACACCTGAGATGTCCACACAGGACTGGAACACAAAAACAGGAGACCCAAACCTCCTGAGGCCAAACAGGAGACCTCAAACAGCACCAGCCAGGGATATTCAGACACCTGAATGTCCCTAAGGAACATAAACATTCAAAGGCACACATTTACAGGGCTCTTCACCAGAACCACATTAATATTCAGATGTTTATCACACCACTTGTGCCACAAATCATTTCTCTTTAAGCTTTTGTGTGCTTTGTAAAAATCTCTTTGCAGAAGAAAACCAGCAATTATGCTAAGCTCTCTTCAAGTAATTCGAGCCTTTTTCATGCCAGTCCCAGTGTCTGCTTGTCTAGGATGTGTACTGCACACTCTGTTTGAATTTTAGGAGTTTTGTAACCCATCCTCAGACTGACAGGCTTTGTCTAAATTTCTGGATAAAAACCACAAAGCTTCCACACTGTCAAAGAGCACCCGAGGTGCAAAATGATGCAAAGGTTGTCAAGTAACTTTTAAATTTGAAATCAGAGAAGTCTCCCGTGTTCTTTAGAGAGATCACAGAATTATGGGATGGTTTGGGATGGAAGGGACTTTAAAGCCCACCCAGTTCTAATCCCCTGCCATAGGCAGGGACACCTTCCACTAGACCAGGTGTTTAACCAGTTCCTTCCCTTCACGTGTTAAATAAGGCCAAAGAAGGTGAGTTCAAACCTTCAGACTGAAATAAAACCATAAATACTGAAGGCAAATATAAAATGAGAGGGAAATACCCTAAGTCTTATAATACCAAACATTTAGGCAGCTTGCAAGTAGCAAAGAGTTCACACCTGCAGTACTCAGGTAAGGCTAAAAGCTTATCAGACCTCCTGAGACACAAAACAATGGGATGGGGAAACAGCGGGAATCAAATTAATTAATCATTTATTGCCTGCCACTTCCTGGAGGGAATGAGTGCAGCATGGGGAGAGGGCAATGTAATGTACCATAAAATCAATGCCCATCGATTTTCCACATGCAGTAGGTTGATCTATTTGGCTGGAAAGGCTCATGTTCCAGCTGATTTTATTGGTCTTTTCCAGGTGAACAAGACTGAGCAGACACAAAAGGGTGAAGTCTGTGAAATATTCTCAGCTGGGCACTGGAGGGTTTCTCACTGTGCTATTTTGACTATTTTGCTCATTGTGGCTGGTTTTTTCACCATCCTGGGCACTCTGCCTGTACTTGGAATGAAATCTCTCTCTTTGTCCAGGACTTGGTGGATTTGGGCAATCTTCTACTGACATATTTCTTAGAGATACCTACAGGTAAGCTTGGAATTTGGTTCAGAAGCTGTGGCTGCCCCTGGATCTCTGGAAATGTCCAAAGCCAGGTTGGACATTGGAGCTTGGAGAAATCTGGGACAGTGGAAGTTGTCCCTGCCATGGCAGGGAGTGGAACTAAATTATCTTTAAGTTCTCTTCCAACCCACCCCATTCCATGGTGGGTTTGGAGGTGTCAGAGGTGTCTCTGTGACCTATGGGGGTTTCTGCATGTGGTGTTTTGGGACTGGTTGTTTTTCGTGCTGATTGTGGAGTCCAGAAAACAGAAAAGAGATACTGGGATAGAGAGAGGGAGAAGGACAGGAAGGGTGAAAATGGGTCAATGACAACACCAATAGGAGTGACTGAGAGCAAACAAGAAATAAGAACATAGTGGTTCTGGTTTTATTTATTACATCATATTTAAGATGTAAAGTTAGAATATTTTTGGTGCCCTTTACAGTCCAGCTAAAGGTAAAGCTGGCAAGCCCAAAGCTGTGCTCGTGCTGGAAAGTATCACATGCTGCCATCCTGACTGCCTTTTAACTTCCTAAATCAGCTGAACAGGAGGATAATGAATTGCTGGAGAGGGAAAGCAAATGCACACTGAGCAGTTCTTTCATTTGCTTTCCCCAGCTTGTGAATCCAAGTCTCTAGTGGCACTTTGCCCAGCTCATTTTCCTTTAGCAGCTGGTAAATGAATATGTGATCAGGAAGCATTTCCAATAAATGTAATCACTCCTCTGCTGGGGGGGTGGTGAGGGAAATGCAGCCCAGCAACATTTTATATGAAACAATAAAAAGGGAGAGGAGAAATTACGAGAAATTCCAGCTTAACTTGATTCTCAGGGTTAAAGCAGATCACCCAAGTCCTAACCTGCTGAAAATCAGGATTAGCTGTGGAAAGGTTTCCCTCCAGTGGATCTGGACCCAGTTTGATACTGCTAGTATGACAATTTCAGGGAATCATGGGACCACAGAATGGTTTAGGTTGGAAAGGACCTTAAAGATCAACCAGTGTCACCCCTGCCGTGGCAGGGACACCTCCCTGTCCTGTCCCAAGTTGCTCCAAGCCCCATCCAGCCTGGCCTTGGACACTTCCAGGGATCCAGGGGCAGCCACAGCTTCTCTGAGCAACTTCTTCCAATGCTTCACTACTCTCTAAGTAAAGAATTTCAGCCAAACATCTCATCCAAACCCATTCTCTTTTAGTTTAAAACTCTCTCTCCTTGTCCTATCCCTCCCTGCCTGTGTAAAGTTGATTTTATGGCAGGAACAACTGGATGCTGCCCTGGGAAGAGGCTGAACCACAACATCTGCTGCCACATTAGCCTCTCTCTGGGCAAATATGGCACCTGCCATAAAATCTTACCTGGCCTAAGGTCACACAGCTCAAAGGCACTCCTGAGAGCCCTGCTCTAAATACAGAAAAAAGGAATATCTGCTTGGAGATCAGGTTATTCCTTTCTGTTCAGATTTGTCTGCAAAATTATTTCTGTGACACAACAGAAGGAAAAAAAAAAGCTGGTTTGTTTATTATTTATTTATAAATTCTTCTGAGGGCTGTTTAGTTGTTCCCAGAGGAATGTTGTAGGAGGAAAACTTTCACTTTTCTTTCACTGGAAGTTTCAAAATCCTGTCTGGTCATTTTGAGTGGAATGTATCAAAATAGAATTTTTATTTGGAAGAGAACAGTTCAACCCAAAGGTTCTGCAGCTGTTTGATGCAGGAGGAAGTGAGGCACAGGGAAAGTGAGAAATCCCCATATCCTGGATGACAAGAGCCTCATGCTGGTGTGGGATCTGTGGATCCCAAGGGAATTTGATCCTGGAGAACAGATGCTCATTCACTGCCCTGAGCTCAGAAACAGTGGCTAGCCATAAAACCTGATTTCTGATGGCCCTGCACAGCCCTAAACCTACCTGGAGTCAATTTCTGGAGAGCAGGAATTGAAGCCAGGTCCCTTCAGCTGCACAGCTGTGTCAGAGCCTCACAACCCCTCTGGTTCATGGATCATGAAATGATCCCTGAGGTGCTCACTCCAAAATAGGAATCTTTGGAGTTTTCCAATTGGACAGGCATTGTCAAACTGAGTTATCCTGGAAGCTGGGCTCAGTAGGATGGATTTTAGAAATCTGTCTCAAAAGCTAATTAAAGAAAGGAGGTGGA
This sequence comes from Toxostoma redivivum, assembly GCA_013397375.1. Lineage (NCBI taxonomy): Eukaryota > Metazoa > Chordata > Aves > Passeriformes > Mimidae > Toxostoma > Toxostoma redivivum. Next base: position 1,043,835 of record VXBI01008137.1, on the reverse strand, counting down.
TTCTCAGAGGTGCTCTGGAATCATTCCTGCAGCTCAGGTTCCTCAGTATGTCCTGATATTCCCAAATATATCCCCCAACACATCAGGATCTCCTAACCTGGCCCCAGCTCCTCTTTTGGAGCTCCTCAGGCTTCACCTTCCCTTCCATCTTTCCCACATTTACATCCTCATTTCTCTTCTGGTGTTGTAAGCAGTGACCAACCCTCCCCCCAGCCAGAAGCCAGCAGGGACCTGCACTTTTCCTTTTTCTCCTGATTTTCCTGAGCTCTCAAACACTGTCACCAGCAGGGCTCATTGATCCTTGGCAGCAATGGTTTGCCCTCCTGCATTCAGCCAAGGAAAACCTTTGGGACCTGCCTGGTGTGCCCTTTTCCCTCTGTTTGTAACCTCATGGAACATCACAGGTCACAGTGATCCCATCCACCCGTCCTGAAACAACAAAGTCAAGATTTATCTAAGATTTATTGTCTTAGCTCTACTGGCTCAGCCACTTCCTACATTGCTTCTACTCTGATCATTGCATGTAGAGCTTCTATCCCTCAGCTAAGCTCTTAACCCTTTCATTTCTGCTTCAACAGCTGCCATGAGCCCTTCAGAGCCACCTCAGAAGTTGCTCTCAGAGACTCTTTGCTCTTTTACTTGTAAAATCTCTGCACCCATCACACCACAAGAAAATCACTGAATCTCAGAATGGGCTGGAATGGAAAAGATCTTAAAAATCTCCCAGTTGCAACCCCCTGCCATGGGCAGGGACACTTTTCACCATCCCAGCTTGCTCCAACCTGGCCTTGGACACTTCCAGGGACCCAGGGCAGCCACAGCTTCTCTGGGAATTCAATTCTCCATGTGAACAAAGTGGATTCAGTGGGAAGAGAGTTTTCCTCCTCATACCAGGGGTTTTTTGATCATCCTGAGTGTAGTGGTTTTGGTTTGCTAATCTGAAATTTTTTTGTTGTGAGATATGATTAGGAGAAAGATAAAATAGGCTTAATTTTAAATGGTATAAAGAGAGACTTTATTATTAGAAACTATAAGAAAAGAAAAATTTAGACTATTTTTTTCCTTTTTTAATATTCTTTTTCACACTGAAAACTTATAGAAAATAATTCAGTCAGTTTATTATTTTTAAAGTAGTTTTTTTATTAATTTATTTGGGACAGGAGATTTCTGCCCAGGATTTGGCAGGTAAAAATTTCAGGAAGCCTTTACCAAGCACCACACTGAGGGATTGGGGGTTTTTTGACCATGCTGAGGGAGGTGGACGTGCAGGAGGTGCCCAAACTGCAGTGGGGCTGTGCAGGTTTGAAAAGGCAAAGCCATCACTCACTGGAGACACCTCCACACCATGACCTTTTGCATTATTGAATATGCTCATTGCTATAAAAAGGATTGATTTTCCTCCCAAGCAGTGATGGATGGAGAGATCCAATCCAGGAAGAGCTGCTTAATAACCTCAAAAATAAAAAATATTCTCAAAGCCCTTTTCCTTTCTTGCCCACATCCCCAAGTGTGCCTAAAAGCAGCAGGAGGTGCCATAATTAACCAACTGAAGCCCATAATTCCTCAGCACATCAATGGATTGGGGGACTACACAGCTGACCAGGCACCAAAGGATGACTTAATTTGCAATCATTAATTTATTAAGCCCTTACATTTTTAAGTTGGTCTTAAAAGGCAATGGGATCTCCACAAAAGTGAGCAGTGAATTTTAATGACTCAGTACTGTCAGAACAAGGGCTGAAAGCAGTTACACCCTGCCTTTAAAACTTTATGTCATTAAACTCTTTGATCAGAGCCCACTGTTGCTGTTTCTAGGCTTTTCTGGGCAAAAACTGTCTTGAGTTGAACAAAATATTTCATTTTCAGGATGTTCTCTTTTTGGCTTTTATCGAGGTTGAGGCTGACAGTGAAGTATCAGCTTGAATGAAAATTGTAGCATTTCAAATTTGTTTTTCTTAAAGACAAGGTTGGATTTTTTTCTGTTTGTGACTGAAACACCAGAAATCCCAGAATGGTTTGGGTTGGATGGGACCTTAATGATAATTTGGTTCTAATCCCCTGCCATGGGCAGGGACACCTTCCACTATCCAAGAATATCCTGTCCAACCTGGCCTTGGACATTTCCAGGAATAGGGACATACAATCATGCAAATCTGCAGTAAAAAGTATTTTTAGGTCTTTTTTGGAGGCTGATGTGTCTCAATCACCAGGAAGAAGTTAATTACCTTAAGATATGGGAGACCACCACATTTCTATCCCCAGCACACTTCCTTCCTGCTTTGGAAGGCACTGGTGGTGTCAGGTTATTGCAACTCTCCCATAAACCCATTAGAAAATTGTAAATTGAAAGTTTATTGAGTCAGATTTCTGATAGCAGGGGGAAAATAAAGATTTTTCTAAATTCTCTTGATGTTCAATTTCTATCAAGAGAGCCTTCAGGGAGAAAAATTTGATTGAGGGTTGTTGGTGGGGATTCTTTCAATGCTGTGCTAATTTAGGACCTGAGTGCTGTGGAGTAGCTGAGCAGCTCCCAGAACCCTCAGTCACAGGATGGTGAAGTCCCAGAGATGCTGTTGGGAAGGGACATTAAATCACAGGGTGCCACAGGTTTGTAAAAGCACAGGGATGTGGTTGGAAGGGTTTAAAATCATGGAGATGGTGGCTGGAAGGGACATCAAGTGCAAGCTTTGGCTCAAGGCAGGACATCAGCTGTGGCTCTGCCCAGCCAAGGTGGGTCAGCCTGGGCATGGAGAAATCCATGGAGCTGTTCCAGAGCTTCACTTCCCTCCTGGTGGAATTTATATCCAACATCCAGCCTGGACCTGCCAATTGCAATGACAGAACCAGAGAAGCTGGAGAAGATTCCTAAGGTCCAGCCTTAAGCCAGCGCTGCTGTGCTCACCACCCTGTCCCAGATGCCACATCCACACAGCTTTTGAACACTTCCAGGGATGCTGATTCCAGCTCCTCCCTGGGCAGCTGCTTCCAATGCCTGACCAGCCTTTCAGGGAAGAAATGTTCCCTATAATGGGTTAGTGCACCACCTAATCAGTGACTTGTCTTAATTTTCTTCTGTCTCCACTCAGAGTCAGGATTGAAAATATGAAGGAGTGAATTTCTCGTGTTCGGACCTGGTTATTTATTAAATATTATTTAAAGTACAGAGAGTTCTGCAACACTTCTAGCCACCAGCTAAAAGTGAGCAAAATGGAAATTAATCAAACTAGTTACAAGGTCTTTTAAAGTTGAACACTCCAATAGAGAATTAACACCTATATTATTGATACTTCTGACCCAATAACCAAACTCCTGTGACCTGCAGTGCAGCACTGACTGTCCAACCAGAAACTACTGCCTGAAATCATGAAGAAGGAAGAAGACAGAAAGAGACAACGCCCAAAATCCTCCATCTTGTCCCCATACCTATCACTATATTCTAAAAACCCCAAATTCCAAACCCTTCACCATGTGAAACTGCACACTTCTATTTAAGTCCACACTCCTGACTTTATCTTTCTTTATCTTTCAAATTTGGAGCCTTCTCCAGGGCCTCAAGTCAAAAGCAGTGTTCTCCTGGGGGTCAGTGTCAGAAAGCACAGAAAGTTTAAAACTCCCAGGCTCCTGGGTTCCAATAGTTCCCCAATATCCAATCTAAACCTCCCCTGGTGCTAATTGAGGCTGTTCCCTCTCCTCCTGTCCCTGTTCCCAGATCCCAAATCCCCCTGGCTGTCCCCTCCTGTCAGGGAGTTGTGCAGAGCCAGAAGATTCCCCCTGAGCCTCCTTTTCTCCAGTCTGAGCCCCTTTCCGGCTCCCCCAGCCTCTCCTGGTGCTCCAGACCCTTCCCCAGCTCTGTTCCTTTCTCTGGACTTGCTCCAGTCCCTCCATGTCCCTCCTGAATTGGGGGGCCCAGAACTGACCCCAGGGTTGGAGGTTTCCTTTAAGTGCTTCACTCTCTGTCAGTGGAGAAGTGGTCAGCACTCTCCATGCAATGATCAGGGAGAAATTTAAAACAAAACAAAACAAACAAAAAAACCCCAACACAACAGGGAAAGAAATTGCTGAAAAAAAATCCCTAAAATTGTGGCTGGGAATTTTTTCCTGACCGCAGGTGATATCAGAAGTCGGCAACTTCTGGTAGATGCAAACAGGACTCTTCTCCCCAGGCAGCTCCCCTTCACTTCTCAACAGCAGCAAATTTACTGTGGGATTAATCTGGGAAAAATCCATCCTTTTTCCCTGTTCTTGGCACTCTGTGCCACCTCCCCTTGCCCAGGCACAGGTTGCAAGGCCAGCATCACCCTTGCCTATTTTCCAGCAGTTTTGGAAACAAGGCTTTGCCTCAAGTCCCTTTCCACAACTCAACCTTGCAGGCAGTTTGTGCAGATGGATTAAGGACCAGGAATGTTTGGATATGTGTGCCTCTATCAGAAACCCTCCAGTCCCTTCCTGAACCCCTCAGGCTGAGAAGAAAACCCCAGGGCTCAGATCAGGAGCGCTACTACTCAGCACAAAGAGCCAGGCTTTGTTCCTCAAAGACAAACTAAATCAAAAAATAAAAGCTGCAGTGACTTCTTACTTCTGACAAACTGGTTCAAGTCCTGCCAGGTAAGCGAGTTTGCAGCCCTGAAGTGATCCTCCTGAAATCTCCAGGGTGTTTGATCTCCATTTCAGGAATCCTACCAAAAAATCTGCTGGGGAAAGTGTAGCATTTGTTCGAGCAGCAGGTACAGAATTTGGCAGGTTCCCCAAGTCAGCTTCCTTCCCAGCCTTGTGCACTGGTGCCTCCCAGTGTCTGGAAAAGAGAGACGCAGAAAGCTCCAGAAGAAGATTGTTGCAATACTTTAAAATTTTAAATCAAACTATTCCTGGCTGTCATGGAATACAATCTGAGAATGGTTTGGCTTGGGGAAAACCATCATGATCACCGAAGTTCCAAGGCAGGGACACCTTCCACTAGTCCAGGCTGCTTGAAAGCACATCCAGCCTGTCCTTGAGCCCCTGCAGGGAAGTGCTATGTACCTGTTCATGCTTGGGGGGGATCAGGAGATCCTGTGTGAGCTCAGGGAGCAGCCAAGGAGCCCTGGGAATGGGGGGAACAAGGCTCTCCCTGCTCGGTTTAGTGAATTAACTCCAAAGTGTTGCTGCTCCCCACCTGCCCCCTCCAGCCCCAGCAGCCACAGAACTAACCAGCAAGAGGCTTCAAAGAGGAGAAAAATTGCTTTTTATTTAAATATAGGCCAGACATAAAGCAGAAGCTTTAGTGCTACCAGCACAGGACGCTGTCCCTGGAAGTGTTCTAAAAAGGTTCAAAAGTGTGTGTGGCACTTTGGGACAGGATTTAGTGGTGGAGTTGATATGTTGGACTCAGTCCTTGGAGGGCTTTTTCAGCCTCGTTGATTCTGTGATTGTGACTCATCAGGGGAATTTGGTTTCTGAATCCAATCCAAAACTCAGCTGCCAGCTCTGAGATGCCTCCAGCACCAGAGGTTCCTGCTCTGCATCACCTGAGTGTTTCTCAACCACTCCTCTGGGCAATTCCAACTCCCCAGTTCCAGTGCCTGACCACCCTTTCAGCAAAAACAAAACAAAACATCTCTCCTAAAACCTAATCTAACCTACCCCTGGCTGAGGGAGAGCCCGGCCCAACCTGAGGCTGTTTCCTCAGGTCCTGTCCTTTATCTGGCAGAGGTAACCACTTGTCCATAAACCTGGGTCACACCCAGTGCAGAGACAGCAAATCCAGGAGGAGGGATTGCCAGATTGCCACTGCCCAGTCCCTGTCCCCTCAGCAGCTGTGGCTGTTCTGTCACATCCTCTGAGCAGCACTCAGGGCACCCTGAACCCCACCAAACACAGGGGGCTCTGCTGCTGCAAGCCTGATGGAACCTGCACAGGTTTGTTTTGTTCAGCAGCTCCACTGCAGCTTGGTTGGGTTTTTGACCTCATCCAGCAGGTAAATAGGAAATTTTTGGAGCCAACCAGGCCAGGTCTGTGCCCTTTGCTCCCACCCAAGGCAATCACAGCTGGAGGAGGTGGCAGCTCCCTGGAGAAAGCCTCGTGTTTGCTTTGCCCTCTGGTGGGCACTGAAGCATTTCAGGGCTGAACTTTCTGCTTAATTTGTCTATAATTTCCCTACAAGAGCCCATGAAATAAGGGATTTGGGATGTTAATGTCTTCCCCTGCATAATGAAAGGATTAATCTCAGCCTTCCATGTTACACTGACTGCTTTACCTTTTAGTGGTCATTATTTCAAACCTTCCTTATCATTCTTACATCAAAAGACATTTATTCCACCAAAGGGAATTTTAAAGGCATAGGAACAGGAAGCAAAGACTTTTTAGGACTTTTTGTTTGGTGTTGCTATTTAATTACTCTGTAAAGGATTCTTCCAAGGGCTGGAGAAAAATGGCCCAAGGGAATCCCAGAATGGTTTGAGTTGGAAGGGACCTTAAAGATGATTTCATTCCATCCCCTGCAAGGGTCTGGGACATCTTCCACTATCCCAGGTTGCTCCAAGCTCTGTCCTGAGCCCAGGGCTTTTAAAGCCATGACCCCTTGAGAGGGACACTTCATCTGTCCCCACCTCCTGCCTGCCCCTGCTTTTGTGCCATGCTTTCATTCCCCCCCTCACAAACAGTTTTTCCATGCAACTGGGTCACCTTTGAAAGTCAGCAGAAGTGGAGTTGCTTTGTTTAAAATAAAAACATGTATTTCTATCACCTTAGGAGTTGTTTCTCTTTGGCACAGGGACCCTCTGATCCTCCCACCTCCTTTTATCAGCATCTTCAAAAGAGAAAGGGAGTTATAATTGCTTTCTCCCCTCACCACAGAAGTAAGAGAGAGGCTGCTGTTCCCCTCTATTGGCATCCTGTGGAGAAACATGCTTTGAGCAATCATTTATTTACAGAACAAAAATAACATCTGGATTTCAAAGGGCAGAGCAGCTCAGAAGAATGAGGCTCTCTCCTCCCTCCCCAGCCATCACCTTCTGCTGATTCCCACCCACTGCCTGCACAACCCCCTGCTCTGCCTCTCTCCTCACTCCAGGGGCTTCTCCCTCTCTCTGAGCAGTTTTGCTTTTGCCACAGAATCCCAGAGTGGTTTGGGTTGGAAGGGACCTTAGAGATCATCCAGTGCCACCCCTGCCATGGCAGGGACACTTTCCAGAATCCCAGGTTGCTCCAAGCCCTGTCCAACCTGGCCTTGGACACTTCCAGGGATCCAGGGGCAGCCACAGCTTCTCTGAGTCAGGGCCTCCCCATCCTCAGAGTGAGGAATTTTTCTAATATTTAACCTAATTCTGCCCTCTGCCAGTTAGAAGCCATTAGATATCCTGTGGAGAAGCAGGGAGCAGAAAAATGTGAATCAGTAGCTCCACAAGCCTGATTTCTTCCAGCTCTTTGATTTTTGCTTTATTTTCTGGTTCCTGATTCAGCAGAATCCTCTGAGTCCTGTCACACAAAACATCTCTTCCACACATGAACCCATTCCAGTGATGGGAAAGCTCAATTTTCTGTCACATTAAGCCTTTCAGTGCTTTAAAGCTAATGAACTGGTGTCTTCAGAGCCATTACCAAAGGTGGCTGAAATTCCCCAGAAAAGTCCACAAGCTCTTAGTAGGGACAGACTAATTAACAGGCCTGCTTTCATTAAGAATAAAACTCCACCTGCAAACTGCCCCATCCCCACTACTGCCTGCCAGGCAGCTGGAAAGGCACTTTTGGGATGTATTATATCTCATTTCACCACTTCAACACACAAATTTTGCAGGAAAAGCCTCCAAGAGTCCCTGAAAATAAAGAGCAAGCTTGTTAAAGCCACAAAGATTCTATCACAGCCTCCTGCAATCCCCTTGTATAATTATATTTCTATACATGTATTTATAAATATGCTTAAATAAATGAGCTGATGAATTGGCCACAGGGATCACTGAAGGTGCCTGCAAAAATGAAATGATTGATCAGCCTCGTTTCTCATACAATCAATAAATTCCAAATGAATGAAATGAACTGAATGAAAACAACCATTACAAAAAAAAGCCATTTATTAGATATATGTACATATATACATATACATGCGAAATGCTTTTATACACATTTACACAGGTTCAATTATTAATACAGTGCAAAAATGTCTAAAAAGGTACCAGCCCACCTTCTACAAACTCAACAAGTCTTTGGAAAAAAAAAAAAAAAGCAAAACCCAGAGAATTACCAGCTTCATAAAGTGACTAAGCACTGCAAGCCTGGAAATTACTGAAGTTTATTCTTTGCCAGTTTGCATGTGCTGAGCTGCTGGGTGAGGAAAAGTTTCCAAAAGACTTATTTTGCAAAGTGACAGAATGAAGAAGATGCAATTCAAACCACATTAGCCAGTTTAACGTTGAACAAAAATGGATGGATTCCTCTTTGGGGATTTGATTCAATACAGGAAAAATCCCACATTATGAGTCAGATTTTGTGTTCTAAACTGCAAGTCATTCTTTTTTATTAAATCTTAAAGCACTGAGATCAATGTAAACTATTCTATTCATCTTGCTGTTTTGCCAGGAGAAAATGTTTAACTGTATAAATACTGTGTGGATATGGGATAAATACCAAATTAAAAATAAAAATAGGTCAAACTCTGTGTGCTCTGCCTTGTCCTGGAATCCCAACCCAAACCTATGAAGTGCACACAGACTAATCCATGTAGATTCCTTAATATGGTTTACACATATTACAGAAAAATAAAAGATTGCAAAGGTTTTAAGACCAACATCAAAACAGAGCTTTGTCAATGGGTAGAAAAGATCTAAAAATTCAGTCACAATCCCCTAAAAATCCACAAAGCAAAAAAATAGAAGTTTAGGCAAAGGCAGAACTTGAACCAACTGATTTGGTTTGGTTTTATTGAAATGTTTTTAGGAAAATTCAATAAAATTCAATCCAATTCAATAAAAGCTGAATTTAACCCTTCTCCACTCTGTTCATTGCACAATTATCCAAACACCCTGTTCTAGCACTCCTCTGCAGAGCTGTGGCTGCCATCCCCTGGCTCAGGGATGGATCTGTTTCAGGACAGAGCAGTTGGAAGCATCAGGAATGTTACATTTTTCCCATCAGCTCCCTACAAGGCTGAGGAATGCCCAGCTGTAAATGCTCTGTGTGCCTCAGGCCAGAGCAGGGCTGGCTTTAGCCAAGCCCAGGAGAAACAGGAAAAGCTCTTTTGGACTCCTTAGCCAGAGTGAGGATAAAAAGGCAGGAGCAGGGAGTTGGCTCCTGTCCTAAAGTCCTTTTCATGAAGTTTTGTCTGTCTGTAGTATAAAATACTTCATCCTTTCCCCACAGGAATCCAGTGGGTTGATATCCAATTTATGTTCCTGGAAATCACCACCAAGTCATCAGATCCACTATCCTTAAAGTGTCAGATTTTTGGAGCGTTCTTTTCTCAGATTTTTTTTTTTAACTTGTAATCCAAACTCGTGGCTGAGTTCCCTGCAGTCTCCAGAAGTATCTTACCAAGCAAAACTGGGACTGAATAGCAGGAAAATTAAGAGCAGTACAAAACCCCTCACATCTGTGGGGTCATCTTGGTGTCTCAAGGACAGTGGTTGAATTGTGGCTTCATTTCTCCACTTGCACTCTGACAGAAAACTGGGATAATGACAGACAAACAACTTTAATCCAGTCCCTTATAACAGAAAACCTTTCCCTTATGGCACACAGCTCGAGCTGTGTCCTTAAATGCCTGGCTAAAATATTCCTCCATCATTCCTACCAGACTATTCCTCACAGTTTGGAGGTTTTTATCACGTTGCTGTTACAGTAAGTGCAGTGAAAAAAAAATCCTACATTTTCCTCCTAGGAAAAGCTCTGGCACTAAATCTCCTGATGTCCTAGAAACTGTCCAGGTTGTAATGGGCTGCCCATGGATGCTGCTGCTGCAGACAGCTGCATCCAGAAGTGCTTCCAAGGTACAGCAAAACAAATTTCTGGTCTGATCCTCTTGTTTGCAACCTGAGATTCCAGGAAAACTCACTGAGATAAAAGAAAGGAATTTTGTCAAGTGTTCCTGTAAAAAAGACAACTCTGCTGCATGTTAATCTCTTTGCTACCAGAGGTAGAGACTAGGTGAGAGGAAAAATAAATCTTTGGTGAAAGACTTGGGGATGACCAGAAAGAAAAAATAATAATAACAAAAGGAAATTTTAGGACTGTAATTCCACAATAACATACCTACAGTTCTCTACATCTCAGTTTGAATCTCTACAATGCCTCAAGGATAGCTGCATCAAACTGCTATGCATTTTTTTAATAGCCAGCCTAAATTATTCATCTATGCCCTAAAATGCCCCTGTGCACCTCCATCCATGACAGAGCAGAACTCCCAGTGCAGCAGAGGTTGGGAATTCCAGCCCTGCAGTCTCTTACTCCAAAGTGCACACTCAGAAACTCATCTCAGTGCAAGAACTCCCCACCATTAACCACAGGTGTTTTACAGAACAAAGAGAACCTGCTCTTGCTTTCCATTCCTAGAAATGGCTTTCTACTCACCAGCTACTAATTAAAAAAAAAAGGTGAAGGAGTTAGTGGCCTGTCATAAATAGGCTTGGAAGTTTTATTATCCATACAGACTAAGGAAACATGGAATTGCCCTTATCCTAAAAGTGACCTTAGCCAAGGACACAAAGGCCACAAGTGCTGACAGATCACTCACACCCACTTGGATTATTTTCTGCTGCCCCAAGCATATTTGCAATTAACCCATGAGCACACACTTAACTGCAATGTGCTGTTCAGCCAAGGAGATATTTATAGACTTTATGGTTTAGAGACAGCCTTTTCCTGTCCTTCCAAACCTAGAATAATGACTCTGAAGCTCACCCTCACCATTTTTCCCACTGATACCGCACTCACCTAATTACAGCACACCCCTTTACTCACATTTACCAAGAATCTTAACAGACTGTAAGGGCAAAAATGTCACCCATCACTCCACCTTTGTTTTACTACACAATTTGAGTATTTGCAGCAGCAGGGCAAGACTGACCTGCCACACTATCACAGAGCCAGTGAGACAAATGGCAAAATGCTGTCTGGATGGTGGCAGCCAAGGAGGAAAAGCCTGCTGATGGTAAGAACTGCCATCTGTTGGTGACACCTGACAAGCTTTGCCATGCACCACGTGAAATACAGCTGCACCCCTTGCTGTGTGTTGGACATAATTACAGGATCCTCCTTATCCTTGTAACAGTTGCTTGGAACCGTTCTCCTTGCAATAACAATTGCCATGGATGGTTAAAAAATACTCTGAGCTATTTTTGGTGAGGTGAATACAAAAAAGAGTTGTAAAAACAGAGTAGCAAATCCCAAGTTTTTTTCATACACCACAGTCAGGCTGCTTCTCCAGGAGCTGCCTTGTCAGGATCTGGTAAGAGGAAAGAAAAGCCACTCCTATGTGGAAGGAGATTTGCCAGAGGTTCCTTAATCCATACAAGTAGATGTTGCATGAGCAGACACAGAAAAGGAGCACAAATGTCTTCACCTTCCTGGCTGAGCTGTAGAAGAGGTACAGGTAACACTGCAAAAGGAGCAGAGAGGGAGAGTTAGCACTGAACTCTGCACAAAACCAGGGATCCAGCTGGGAATTGCTGCCTGGCACAGCTAGAACCCATCTACATGTGAAGAGCAAAACCCTCTGAGGAGAAAATGAAAAGCTCCCAGTGCTGGCAGAGGAGTCACTTTTTCCCCTCAGGCAGTGACAGATCAGCCTTTGCCACCTCAGGTCACGGTTTCCAACTGTGCTGATGCCACAGGCAGAGGTCAGCACGTGGAAGGCCCTGCAGGTTGTGCACAGGCATTTGGGGAAGAAGCTGCTATAAATCAAAAGGAGAAGAGAGAACTCTCCTTTATTCAGCTTCCCTGGCTTCAGGTACTCACAGAGAAAGCAGCACTGAGCCTTTCTTTGTGAAAAACAACTTGCAGCAAGTATTTTAATCTAAATTAATCGATTAGATTGAAATTCATCTAATAGATCTAAATTCATCTATTAGATTGAAATAAATATATTAGATCTAAATTCATCTATTCACCTCAAAGCTCTGCCATGAACAAAAGTGTAAGAAGGCTGAAAGACACTAAATTTTATCATAATGCAACAAATAATCCCATAAATACATCAGTCTGCAGATAGTGGTCCCCAAACCATAATCCAAGTGCAACAAGGGCAGTGGATACACTGTAGGCACCAGTTACTCCTACAAACAAAACTGCAGCACCTTTCTGCAATGCCAGGCTAAAAGTTGAAGATTTTCCAGCATATATTGCCCTCAAGTTAAAGATTGTAGAATTTTTTAGGAATTCAAGAAACCTTTCAAGAAAAACCAATTTGAAACATGTTGTATTTTTCTCATTCAAGCTCTTCTGTGTAAGGTCAGAGAAAATAACCCCATTACGGAAAAACAATCTAAGGAATCACCAGGATTCAATGTAATTTTTCATGTAAATTACATCATTTTCAATAATGTTGCTGTGCAATATTTGCTCAGTCCTCAAGGTGGTTGTACTCTAAAAGCTCATCACTAAGTCTGACACTGACAGGAAGATGTGGTGTCCATCCCTTTGAGAAGAAACCATTTTTGGGATGGCATTTATTCAGCACACCCAGACCCCTCTGGCTTGGAAACACTGAAAAAGCCTGCAAATGCAATTTTCCAAGGGTCAAAATGTGCCTTGAAGTGCTTTTGTGCCACTTCACTGGAATAAATCAGTGGAATCACCTAGGTAGGATATTAAAAACTTCTGCTTAGCTGAAAATGGCTCTGTCTTGTGAATTGTAACAGCAAAATAATCAGCAAAGATTTTTATTTGCAGTTAACATACCTGAAAAACACAGGCTAGAAAAGGTAGAAGAAAAGCTATCACATTTCCAATTCCTTCATGGTCCTCCTGTTGGGATTAAAAGAAGTGACAACTACGTCAGGCACAGCTTTTAGCAAGTGCTGCTTGATATTTGAGAACATTATAAATATAGTCAAGAACCTCTTATCCCAGTTTATGTTGATTGACTATAACAGTGTTAAACACCAAGATCAATATCACTGGATAAGACACCAAGAACTGAGGCTTATGTGACAGTTCCTGCTAAATAAAACTGTGTCAGGATACAATCAGGACAATTTTTTTTTCCTTTTTAAGAAGTTGTTTACAGTCTCATGTTTATATAAAATAATTACAGAAAAAAATCTAAAATAAAATACAAGAATGGAGAAAAAAATCGAGGCAGCCTAGTAAGAATAAAATATTTCTCAGAATTTAAACTTCTCTAGAACAGAATAAAATGCAGAATATTGTGATGTACAGTAAAATACAAAAGGTGCAGCAGGTGAGCAACCAACTGTACAGTCCCTGGAGAAACAAAACACTTCTTGTGGAAAGATGTGTGCTCAGCTAAGGGGCAGAACAGCCACCCTTGAACACCCTTGTGACCCAAAAACTCTCTGCCTTTCACTCATTCTCAGGTGTGAGTGCAACCAGGGTTACCTGGAAGGAATATTCTGCCAGGTGAACTCCTCGGATGAGGTTCAGAGCTCCACACATGATGTTCAGAACAAGTGACAGAATCCCCAGTGGGGTCACAGGCTGCATTCTGTAAGTAGGGGCTTAAAATGAAATGAAAACCAGACATTAGTGAAAGTTTGCACTATTACTTTCAATCGTTTAATAAAAAACACCACAATTACCTTATGTGGGTTTTAAACACTTTCAAGACTTTTCATGCCTGCTCCAGGGAACACTGATTATGAACAGAAAACCCCTTTTTTTTGGTCTATTGCAGTATTCAGTTCTTCACACATCCAGAAATCATCAAGAGCTCTGGAGTAATTTTAAACAGATCAGTAACAGACTTTTTCTTGACCTATTTGGCATCGATGTCTTCTGCTATGGTGCATGTAGATAATTTTTTGTTTATTCCATGAGGATGCTCAGCACCCCTCACAGGTCAGCAGAAAAGCCAGAGGCTTTCATCACCCAAAGATTTGGGGAAGGGCCTAGATTTCAGCCACCCATCACAACAAGGCAGCACTTCATCTCCTCCTTAACCAGTAATTAAGTATTTCTTCCCACTGGCAGTTTGAGGGCTCAGGCTGCCCACATTTCCCAGGTAGTGAATTATCTGCCTCCTTCCTTTCTCACCTTCTCTGCTACTACTTAACAGCCACACTGCTGAGCAGCAATTCTGCAGGTAATCTCATTGATACATCCCTAATTAAGGTCAAAGTAATTATCATAAATGTGTGCTTAGCTCTGGAACTGCTGCCTCTAATTCAGTCTTGTCCAAGAGCCCACCTCCAGTTTTCTCTCACTTGCTCATCAGCAGATTCCACACCTTGATCCTCACCTACATTTCATCCCTACCTTTGGATCATCAGTAGGACACTGTCAGTTTAATGAGAAATGATAATTTGCAGCTCAGATACCAAATCCAGATCTTCTCCTGCACCAGTGTCCCCAAGACACAGGAGTGAATGAATGAGCCCTCAAGAAAACCATCCAGCCCTCTGGATCTTCTCTCTGTGTGCAGGTGTATCCAGATCCTGACTATTCCAGATAAACTGCACCTCTGGCTTCCTTTTGAGTGACAGATGAAACAGCACAACAGCCACCACGTGGTTTCAGAGAGGAAAACACTCCTGCCTTCTCCTTCAAGCCAGATTTTGATAGATGGATGTAAAAAACTCTGGTGCCAAATTAATATAGGCATGTAAAGCACCTTTCATCCATGTCTCTGTAATTAATTTGTCTGGCATGTGCTCATACATCCATAATTCCAGCTCCAAAGCAACTGCAAAAGGAACTGTATCAACTCAATTTGATATGTGTCACTTTAGGGAGCATTACTGGGTATTACAGACAGAATGGTGTGAGTAACCCTGTCACTCAAAGGTAATTTGTCTTTTCTTTTGCTACACAGTGACATTTCAAAAGAACTTGTAGCAGCACCTTTGTTCATTCACTGATCCCAGAATTCAGTTTCCATCTATTTTTTCCTGCTATTCTTACTTTCTACTTTTGATTAATTAAATTACGTTGCAGCTATATATATGTGTAACTCTCCCACAGATATTTCCTAATAAAGACTGTTTCTCTTCCTCAAATTCTAAGATTTATTTCAGAGGCATAAAATGTCTCTCAAACAAATTATAATTATCAAACACATTATCACTCATTGGGCAGGATCCTACAAACTACACGTGCTAAGAGTTCCCAGTCTCTAGGAAAGAATAATGTAGGTCTCAATATATTTCTTCTGCAGCATGAAATATTATGTAAAAGTTACATTTTTTTTAGTCCAGGAGGATAAAAAGGACTGCTGTCACAGATGCAGGGGAGATTAAAACGTCCAGTTGCTCAGGGTTCAGATTCTGTGAAAACTGGTCTTGAAATCTTTTGCTGCAGAGATTTATTTCTGCTGTTAAATTCTGAGGTTTAACTCACAAACTAAAATTGCACAGAGAAGTGAGATGGGTCCTGCTAAAGGAAAATCATTTCACTTCCTTAGGTGAAATCAGTCATATTTTTATAAAGAGAATTTCATACTGCAATGGCCTATTACATTAAATAAAGGAAGGGAAGAGTACAAACACTCAGTCCAAGACAGCACAACTCTGCACAAGCACAAATAAACACTAATTAGGCTTCACAAATAAACACTAATTAGGCTTCATACTGATTTGACTCATGAAGCACAGAAGTTGTGCACTTCAGAGCACAAGATCCACACAGAAACATTCTGGGAGCTGTGGGTGATGCACCAGCAGGTTTGAACATGTACAGAATAACTGCAAACACCCTCACACAGTGAAGAAATTGAAACCTCTGCCCATAAAAGATTTTCTGGCAGAGGCCTGTGGCCATTTCACTGGAGGGAGTATTATGTGTGTGCAGCACAGCAGGCACAGCACAAGGCTGGACACTGAGTCACTCACTCAAAGCTCTGCAGAGAGTGCCAGGAGTGAGAAATGAAATCACAGCCCAACAGCCTAAACTCAAATACAAGCACACAAAAGGCAGAGAGCTTCAAAACCACCCCCTTGAAAAGGCTCTGAAGGACTCCCTGTGTGCCTGTGGAAGATGAAGAACACTCATGAGGGGGAGCTGCAGGATTCACCAGCTCACTCACAAGACAAGTGGCACAAGTTGTTCTGCTGCTTCCCAGAGGCAGCTGTGATGTGCCAGCCCTCCCTGCCCACAGAAAGCTCCTCAGAGCCCCCCCTGCCCTGCACACAGCCCCAGTGTCCTCTGGAGCAGCAGCAGAGTGCCCACACTGCCAGGAGGGAGCTCTGAGCAGAGCCAGGGCTGTGTGGGTGTTGATCAAGGGTACAAGGGAAGGGTTTTTGTAGCAAGAGTTGGGCTGGGTTTAGGTAACAAAGGGAAGAACAAGCAGCAGAAAGAATGGAAGTAAGAAGGGAAAAATCTCTTGTTCTCATGAATGCTAACAAGGACAAAGCTGCCCTGACTTTTCTGCCCTTTTCACACCAAACTGAAGAGCCAGAGGATGAGGTCACCCAGTTCCAAAGAGGCCAGGAGCAGCTCCAGCCATGTGAGCAGAGAGATGTTTGGATCATCCCTGGATCGATCAATCTGCACCAGGGAGTGCAGTCACAATTCAATTCTGCTCTCCTGCAGCATTTCAAACAGCCTCTTGCAGGGCAGAGCCATCGTATAAATAACATTAATATGGAACAAACACTATGCACACAGCTAAACTTAGAGCAGCAAAGTGGGATTCAGCTGGGAGGGAATGATGAGAGGAGAGAGACACAAGCCAGGAAAGCTGATTCCAGTGGAGGCAAACAGATGATCATAAACATGATCCTTAAAATAAAGGCAGAACAATCTGTGAGAGTATTTGGGTTAGACCAGAGAGAACAGCCAGAAATAAAAAGCCAGATGGAAAGTATAGGAAAGCAATCAGAAATAAGAGGGAAGTGAAAATATATTTCTGATCTGTGGACACAAACTAGATCACAAATATTTACTGGCACTGAAGCTGTTCAAAAATTTTTTTAAAAGTGCAAAGAATTTCTCAGCCCTGTCTAAACATGAAAAGATTTAACCTTCAAAAGCACAGTTCTGAGGAGCACTCACAAATCTGACTGGCAAATAAAGTGCTTTCCATTCTATTTTTAATTCCTCCTGGCCAGTGCCCTTCCATACTCTAATTTAAAATACCTATGTCAAATTAGATTCCAGCTCATCTATCACAAAAAATAAGATTGAGCAACTGGAACTTAATTTTATTAGTGTTTCATATGCCAAGAACAACAACAACAACAAAAAAAAAAACGGAAATACAAGCTCATGGCACTCCCACACACACAGCTGCATTTAAAACACCATGCTAATAGGATTAAAATAGAGAATGGTTTAGTGGTGTACTTGGCAGGGTTTGGTTTCTGGTTGGACTCAATGATCTGAAAGGTTTTCTCCAACCTAAATTATTCTATGATTTAATTTGTGGAGGAGGTAGGCAGGACCTTGACTGTGCAATGAAACACAAGTAAGAGGTACCATCTTTATAATAAAGAAGTAGAAGCTGGTACTTCAAAAGCAGGTAAAATGTCAGGTTTTGTTATAAAAAAGGTCCCTGTCAAGCCTCTGTGTTATTTATACAGATACAGAAAGCCTCTTTCAGAATTTTAGTCAAATGAATTAAAGTTTTTTAAAAATAAGGTAAAAGGAGAAAGCAAAGAGGGCAGACCAACTCAAGGCAGACAATGTGAGAACAAGAGTTTTAGCCTCAGCTCCTATTTTTCTCATCTTCTTTTCCCTCAAGGCTGAAGAAACTCATTCAGATTGTAATTACAGTTCTTTCATTACAAGTTTGCAGCAAGCAATGTATCAGTGGAGCTTCTTTAGAAATTTGAACAAACAAGTATTTTAAGAGAAGAGTCCACATGGAAAATATCAAGCCCAGCCTATATTTTCCATACAGAGAAGAAGATGTAAGGCTGGAAGAAGACTCCACAGCAGTCTCCAAATCTCTGCTGCATACCCAAATGTAAACCCATTTGTTGTTTACCATGATGGGAAAAAAGCCTTTTTTGTTCACACACACAATTTCTGGGTACATAAAGAACCCCCAGGTGTTTTTCTGCCATGTGCAGAGTGAGGAAATCTCCTGTCACCTGGTGTAGAAGTAACTTACTGTTATAGTTTTGACTTGCCTATTTAAATATACTCATTTTCAGTTGTGAGATAGAGCTAAGAGCAAAAGAGCAAGGCAGGCTTAAAACTTAAAAGGGTATAAAAACCTTATTAACCACACAAAGAAAGAGAAAGAAAAGAAAATTCAGAATAAGATCTTCAGACCACTCTTTCCTCCCCTCTCCTAACTTTCATAACAAGACAAACATACAAAAAACTACTTCAGTCAGTCCTCAACTTAAATAGTCCTTTCTTTCAGTTCACTTTGGAGAGAGGTGTTTCCTCTTTGTCAGGCCATAGGGACTTCTCCACAAGGAGGGGAAAAAACCATTTCTCTCGTGGCTTTACTTATGATTTGCATCCGCCCAAGAAAAGAACTTACAAATCATGAGGCTTCTCCTATTTTCACAGCTTTCCCAAAGCTGAGCTTATGGGCCATGTTAAACTCATGGGGTATTTACTTTTAAGAATTAACTGCTCCAAACCAAAAATATTGTTCATCTCTCTTTCTTTCTGTTCATGCTTCATCTCCACAAAAAGAGATTCCCCTTTCTCCTCGGGGCGAAGGATTTTGAACACAGATGCTTTTTGATTACCAATCTATCAAATGGAACATCTCCAAGCCCCTCTGTCTTTCTCCACACTTACCAACCTCCACATGGCCTCCTGCATGCCCTCCATTGCTCAGCCCGTTCAGCAGCTCTGTGTTCTCCAGCTGCAGCTGCACTGGGGGCTGCAGCTGCAGCTCCTCCTCCACCCTCTCCCAGCTGCCCTTGGCCCGGGAGCCACGGGTGCTGTTGAAATGGTGTTTCACCTTCTGAATGATGTTATCTGAAACAACAGGAAAAGCTGCTCAAATCACCCCTTCATTAATCCTTAGTGTTGTTAAAACCTGAATTGTGGTGATATTTTATCCTATTTAATTGTTTTAATTTCTTTCGTTCATTTCTTACTGGGTTCAAGTAGAAAATTCCACTGCTGGTTAGAGAACAAAAGTACTTCTTGTAGGTATTTTATAGAAAGGTTTGGGATGGAAGGGACCTTAAGGAGAATCCAGCACCACCCCCTGCCACATGGGCAGGGACACCTTCCACTATTTCAGGTTGCTCCAAGCCTTGTCCAGCCTGGCCTTGGACACTTCCAAGGATCCAGGGGCAGCCACAGCTGCTCTGGGCACCCTGTGCCAGGGCCTCACCATCCTCATAGAAAAGAATTTCTCCTAATAACTACTCTAAAAAATAATAAAAATTATCTGTAACTACCCAACAAAATATTAAAATCTTGAGCATCAAATACATCTTAGATCCAAATGCAGGAAAGAAGATAACCATACAGCAATATTAGGCACTCAGTAACCTAATAAAGTGTAACAGCAAAAATTATTTTAGAAATTTATTTTTCTTTTTAGAAGTAAGCTTTATGCAATTGAAAGAGGCTAGAAATTCCCCAACTCCTACTCAAGTTAAAAAAAAAAAAAAAAAAAAAGTAATGTGGATCTCAATATGAAATTACATGCTGGCTGTAATGTGCTCTGCAGGGAATCCACCCAAACTCCAAGATGGCTCTGTAAGAAACTTTCCTGATGGATTTATCAAGTTTTCAAGCCTCAGTTTAACCCTATTACTGAAATCTGGACTGAAGTGTGCAAACTCACTGCAGGACATTATCCTTTTCCAGAAAACTCTCACTGCAAGGGAATTGTGTCTTTCAAAGGTGAGAGGTTCAGTAGAGCAGCTGTTATGTGGCAAGAAAAGAAATTATTTTAGGTTAAAAAAAAACCACTGGGCATAGTTCTGAAGTATTCTGACTCCAAGTCATGCCAGAAATAAAGCTGCCCATGATAATCTATTCTGTCTCCCTTCTTTCCTGTACTCATCTGTCTCCACTCATCAGATTTTTTTTTAATTAAGTTAGAAAGTATCTGAGGTATCAATTTATTTTTTCTTCTCTGCTTGTTCATCAATCACCACAGCATTTTGTTCATAATAGATGAACTCTCAGGAACTCCAAACCAAATACTCCAATAGTTTAGGGCATTAAGATCTTCCCCTCCCCCTCTACATGCAGGCAAAGGCACACCCAGAGTCACTTCTATCATCAGCCTTTGGCCAGGAGATGATGTTTAACACCATCAATTTGGCAGAGAGAGGATTTTTACTATTAGAGAACAAAGTTACAAACCAAATTCAATAAAAGCATATGGTCTGGAAGCTGAATTGATGCTCCTTGTGTTGTAGGAAGCAGCAAATTCCCACCGAAGCTCTTCCAGGAAGCAGAAGGCCATGATGGTTGAGTAGCTGCTGGAACAGATTGCCATGCAGGCAATATCCCCAGAAGAAAGGAAACTGAAATAGAAATTTTAAAAAATCACATCAACATTAAAAGGTGGAAGTCCTGCTGAACGTGAGGATGAAGCTGTGCTTTCTGTCAGAACAAAATGTACAGACTGAGCTAAGAGAGCAGACTGCAAAATAAAAGGGATTTTTGTGGTTGTCAAAGTCCTGCAATTCCTGTAGATCTATTTTCTCTTACACAATTATTTATTCTTAACTCATCTAGGATGCCTGAGCACTGTGAAGAGCACAAAACAGACTTTATTAAATTGGTACATCAGTACAAATCAAGGACATTCTTTTCCCAGGCTGGCTTTAAAACACATTAATAAAAACCTAGGTGGTCAGCAAACCAATTTTGAAAGAAAATGCAGAAAAAAAGTAAAAGCAAGGGAATTTGTTCCCAGAAAGCAGATGGATTCCTTGCTTCCCTTGAACATGGCAACACCATATTAACAGCAAGAAATATCTGCTAATTTGCACAACCCAAGATTTTCAAACACTTCCTGCTATATCACAATAAAAATTCTACTCTAAAAGGGGCACCTCTAACACTGAATCCATATTTCTGTAAAAGTTTCCACTTGCAGATGGTCCAAACCTTCCAGGAGATTTCTCAGAGATATCTTCTCCTGCAGCCCAACCATTTGTCAGCAGGAAATCAGTTTAACACCCAAGTTATGAAACTGAACAATTTGTCTCCTTCCTACCGCTCCTATATTTTATCCCAACTTCATTTCACACTCATGGTTTCTATTTCACCGAATTTTTATTTATTTGCTGTACTGTGGACTTGGGATTTACAGTTTTGCTTGGCTCTGCCAGCCCAGTTCCACTGGGGAGCTTCCCCAAATTCCTGTTGCTCCCAGCTCCCAGCTGGGATCAACACCATGCCTGCACTACCACCTTTTCCAAGTTGTCCATAATTTATGGCCCTTTTGCCACAGATCCACTTGCACTGCTCTCATTCCAGAGCCAGGGCTGAGCTGCTGCACAGACCACAGCAGATTAAAAGCAGCAGGCATCAAAGGGCACAAGTTTGTTTTGAGTGAAAAGGAATTGAGATGAAAATCTCTGCTTTTCCAACTGTTTCAGTGTAAATTCATGTATTTTTTAACTCCCCCAAAAAGGGATGCTTAGTTTTAGCCTAGGGTCACTTAAAGATTTTTTTTACATTTGCTCACCAGAAATGCAATGACAAGCTAAAACTCACTTCTTAAAAGAGTTTTATTCATTTCTTTCTCTGTGATTTCTTTAATAAATTTCTTCCCCTCAACTAAGTCATTCCAAGGTAATTGGATGCCTTCTTAAAGAGATTTGTAAAAATCCATGATACTCCAATTGCTAAGAGTAACAAGCACATTGAGTAGGAGGCTTTTTGCTACACAAAATGAAAATTAAAATAAGCCAGATATATATAAATAAAATAAGAAAAATATGTATAAATATGTAACTAAATAGATATAAATATCGTGTATGTATATATAGATATATAACTAAATANATAAATATATAACTAAGCACATGTTCACTACATTGAGCAGGAGCTGAGGAATGAGGCTTCAAAATCACTGGAGTTCACACCCTAGACAAGCACTGTGGGATTTCACACTGGAATTAGGGACTGCAGCCCATACCCATAGTATTATTTCAATAGAATACCAACCCCCAAGAGCATTATTTCAAAAACTAAAGCCAAAAAAAAGCCCATCAAAGCAGAGCAGGGACTCACTGAATGCTCAGGTTACGTCCTTTCGCCGTGCCCCGACTGGGATAGCGCGCCAGGATGGAGGATAACGCCTTCAACCTCTTCCTGCATTCCAGAAAATCCTGGTTGAGATGGAAATCTGTGGAGGCTGAGAGGGGAAGCCCATCCCTCACCCTCACCACACAGGCAAAGAAGATCATGGACATTCTCCACGGGAGTATTCATGAGGACAACCTGGAAATGAAAGATTTAAGTCAGTTTGCTCCAAATTTCCAGGCAGGAATGTTGGAATGTGTCAGGATGAGCCAATTCACCTTCTCCATGGGAGTATTCATGAGGACAAGCTGGAAATGAAAGATTTAAGTAATTTCATTCCAAAACTGCAGACAGGAATGTGTCAGGATGAGAGTCAATTCACCACTAGAACTGAACAGCACCTCTGGTGACACCTCTGCCACTGCAAGGCAACCAAACTGTTCTCAGAGCTCGTGGCTGTGCCCAATTCTTGCCTCTCAGATAAAAAAGTGAGGCAGGGGATTTAATAAGAGAATTATCTACCTGAAAAATATCCCTGTTTTCCCTCCTGCTTTGCCCAAAGCATCAGAGATGCTGAGTGAAGTTCTCACAGGTGTTTGTGGAAGCTGCTAAGCTTCACTGATGTGCTGCATCTCCACTGGAGCTCCAAAAATCTGCCTGAGCATGGCACTTCTCTATTTTCTAGTGTAACACACAAATCCAAAAATAAATTTTAGGCTAGAGCCTATCAGGTTCTTTTTACAGACTCACCTAGGACTAAATATAGAATAAAAGTTGCCCTCTCTTGATTTCTTCCTCTTTAAGAGGTCACAAACTCCTGTGGAAAGTTATTCTTGGGCTTCACCTGGCATATTCAGAACATGCAGAGATGTGTCCTTCAGACATACCATGGGGATCCAGGGCACAGTGTCAGAGGATTAACAGCACTTCATATCAGCTCTGAAAGAGAATCAGAATGAACTCATTAAAAACTAGTTTTAAAACTTAATTAATTACCTGTATTTACATGCATATTTACCATCAGATCTCCTGTGAAGTGGGAAAACATATCCTAGGAAATGTTTTGCCTGAAGGAAAACAAACAACTCATTTTCTTATCCAATATATTCATTTCTAGATTCATTCAAAGATGCTGTGGAATGATATGCAAAATATTTATGATGCCCCAGTCATAAGTTGTATCAGTAAAAAACAGCTCTAAACCAGCAATTTTAAGGGATTATCACAAGCAACTCAAGGAATTTTAAAAAGGGAAAAAAAAAAAACAAAAGACATTTACTTGGCTTCAGGCAAACTACATAAATAAAGCACTGGGAAATAAAAAGAAGGAAAAAAAGCACTATGTGAACTCAAACTTTTGATAGTGAGAACAACTGCTTTGACCAGCCCTGTATCACACAATTCATTAGGATGCTCAAAGTGTCTTTGAAATGTGGCTCATCAGGACAAGCTTTTCTTGTCTGAAAAGTCCAGAGAGCAAAACCTTTTCTAATTCAGGCACCACAGACTCTCCTGATGTCTGATAAGGTCTGAGTTCTTGCCACAGGCAGCACTAGGAGGGTCTCATTTCTACCCCAAAGGAATCATTCCCACAGAAATTGTGGGAATCATCCCTCTGTCCAAGGTGCCAGCCCGTTAGAGCAACTGCAATTATCAGAGGATAATTACCAGAGGAATTAGCAGAAAGCACAATGGCAAGAAACTTGTTTCCTTAGAAAAGCAGATTAAAACTACAGAAGATCACACATCTCTTGAGAAGTGTTATCTTGAACTTTTCATATGGAGATTAAAGAATTAGATGTGATTTTTTTTCCACAATCCCTCTCACAGTTCTCCTCCAGCTGTCATTTAAGTTGTAAAAGCAAACTAAGCTCACCAACTTCAACACACATCAAAAAGAATTTCAACAATAATCATGATTATTATAAATCAGTTTGAAACATCCCATCAATCTTCAATGTGCTCACAGCCATTGATAAAACAGTGCAGAAAACTTTTATGCGAAAGTGAAATAAACCCCAAAATTATGAACTTTAACAGAAATATGAACTTTAACACAGCCAGCTTCAAAGCACAGTTGCTCAGAATTGCAGTTTTAGAGTGAAGGGTTGGCAATGCTGATGAAGTTTAGCTCCAAACTAACTCCAAAAGAGCCAGAAGATGATCAGGACTATCAAAAAGCACCAAACTGAGAAATCATTTTCTAAAACATACCCAGCCCATGAAATTATTCAGCTCCCTATGCCACTAACAACAACAGTTTTAATTTAAATATCTCTATTTTTTATTAATCACCATGGATAACATCACCTACAGTTTACCAACTGCACATATGAAGTTTTCCAACTTTCCAAGACATACAAACCCTCCTGCTGCAGTGCCTAATGGTGTCACTGAGTATCAGCTGCCCATCAGCGGGATCCTTTGGTCTGGGAAAAAAAGATCAGGTATGTACCAGGAAAACTTCCAAATTCAATGTGTCCACACTCCTTCCACAGAAAATGCACCTACCAATGAGGTTTTGGGTTTTCCTTTGGCACAGCCCTTGCTACTTTCGCATCAGATGATTCAGAGCTGTGCTGTTTTGGTATGTGACAGCCACCGATGGCACTGCCCTTGGAATTTTAACCACTTGCAAGCCAGTTTTGCCACGTCAGCTGTGACCAAGCACAAAGCACCCCACCTTGCTGGGCTGACCAAGGTGTGCACGTAAGCAGGTTGCTCAGTGCTGTCACTGTGTCACCCTGGCTGCCCTTTCCTCCTGCAGTCTCTGTTTGCACACCATCAGCAGCCCAAAGATCTGCAGCCGCCTGTACGTGGCAGATCTTTGACCTTGGCTCTGAACTTGGACAATGAACTCAAGGCTTTGGATTCAAATCTTGCAGAGTTCACAATTGATAACATCATGTCAGCATCAGACTTGTCCTGGCACAAAGCAGAACCCTGGGAAGTATCTCAAGCAGTTATTTCAGAAGAACAAGTTACAATTTATGACTGAAGGAAACAAAGTTGTTTTTCTCATTTCCTGAAGCACCTGTACATCCAAAAATGCTTCTGAGTAAAACTGCCTAGTGCAAGAGTCACATTAACAGCACCAATCTCAGAATAAGCAATTCTTCAGTGTATCTAAGTGACCTGGGGCACAATTCCCCCTTCCCTCACTTCCCAGGGAGCAGCCAACTAACTCTCCAGTGGCTGTGTAGGGATTATCAAGGCAGCCTCAATCAGACCTCCTGCACTTTACCGTGTGTTATGCAAGCTCCTCTGGCTAAGGAGATTACACCCAACTCATCAGGCCATGCTTCCCCAAATGCTCAACAAACTCCTGCTTTATTGCCTGGAGTTAGAAAACAATCTGCTCAAAAGGCTGTGAAAGCAAGTGCAAACCAGTGCAGAGTTCATAAGGGGGATTATATCAAAAACCTGGTTCTTTCAGAAATTATCTCACCCTCAAAAGCAGGTTTCCTTCCAAGAATGGCACAATGCTCCTAAAAAATATGTGACCAGGATTTCTCTCAAGTATTTGCTGTCTCTCCCTGTTCAGAGACATATTTCTCTGCTCTCTAGAGCTGTCCAGCTTCAACTCCATCTGTTTTGTCCACTTCTGACCTTCCTGCTGAAGAAGAGCCAAAAGCTTTAGCAGATGTTACCATGGCCCTGAAGCAGGATGTGAAGTTTTTTGAACACATGATAGCTTGCTTGATTTATGACACAACTGTTGCACTAAAGCATCCTTCCTCAGGCAGGTGATCTCCAGAGGGATCTCAGGTGGGATGAACATGAAAGAGATCCAGGTTGACTCATCAAACACAAAACCCGACCTGCAGCTCCAGTGCTGCTTTGGGTCTCACCCAACAAGGATGTGGCTCATGAGGGAGAATTATCACATCCCTGAGGGATCACAAAGTGGAGTCTATCTTCTTCTCAGATATATAAAAAAACAAATCCAGAACACTGTTAAATTTCTCATTTTCTAAGATAGCACCAGTACCCACCTGATCCTTCCCAGCTGATCTCCCTCCAAGCCCCAGCAGTGCTGAGCAGCTACAGATCCCCCAGACCCACTGTCCAGACTGAGCAGTGAATAAAAGCAATTTGAAAACATGCTGCTATCTCAAAATTTAACACAGGATTTGTGTACATCCAGAGCTTTTAGGCTCCTATAAATCCTCCAGGCTTACTCTTATCCCCAAGGGGAAGCATGTGGAAAACCCTTGCCATCACAAATCTGTCTGCACACACTCCTGTGGATTACCAGAAATAAAGAACAAACCTCCAACTCCAGCATCTCACATCAATCTAGCTCCCACATCAATCCCACTGTTCCAACAATCCTCCAAACCCTTCAAACCCAAACCACACTCTGTGAGGCTCTGCCTCACCTTCATCTCTCACAAACACCAGACACTTCACACGTTCCAAATATTCCCCCACTCCATTCCCCTGAATCCTGACACCTCTCCAAGCCCAGCAGCTCATCCCTGTCCCTTCACGAGCCCATGTAACTAAAGACCCATCCCACATCCATCCTGTTCCTGTTCACATTATACACAACTTCACCCTATCACACCTCTCCTCCCCCACACTGAGCATCCTAAAATCCCCAAAAGAACGCCCTTCCCACACTTTTCAATAAACCCTGAAAGCAATCACACCCATGCCCCCACTCGGGGCTCTGCTTTGTGCTGACAAGGCCTTCCACACATCGCTCCAGCACCCCAAAACCTGATCCCCATCCCGCAGCTCCCAAACTCTCCCGTTATCCCTGCTCACCTCAACCCACGCTTCCTCCTCTACTCCTAAAGCACCCCAAGGAACCCCCAAATCCTATATCCATGCCACGGGATGCCAACCTCAACATGCACATCCCTTTGCTCACCATCACCCCCCACACACACCTCCCCAAGCACCCCGATCCCCCCCAGGCACCCCCACACCCCAAGCCCACCTCGGTCCCCTCCCGTTCACTCCCCCAGAC
>VXBI01008137.1:999241-1016267 GCA_013397375.1 Toxostoma redivivum | reverse complement strand
GGGAACGGGACTGGGAATGGGGCTGGGAACGGGACTGGGTATGGGGCTGAGAACAAGGGAACCGGGAGGGGAACGGGACTGGGAATGGGGCTGGGAACGGGACTGGGTATGGGGCTGAGAACAAGGGAACCGGGCTGGGAACGGGACTGGGAATGGGGCTGGGAACAGGGAAACCGGGCTGGGAATGGGGCTGGGAGCGGAGGGAACTGGGCTGGGAGTGGGCCTGGGAGAGGTGTTGAGAACAGGGGGATGGGGTTTGGGGTGCCCCGGGATAGCGATGGCGTGTGAGGATTTTGCGGAAAATCTCGCTGAGAAAAGCCGGTGTCCATAAAGGAGACAGAGGAGTCCTGCAGTTTTATTGGGTTAAAGGGAGAGAGGCCACTGGGGCACAACCCGCAGGGTTTTCTCTCTCTCTCTTGAGGTTTCAGAGGCCGCAGCCTCCTCTTATCCCAAACTCCTTTTATCCCAAACTCCCGGCCGCACGGTGCCCTCGTTCTTCCCCCACTGGCCGAGGTACCAGAAGGGCGCAGCCTGCCCAAACCTGCTGCCACATATTCCCCC
Organism: Toxostoma redivivum; assembly: GCA_013397375.1. Lineage (NCBI taxonomy): Eukaryota > Metazoa > Chordata > Aves > Passeriformes > Mimidae > Toxostoma > Toxostoma redivivum. Next base: position 1,015,706 of record VXBI01008137.1, on the reverse strand, counting down.
TTGAACCTGTCATTTTACGTCAAAGTTCAGAAGTTCAGGGTTGTGCAGCCCCATTTGGCTGTTTCAGGAGCCAGACTGTCCGGGCTCTGTAACAAACCTGCTGCCCAAAGTTGGTACAGACATTAACCCCATTTCAAATCCTTCACACCCATCCCCTCACCCATGGAACTGTTTGTAAGGACATCAGCACACATCTTCCCTATCAGGAATGAGGATGGGGATGGAGTTGGGGAGGGTATTGGGGACAGGGTGTAGGTATGGGGATGAGGCTGGAGATATGAGGCTGGGATGAGTGCAGGGTGGGGGATGAGGATGGGGATAAGTGGGGATTGGGATGTGGGGGTGAAGATGGTGTAGGGATGCAGTAGGGTGTTGGAATGGGATGGGGTGCAGAGATGATGTATGGGATGAGGATTTGACTGGGGATGCGGTCTGGGGGCCTTTGGGTGGAAGCACTTGTCCAGCTGAGCAGTGGGAGCTGTGCTGGAACACCAGCAGCAGCCAAGGACACAGTGGGGTTTTTCCAGTGTTACAGCTCGGACACCACAGCCAGCTCACCCAGCTCCTGGCACCTGTGACTGAAATCAACCCGAGCTCTGTAGCTCAGTTCTTGTGCTGGTGCTTCAAGACAAACTCAGTACCACTGTATATCCCAGGGGACAGATGGATTTTTCTTTTTAATTAGGAGCTGCTGCAGAAGATGAACTGGGATACAAAGCATATTCCCATCTTCTTTCCTACTGGAGGTGCTGGGCATAGGAACAGGTCAGGAGGCTCTAACCTGACATGATACCTGTGCCCTGTAGTGTTGATATTCGTGGAGTTGTTCAGCCTGGAGAAGAGGCAGCTCAGGAGAGACCTCACTGAGGCCTTTCAGAACTTAAAAGGGGCTTATAAAAAAGTGTGAGAATAACTTTTTACATGGTCAGTTAGTGATAGGACAAGAGGGAATGGTTTGAAAGTAAAAGGGGGAAGACTTAGGTTATCTATTTGGAATGAATTCTTCCCTGTGAGGGTGGTGAGGCCCTTGTGCAGGTTGCCCAAAAAAGCTGTGGCTGCCCCTGGATCCCTAGAAGTGTCCAAGGCCAGGCTGGATGGGGCTTGGAGCAGCCTGGGATAATGGAAGGTGTCCCTGCCCGTGGCAGGGGGGGGAAGTGGATGATCCTTAATGATCTTCTGAAACTCAAACCATCCTCTGATACCATTCTGTGTTTCACACTGCAGGTGTTGTAGCAGTAACACAACACAAACGACTCTCACAGGACATTCATCAGAAAAACAGCAGAATAAAAAGAGTAAACAATAAATCATTCCTGAACGAGGGAGCTCTGAACTCAAAAATCCTGACATGGAGATGTTATCTGAGTGCTACTGAGTTGTTGTTGTTGTCTCTAAGGAATAGCAGCCCTGCTCAGCACCACGTGCAGGGAATAACCACTGATGTTCTGCTGTTCCTCTGACAGCTTCCACTCCCCAGGAGCACATCCCACTGCTGCAGGTCTGTCTTGCTTCACAATCTGACCATCCCTGCTGAGGCTTGCTGCTCTAGACACCTTCCACTATCCCATGTTGCTCCAAGCCCTGTCCAACCTGGTTTTGAACATTTCCAGTTTGCTGAGTCCAAACATTTATAAGGAAAAAAATATTTCCATCTACACATCAGCAATGATCTACCCATTGGCACAGGAGAGAAATAAAAAGCTGATTTTTCCCTTGCCACAACCCCAGCTGTAAGACATGTGAACAATGAAGCATAGAGCACCACTCAAGTTCCAAAACAAACAAGTTTACATGCAGACAGGCTTGAGCCAGCTAAGCTGACACAATCTGTATCCCATATGAGAAGCTTTGCCAAGGAATTTGAAGCCAATCTTTGCTTCCATTTTTTAAGCAGAAAATCCTTATGTCAAAGAAAAAACTGTAGAGAAAAGCATGGACTGAGTATTTGGGGGAAAAGGCATAGAAATAAACCTGCACCACTGAATAATGGAGTTTTGGGGGAATCTTTCTGTGTTAAGCGTTACAAACAAACAAAAACTCAACAAAACAACCAAACCCAGGGCACATTCTGAGATGGCAGCATGGTTTGAATATATTTAAAGGTTTCCTTCCTCAGGGTGCTATGGAATGGGATCAGCACACTTTAGAAATGGCACATGCAGGGTCAGGCAGCCCAGCCAAGGGGATCACACAAACTCAGGCATTATTCCCTAAATCCTCAGGGAGCTGGGGAAGTGCCAGCCAACATGAGCAGGGCCTTGTTCTGAAAATACCTTGCAGTCATTTCATTGGATGGGTTTTTAGGCTGTATTAAATGCATATTCATTTCTTGCCATGGCATGGGGGTTAGAAAGAGGCAGGGCACTCAGAAGAATGTGATTTTTTGACTGACCTCCTGTTTGAATTATCCTGCCAGCCTCAGAACAAAAGACTGCTTTATTAGATTGCTTGCCTTTGGTATTTTCTTAGGATTTAATGATCCTAACCATGACTGGGAAAGAACAGAGCATGGCAAATACTGTAAATTTCCCTAAAAATTTAAATTAAATAGAAGAGAATGCACTGACATGCAAAACCCTTGACAGCTCTCTACATGAATACAAGTTGGCATTTGGTGGTTGTGTTAAAATAGACATAATGGCTTGGTAGAGCTCAAATGTCTTCACCACTCCTTCCTGAGTGAGCAGGAGGGCTGGACACAAATGCTGGGTTTAAAAGGCCACAGTGCTGGTTCCAAGGTAAATAACTGTGAATTACTCAGTTGATAGCACATAGTTCTGCCTGAAAGGAAAGGTACACCCTGGTCTGACAGACAAAGCTCTGACAGATTTTATGCCTTTCACAAATGCTTATTTATGGTATGTGGATGCTCCCTGTGTGTGTCTTAGTGGAGTTAAACCACTGCTGTATAGCTGACGGTTTAGATGGAATATTGGGAAGAAATTCTTCCCTGTGAGGATGGAGAGGCCCTGGCACAGGGTGCCCAGAGGAGCTGTGGCTGCCCCTGGATCCCTGGAGGTGTCCAAGGCCAGGTTGGATGGGGCTTGGAGAAACCTGGGATAGTAGAAGGTGTCCCTTGCATCAGTGTAAGACCCTGGCTGAGCTCTCCATTCACACAGTAATGACAGTCTCCAAATCACATCATAATGCTCATTTAATTTCTTCCCAAAACATCCATGATGGAGTAACTTAGGAAATAAAGTCTTAAATATCCGTTTCCAAAGAATTTGGGAAGCAGATTTTTTAACCTGTAGAACAACTTGTTTAATACTGTAACAGGAGGTAAAATCCTTCTATTTGCTGTAAATTATTGCAGAACATGCCATAATTTATAATCCAAATCCTCAGTCTTGTGAGCATTTGATGAGCACATGGGAGGTCTATTTGTCTGACTGCTCTCCCTGAACTGAATACATCCATGCCTTTAAGAAATGTAATTTTGGCTTGTTTAAATGTGTTCAGGATATAGGGTTTGTTTTAAACTTAATATGGGAAGAATCATTGAATAATTATTCAGCTTTTTCATATTAATGTTAATGGCTTCTTGTTAATATATAAATACTATCACAAGGGCAAAGGGACAGGGACACTGATTCAGATGGAATGTGTCAGTAGTTTTCAAAAGTATCTAGAAGCACACGTCAAAGAAAGACTAAGTGACATTTCCCACATGAACTAGTGCTTCCAACTACTTTCATCCCAGAGAATTCTGTGAACCTTATGTAGTTTTTCTACTTGGTAATCCTCAGCAGGTCTCTCTAAACTCCTGTCTTAATTTCCTTTTTAAGCCAGGAAAGCTTTCTCCCTTGCCTTTGGCAAGGAGTTCTAAGGTTCAGCTGCCCACAGCATGAAGAAACATCTCTTCTTCCCCTGTATTAATATTGAAATATGCAAATCCATGCTGACCTTGTTTTCTATGTTTGTTGTTTGGTTTCTGGTTTTTTTTGTTTTTGTTTTTGTTTTTTTAATGAAGAATTTACCCTGAGTTCTCATGTCTTTGCCATGTTATCATGGCAACAATATTATATTTGTCCTGGTTTAGGGCAAATTTGGGAGGAAACCTCTGAATGGGGTCTCTCTAGGAAACAGATTTAAGCAGTTTTCTCCCTAAATTTGCCCTAAACCAGGACATTTACATACAGATAATTTCCATTGCTCCTGCTGTCACTGTCCCATGAATGCTGAGCAAACCTGGAGCCTCTGGGCTTCCTCTCCCACTCCCCTGCTCTCACCCCAAGGCCAAAGAAAGCAGCAAGATCCTCTCAGCAGCTCTCAGCAGCTTTCCACCTTCTGCCCAGGTTTTACAGCAGGTAAAACTGACACAACTGCCTTCAAGTCTTCTGACACCCTGCTGCTCATCCCTGTCCCGCTCTGCTGCGCTGGTTTTGGTGAGGGCAGCTCTGAGACAGATCAGAGAGCGGAGCCAGAAGAAAGAAGAGATGCACCTACTCCTCCTTGTGAGCTCTGTCAGCCCCGGGGCAGGCGAGGCAACCAGAGGAGCAGTTCAGGAGGAGGTGAAAGTGTTCAAGCTTTGAGGAGGTTTCACGTTACGTTCACCCTGGAGTCAAGCAGCAGCTCGGAATATTTTTATCAGCAGGGAGCCCCGAGTACTTTGACTTTCAAAAGCCTGAACAGCATAAGCAATAAGCCAGATGTGCTTTCTGTCTGCTAAGTGCAACCCCGTCACCGAGGTTTCATTCTGTGTCCATTTGTAGTCCATGTGAAACGGGGACTAGAGGGCACAATGCCTCTGGAAAGGGAATTAATAATCAGTTTCATATTTATACTGGCAAAGAATCCCACCATTATAATACTTAAGTGAACAGAATGGGAATAAGCTTTGATTTTATTATATTACTTCCTATATCCCTCTGCCAGGAAAAACTTCTTGGCAAGGCAGGGCAGGCAGAGCCAGATCTGCACCCCAGCTCAGGCAGGGACCAGGGGCAAGACACTGTGCTGAAACAGAGCTCTTGCTCTCAAGGTTGCAGGTTCATGGGCAAAAACTCCAAGCAAGAATTCTCAGGTTTCCACAGCAGCCTGATCCAACATTACAGCTGCCCTGCACCAGGGCTGACCCTGAGCACCTGCAGCTAAAGCCCTGGGAGGAGCAGGGAAGAGGCTGCAGAACCTGTCGGTGCACTCAGGGCTGTGACAGTCACCTCCTTTCTCATCCCTGTTTGTCCTCACACCTTACAAAGGTCCCCCGTTGGAGAGGCGGGTATGAAATGCTTGGTGCACAGATATGGTCCCTAAGAGACCAGATTCACCTCAAAGTGTCCAGGGGCCACTAGTTTGGGGTGCAGTACTGTGTAGACGTTCCCAGCAGGTTCTGCCTGTGCTGGGGTCACAACAATGGGGCAGCCAGCAGGGCAGTGACGTGACAGGGCTTCTGTCCCCTTCAGTGAAGTGTCAGGGCTTCTGTCCCCTGCTGTCTCCTCTCAAAGAGCCACAAAGATGTTCTGAGGGCTGGAATACTTCTCCTGGAGAACAGAAGGCTCCAGAGAGACCTTAGAGCAATTTCCAGTAGCTAAAGGGGCTCTAAGAGAGATGAAGGGGGACTTGGGACAAGAGCCTGGAGTGACAGGACAAGGAGGCTTCCCATTGCCAGAGGGCAGGGTGAGACAGGATATTGGGAAGAAATTCTTGGCTCTGAGAGTGGTGAGGCCCTGGAACAGCTTCCCAGAGAAGTTGTGCCTGCCCTGGATCCCTGGCAGTGTCCAAGGCCAGGCTGGATGGAGCTTGGAGCAGCCAGGGATAGTGGAAGGTGTCCCTGCCCATGGCAGGGGGTGGAATTGGATGATTCCAGCCCAGGCCACTCCATGATTCTATGAAAGATGTCAGCAGTCACATCATTCATTAGGGACTGTGCCTGAGAATAAGGGGGAAAATCCTGTGTCCAAGGCAGAGACCTAATCCTGAGAGTGCAGGACAGGGCAGGACAGAGTGGGACACTCAGGTGCTGCAGTGACCTGGAGGGGAATGGAAATGCAGGTGGATAATCTGTGAGATAACTCCCAGCCTGGGCTTGGTCCCACAACACCTGGGCAAGGAGAGCACAGCAGGTCCAGTGAGAGTGGCCAAGAGTCCAGCAGATGCCAGACAAATCCAAAGCATCGGGGCAGCTCCAGGAAGCCAGGAGCAGGTCAGGATCGGCAGGGCACAGAGACCTCAGCATCTCTCAGGCAAAGCAATGAGCTCCGGTGCAGCTCCTGAAATACAGCAGAGACCCCAAACAGGTCCTCCCACACACTCACAGCACAGCAGAAGCACCCAAGGCCATGGCTGAACCTTGTCAGAGCTCCCCCCAGCACAGGCAGCCACAATTCCAGGGAAGACAGGAGGCTGTAGAGCTCAGCAGGGCATGCAAGGCCCCGGTGAAGTCTCCTCTCTCCCTGTACATCCTCTTGTCACACTGCATTAACATTTAATACCAGACACAGGCCAGGAGCCTCTCCAGCTGATCGGGACTGTGAGGGAGCTGTTTTCAGCTTTGTGCTCCTCGAAACAGAGCCTCCCTCTCTCTGTTCCCTTTCCCCCTGTAATTCACAGCATCTTCAGGCTTTAAAAATTGTTAGCAGATTCATACTGGAGAGCTTTGGTGTTTCTTGGGAACTAACAGATCGCTTAGAATAAATGTTACAACACTTCCATCGTTGCTGCTCCTCCTCCTCAGGAGGTGCTGTGGCAGCTGAAAGCACTGACAGGACATGGTTTAAAAGCTCAGGCATTTTTCTGCCCCACTAATAAGGTAACTGACTGTATCTTTACCTGTAAATAAAGGTCAGAGTTCATCCTCTGCCCTGAGAGCAGGGCTCCTGTTGATGCAGCTGAACTGTGCTCCTGTTCTCCCCCAGGACAGGCTGGCTCCTTCCTTCTGCTGCTCCATGGCTCTCTCAGACCAAGCCTGAGTCAGTCAGGAGATGCCAACAGCATCCCAAAGTGATACCAACAACTGCACAGTACAGCCACAGACAAGGATCCATACCAGTGTCTGACCATCTTCACTGGTTTGTAGGTGTCCATGCAATCCTTGGGGTGGATATGTACTTAATTCTTTGTGAGATTTGATCCTAAAAACTGTCTCATTTTCTCCCCTGATTCCCAACTCAAAGAGGGAGAATTTCAATGTACCTGCCATCCATCCATAGGTTGCTGACTTTTACTTCCCCCTCTTACATTACAAGTTACAGACTACATGGAGAAATACTTGGGAAAAATCCAATCCCAAGTGAGATCAGATGGGACAATTTCCTCATCCCTTTTAGGTCTCAGTATCTGAGGGTTTGTGTGCTGATACTTCTGCCTTTTCCAGCTTTGTTTTTTTTGCCTGACCTGTGTCACTGATCAGTCTAGCTGAGCTGGAAGTCCCACTTTTCCCTCAGTGCCAGCATGTAGGAATGCATCACTTCAAAGTCTCAGGAACGACCTTGGTTTGCAGCATCTCCCTGTCCCCTGTGGCACTGTCACACACCAGATAAAGAGCTCTGTGCTTGATGAGTGCTCTTGCTTTCTCCAAGCCAGAAGGAATATTTCGATTGCACAGCCTGCGTTTCCTTTGTTAACCCTTCCCCACCTGCTCTCAGGGTATTTTTATTCTCCCCAGTCTCCAAGAAGGTTCAGACTGTAGGTTATATTTGAATAATTAGCAGTAGGCAAATATGCAGTTTTATAATGTTCAAAGAACCTTTTTTCCCTCTGGGGATTTTTAGAATTAGTGATTTAGAGTAACAACATAATCCACAACACACCCTGCTGGAGCACCTTCATGCTGAATGAACAGCAATGGAGAGCTGCAAATTTAAAAAAAAAATCTTATCAAAAGTGGCCAGGGATAATTAGAGGGGGAATTGAGTTTTGGCAGCAGCAGCCAAGAGCACCAGAGCTCACAGCCCCTCTGAAATGCTGTTGCTTAATGAATCCTGGGGACAGGATTAACACAGGAGGAAGAGCTCTGGCACCTACAGAGAGTGACAGTGCTGGTGTAGCACACCCTGCTCATCCAAAGTGATGTTACTGCTCCCTCCACCCCTGCTTTATGCCCCTGTCCACAGAGATGCAACCTTTGAGATGTCTTGTGGATTCACTGAATCATTTTGGTTGGAAAATATCCCTAAGATCATCAAATTCAACCATTAACCCTGCACTGCCACGTTCACCACCAAACCATGCCCCCAGGAGCAACATCCATCCATTTTTGAACACTTTCAGGGAAGTGTTTTACTACAATGTGTAAAACATGAGATTTTAAGGTTCAAAATTCTGGGATAATGGGAAACCAAGGAAAATCTTTTTCAGAGCAAAGGTACTTTGTAGATATCATAGCAGGAGAGTGGAGCAAAACTCTGAATCCCTGAAAGCATTTTTTAAAAAGCACCCCAGCTGTCTTTGCTTTAAAAATCTTATAGGCTTTCATAGAGGGATGAGCATCTGGAGGTGATGTATGCAGATACCACAGAAACTGTGCCATGACAGGGACACCTTCCACTGTCCCAGGCTGCTCCAAGCCCCTTCCAACCTGGCCTTGGACATTTCCAGGGATGGAGCAGCCATAGCTTCCATGGACAACCTGTGCCAGGGCCTCCCCACCCTCACAGAAACTTTTCCATCTTGCTCCCACATCCTTTAAGACCTCATTACAACCTGATCAGAGAGCTGCTTCCTGAGCAATGCCCCACATCCCTTGCATCCTGCAGAACAAATATTTGGTGGGTATTGAGCAGGAAAGGACGTAGAAAATGACAATATGCTCACATTTACACGAATCCCAGGAGTCAGGGAGGCAGGCTCAGGCTTACAAGTGTTTCAATGTTGTTTTCTTAATTTTCCTCCGAAGAGCCCACATTTCACTGCTCTCAGCAAATGATGCCTCTGCTCACAGATATTGTTTCTCCCAGAAACCTCCCTTCTAGGACAAAGCTCATCCAACCGTGGCACTACAGCATTCCAGTTACATCTAATCCTAATTAACTTGTCTCAGTTTTCACACACCAGATCCCACCAGTGTTGGTAACAGCCCATAAAACTGCAAGGGAGAGACCAAAGAACCAGGAAAATTATTTGGAAAGTCTGCTCCATTAGGGAGAGAACAAACTAAAAGAGAATCACCAGCCTCAGGAACAGAAATGAGCTGTGTCCCTCAAACATGATGTTTGCTGGGAATAATGTAGCATATTCATGCTGACTTTTGCAAATGCTGCAATTACTGTCTGGCTGCCCTAAATAGTCCCATTTATCTTGGGAGACTTTCTCTGCTCTGTGTGATTTTTCACGGCTCTTCCTCGGAGCTGCTTGCTCCCCGGCAGAGTTGTTTACATGCTTGTTATTTTTATGGTTTTCCCCTTCATTTCCCTGTAAGTAGAACAGCAAATAAAAGGTGTAGAGAGGGTGTGAGTGAGTTCCTGCCAGGGGTCAGTGGCAGCTCAGTCAGGCCAAGCAGCAGAAGGTGGTTCTGACAGCAGGCTCATCCTATAATTGTTTGAGACAAGTCAATGGCTGAGGTTGACTTTAGAGAAGGAAAATGATTGATGTGGTGCTCTGGCAGGTAAACAGGAAGAAAATTAAGGCAGAGAACAGTTCTACTTCAATAAATGAATTGTTTTCACCTCAGAATTAAAGGACACATTATTCCCATTTATAGCACCAGGAGAATTTGATTCTGCCACACCTTACTTGTCAGTGCCAGCAGGGATGCAGGAGAAAACATGGTCATGGAGATGTGATGAAATACCCTTTAAGGAAGTTTTCCAATTCTTTTCCTTGGCTCATATGTTCTAACTAGATCCACATGCATCCAGTGTTTGGGTCAGAAATTATACTCAAAACCTTTTTCTATTCTGTGGGTTTCAGTTTGGTCAGCTCTGCAGATATTGGTCAGGAGCACTGAAGTGGCCAGCACATTACAGAATGTGGAAGAAAAATTTTCTTGTGTAGCCAGGATATAAAAGCCTAGGCATAAAGAGTCACAGAAAGGAATCAGAATTGTTTAGGTTGCTAAGGTCTTCTAAAACCAAAATTAACCATTAACACTGCCAAGGCCACCACTAAACCATGTCTCTAAGTGCTACATCTACCCATCTTTTAAATCCCTCCAGGAATGGTGACTGCCCCACTTCCCTGGGCATCCTGTTCCAATGCCTGACTACCCTTTCCATGAAGAAATCTTCCTTAATATCCAATCTAAACTTCCCCTGGTGCAACTTGAGGCCATTTCCTCTCATTCTGTCACTGTTCCCTGGGAGAAGTGATCAACCCCCAGCTGGCTGCACCCTCCCATAAGGGAATTGTAGAGATCAAAAGTCCCCTCTGAGCCTCCTTTTCTCTGGGCTGAACAGCCCTACTTCCACGGGGTTTATATACAAACCTATATGTAGATTTACAGCTGTTTCTTGCCTCAGAATCTGAGACTGAATCTGTGCAGCCACTCTTGTATTGATCCTGATTTATTTTTATAGACATGGTGTGATTTTATCTCTCCTTTATTTACCCACATCCATTAACACTTCCACATCTGACTGTCTACTTAGATACCAACTGGCAGCAACAGCTTCATGGCTGGATTTCCCCTCATTCTGTTCCTTAATTCACCATTAAAACGTCATTATTATTGTGATGGTAAAAGGCTTAGTTATTCATTATTACTCTCCCAAAGGCCAGGCAGATCCCCTGGACAAACACTTGGCAGATTCAAGCACCAGGACTAAATCTAATAGAGTGATGCAGAATGTAACAGAAATAATTTCCCAGTTGATCCATAATCCTCCATCAGAAAAGCAACATTTATCTGTCTTTGACTGACAAGAACACGATTTGATCAGGACATCCAAGCTGCAGATAAAGGATACCTCACCTACATGACACCTGCAGCAAGATGATCTTTAAAAAGGTCTGTTCCAACTCAAACTATACTGTGATTTTCAAAATCTCTGTATGGTTTCTCACATGGCCAATCCTAATTTCTCCCGCTGGGAGGGAAGTTTTGGCATGCACTAGAAGGAAGCAGGCTGGAGGTTGGCTGCTTCCTGATTCACATTTTATTTACATGTTTAAATTCAGGTTTTACTGTAAGCTCCTGCCTTATCATAAGTCAAACTCTTCCTATGCAAAGGCATAAATAAGATTTTCACTACATCATGCCAGAGTTTTATGTATCTCTGTCCACCAAGATATCTTTTAGTATCAAATTAAGTGAGGTACTGAACTCCCAGCACAGATATTTTGCTGCTGCTGCAGGAAAGAGAAATTGTGATTCCCAAACAGATCAATGCAGTTTCCTGTCTCTGACAGTGGCCAGTGTTGAATGTTTCAGAAGACAATATCAATCCTTGCCTTCTTCCAACCTGCTCTATCCCTAAGTGCACACACTGCACTTAATTGTTCAATCCGGAAAAATAATCTCTTCCTAACCTTAGCTGATTGTAATTGCATAAAGCTTTATTTATATCAACATCAATATTCATCTGGATGGGTATTACCAGCACTGCTACCAGGAGGCACTGCCTGTTTTATTACTGCTGTTCTCTACAGGCACTGTGCCAACCGAGGACTTCTGGCAATCCTTCATTCCTCCAATAGAAACCGCCCACTTCTCTGCTGGAACTCCCTGCAGGAGCCCATCCTGCCTGTACCCACAAGCTAGAATTTCACAGGGTCATAGAATATTTTGGGAAGGAAAGAACCTGAAAGATCATCATGTTCCAACCCCCCTGCCATGGGCAGGGGCACATTCCACTGTCCCAGGTTCCCCCAAGCCGTGTCCAACCTGGCTTTGGACATTTCCAGGGATCCAGGGGCAGCCACAGCTTCTCTGGGCAACCTGTCCCAGGACCTCACCTCCTCACTGGGAAGAATATTGTCCCAATATTCCATCTAACCCTGCCCTCTCTCAGTTTGAAGCCATTCCCCCTATTATTGTCACTCCAGGCCCTTCAAATTTCCTTTCCAGCTCTCGTGGAGCTCATTTAGGCACTGAAAGGGGCTCTGAGGTCTCCCCAGAGCTTTTTCTTCTCCAGGTGAATACACCCAGCTCTACCAGCCTGGCTCCAGAGAAGAGGTGTTCCAGCCCTTGGAGCATCTCCGTGGCCTCCTCTGGACCAGCTTCAACAGATCCATGTCTGTCTTGTGCTGAGGACTCCAGAGCCGGACAGAGCGCTCCCAGGAGGGGTCTCATGAGGACACAGTAGAATCACCTCCCTTGACCTGCTGACCTGAATTTTCGGTGCCCCAATTTGTTACCAGGATTTTCTGTTCATTTCTCAGGTTCAAGAGCAGGGAGCTGTTTCCCTTTTGCCTACTCAGATCCTCTGCGAATTCCCTGCCTCGCTGCAGCCATGGCTCTGCCAACTGCTCGGCTTTTTCTTACTGGCACTGCTCTTGCTGTTATTCTCGCTCTGCTCTGGAGCCTCAGCTGCAGATTCACCACTTTAACACCAGAACAAAGCACTGTATCAATTAGTTTGACCTCCCAGCTCACAGGGGCCACCACATTTCACCCAGTTCCCTTCGCACTGTGCCTTGAATTCTTTATTTTTAAAGCACTGGCAGCTGTATGGATTTATCCATCCCTGAGATGGCTTTGTGTGGAGTCAGCGTGGTTTCCATATGATTTAATGGTTCAGGATCAGCAGTGCATACAAATGGAGCTGCACTTGTTCCAGGGCCAATTTGGGTCTCGGAGGGATGCAGAGCTCAGCTGGTTCTGCTTGGAGCCAGCTCCAGCCTCTCTGTGCTACATGTCACACCTCTGGAGCAGGAACTTTGGGACAGCGGTGACAAGATGTCCCACCAGCACTAGGTGAAGTCATTTCTAGCTCAGCACAGCAAAGTGATGAATCTCTGCCACTCTGCAGAGCTGCTTTGATGTCCCCGGCACAGGCAGGGCCTCAAATCCCCGTGAATATTTGCATCTCAGCTAATTAACAATCCCTCCTGCGAGCCGTGGCACTGGCACCAGGCTGCAGAAACTGTCTGAGCTAAAGCTAACAAGCTCTGAAGCACCTGAGCTGACTCAGATTCAAGCATTTCAAGCAGCATAACAGAGTGTTCTCAGATGCTGCTGGGTGAGAATATCGAGCTGGGTTTACACATCTTTAATAATGCAAAGGCAAAAAGGTAAATTAAACTTTAGGGGAAAAAAGAAAGAGAAAAATGTAGGGGAGAGGAATCATCGTGCCATGTTCCCCTCAAAAAGCTATTAATTAAATATTAGTTTGAATTGGAGTGATCCTGGGGATACTACACTTCATGCCAAGCCTCTTACAGGCTTCTGTGGCTGCCTCCAGCAATACACTTGAATTTTCCTTTTCTACTTGCTCAGTACCATTTTTTATTTCTAATCTCTGCCTCAGTGTCACTTCTGAACAAGAGCAGGCTTTTAGGCAAAATTGCCTTATCCCTTTTACAGACAGCAGACCGATAGAGGTTGTCAAAGTCTTTACCAAAAGCTCTCCGTTGTCACCCACTCCGAGAGCTCAGGATTTAATACGAGAGACAAGAGGCGCAGGGAGACAGATGGGAGATGGCAAGAACACAGTAACACAAACAGTCTAATTTTGTGGGAAAGGGTAAAAACTCCCTTGTGCTGCTGTTCTGCAGCGTGTCCCACTTACTGGCTTTCCACGCAAGACTCCACATGCAGAAGCAGACATGGTATCATTAACCCCCGCAATCTCCCGCGGCACCAGGTTTCACTGGTTAATTATACGCCGTAGAAACGAACCTCTCGGTTTTGACCTAGTTTGAGTGTTACTGAGTGGGTAAATCATGTCTGATATGAGGTAATGCACTTCTGCCTGTGCATAAAGAATAGTTTTGAGCGCTAGCAAGACATCGGGTGCAGGGGTGTTTTTTTGTAATTCTGAGTTATAACACCCTGAAGTAAATGAAAAAAAATAATTAATCACTTCGGGGTTGGGATCAGACCAAGTGTGATCTTGAGACATTCACAAGACACCGACCCACACATCAGGCATTTATTAGTTAAGGAAATGTAAAATCATCAACCCCTTTACACACAGTAGAATATTTTAAAAATTGAGATTTTTTGTAAAACTATTTGGGGAACAAACAATCATGTAGGTAGACAGGAAGATTGTAGAGGCAGGGATCATCCTGCAGCAGCTCAGATGAAATGCAGATTTCAAGGCCTGAAGAAGCCACAAGCACAGGAATATTCCCTGCCCCATTAAGCAATTCACACATAATGGATTAATGACTTGCTGATATTTCTATCACGCTGGGGCAGTCATTAACAAATTCTGTTTACTGCCTGGATAGCAGATGGGGCCACCTACTCATGCCAGGGATGGAAACACTCCTAAAGCTCCAGGGTAGGATGGGGGGATGCTCAGTAATCCTTCAGGAAGTGTGTTAGTGGTTCAGGTATTAAGTGGGTTCACAGGAAATCCCAGGGGAAAGGGAAGCCTGATGAAAAGAACCACAGGCAATGTTTGGATGTCTGAGGTTACAGATACCCCTGTGTCCTGTCCAAATGTGTCCCCATATCAGTGCCCCTTCCCAGAAAAAGTCCTGGATAAAAGTTTTGCTTGAGATGTGCTATTTCTTTCCCCTTGCTCTCTAAACTCAAATGCTGACCTGGGGATTTTTTAATGAAGCCTCTTTTTGCTGTTCCCATTTGTTCAACAGCTAAACTGCCTATAAGCCCTTCACTTTTAATTTCCAGTGTGCTCAACATTGAAGCTTGGCATAATTAAAGCCCCTTTTCAGTTATTCTGAACTACAATATTTACTCTTCATAACAAATACCAAAGAAATGGCTTGAGACTGACTGACTGAAGGAAACACTCCAGGTGCTCATCTGTTCTTCAGTAACACCTTTTTTCAAATTTAAATGTAGAATTTTCTGGCTCTTTTTTTATCTTTCAATGCTCAAAACTTCAGTGACCCCCGTGAACAGCTCTGAGTCAGTTTTTCTCCTGGTATCAACACTCTGCATCCCTCCCGGAGCAGAATCTGCATGGAACAGTGAAGAGTGAGATTTTGAACAGCCATGAATTTGTTTCACCAAAGTATTCTGAGCACCAGCCCTCAAACCCAAATGACCCAGATAATGAAAAGCTTTGTGGGAAATTCCTTCTCCTCCTTGAGTAACAAACTAGGTAGGAAAATACTCAGCACCAAGGAGCAGAGCAGAGGTTTTTCAGGCACTAGGCCCTCTATCAACAGCTTGTTGCTCAGAAAAAAAACCCTCTTTTCTCATTGCAGTCTCAGGTTCCATGCATGGAATTTGGGAAAAAAAAGATAAGGAAAAGCCTCTACAAATACCTAAACAAAAGCTGCTTAGTTCAAGCTTTCATGGCCACATGGAGACTAATAGTTATTAAGGCAATCAAAGACTCTTTGGAAATTAAAGTCTGTGCCCCAGTTCAAGCAGTTTTACCCCAAAGTGCCCGCAGGCTCTGGAGCTTTGCAGCCTCCTACTTTTCAGCCTCCTAGACCAAAAGGGCTCTGTCTCAGGAAGGAATGCAGCTTCCAGCCAGGATTTGTCAATGTGCATTCTTAGGCATGAACCAAGAAATCTCTAAAGTCGATTTGAGGTAGGATAAAGTTGGATACACTGATCTTGGCATGTGCAAAAGTTGTGTCTCAAACTGGAAAATAACCAGGAAAATTTTAGCCTATAAAAGGAAGGTGTTTCACAAATGTATGGTTTATCAAAAACTAGAATGACACACAAGCAATTATTCATAACCAGGCTGAGTGTGATCCCCCTCACACAGCCTACACCCAGAGCCACTGCCATCAAAGGGGACTTTGTCACTGCTTTCAATGGACACAGGATGTGACCAGAGCAGCATCTGCAGCAGCTCCCAGAGAGGAACACGAAGAAAAAAATCTTCATTTGTAACTCAGTGTTTCATCTTTCAAAAGACCAGCCTCAGATGTGCTTTGGAAACTCTTCTTTTGGGTATCTCTTTCTTCCACCAAGCTGCATATTTATCAGCTCTAGTCCTAGACACAATCTTAAGAGCTTATCTCCCAAGTGATCAGAACTTTTTTCCTACTTGCTTCTTTATTAAAATAATCAGGGCTTGAAATCAACTTTTTTTTTTTTTTTATTGCTCACAATCTTTACTATTTTCATCAAGAGCAAGCAGCACATTTCCATGTCTTTTTAGAGATTTTCTGCTTATTTATTTGCTCATCTGCCTCCAGCAAGTTCATGTTCTGAGGACAGAAAAGCACAAAACTGCAGGTGGAAGGGAATTAATAATCTATTTAAAGATTAAGGAAATCAAAGAGATGTGCTTTCAAATTTTAATTCTGGCAAGGAATTCCTGCAGACCTCCTACAACTCAACCTCTCAGTAGCTTTGTTTCTCAGCTACCATGGAAAAGTGAGGCAAATAACACCCTTCTACTTTATAAGAGCATTTCACAGCTAAATAATTGAGGACCAGACTTGCTGCCTTTTTTTTTTTTTTTTTTTTTTTTCTGCTTTCCCTTGT